>OX155904.1:32109849-32507349 GCA_944588485.1 Phosphuga atrata
AGTACAACGCTCAACACGGAGGATATTAGAGTTTAAGTTGAAGGTTATTTTTTTACACGAATATCGATGAGAAAATGTTGAATAAAGAAGAATGTAAATAAAACAGTTTTTTTTGTATTGAAGACGTTTGAAGAGTTTTACATGGAAATATCTGGTTAGGTTAGTTGACATAGAAATAGGTGCGTTTTGATAGGTAGCTGATAGGTTTGTTATGCGGTTTTAGGTAGGTTGACGTTTGAAAATTTTGACAGAAATAGGTTAGGTTAGTTTATTAAACAGCCTAGTCTAGGTTTTGTAATATTGTGATGGCATTCAAGCGCGCCCCATGTCTAATAGACCTCTTTACGGCTAGTTAAGCGCGTCCGTTTATTTAAAGGCGGGTATACGAAAGTTTCGGGTACATTTGTTTTCACTGGTTTATCGTCAAAACAGTGCCCGAAAATATGGCGGAAATTGACGCACGTGCACAAAAAAAATTCATCTATTAAAAGGTCTATACATGGGCCTCGCATTAAATTCTCGCTGGAATGCGAAACGAATTATTCTTGTCTGTCTAGTCTTGTCTGTATAGTCTGTCTAGTCTTGTCTGTCTAGTCTTGTCTGTCTAGTCTTGTCTGTCTAGTCTGGTCTGTCTAGTCTTGTCTGTCTAGTCCTTGTCTGTCTAGTCTTGTCTGTCTTGTCTTGTCTGTCTTGTCTAGTCTGTCTGTCTAGTCTTGTCTGTCTAGTCTTGTCTGTCTAGTCTTGTCTGTCTAGTCTTGTCTGTCTAGTCTTGTCTGTCTAGTCTTGTCTGTCTAGTCTTGTCTGTCTAGTCTTGTCTGTCTAGTCTTGTCTGTCTAGTCTTGTCTGTCTAGTCTTGTCTGTCTAGTCTTGTCTGTCTAGTCTTGTCTGTCTTGTCTGTCTAGTCTTGTCTGTCTAGTCTTGTCTGTCTAGTCTTGTCTGTCTAGTCTTGTCTGTCTAGTCTTGTCTGTCTAGTCTTGTCTGTCTAGTCTTGTCTGTCTAGTCTTGTCTGTCTAGTCTTGTCTGTCTAGTCTTGTCTGTCTAGTCTTGTCTGTCTAGTCTTGTCTGTCTAGTCTTGTCTGTCTAGTCTTGTCTGTCTAGTCTTGTCTGTCTAGTCTTGTCTGTCTAGTCTTGTCTGTCTAGTCTTGTCTGTCTAGTCTTGTCTGTCTAGTCTTGTCTGTCTAGTCTTGTCTGTCTAGTCTTGTCTGTCTAGTCTTGTCTGTCTAGTCTTGTCTGTCTAGTCTTGTCTGTCTAGTCTTGTCTGTCTAGTCTTGTCTGTCTAGTCTTGTCTGTCTAGTCTTGTCTGTCTAGTCTTGTCTGTCTAGTCTTGTCTGTCTAGTCTTGTCTGTCTAGTCTTGTCTGTCTAGTCTTGTCTGTCTAGTCTTGTCTGTCTAGTCTTGTCTGTCTAGTCTTGTCTGTCTAGTCTTGTCTGTCTAGTCTTGTCTGTCTAGTCTTGTCTGTCTAGTCTTGTCTGTCTAGTCTTGTCTGTCTAGTCTTGTCTGTCTAGTCTTGTCTGTCTAGTCTTGTCTGTCTAGTCTTGTCTGTCTAGTCTTGTCTGTCTAGTCTTGTCTGTCTAGTCTTGTCTGTCTAGTCTTGTCTGTCTAGTCTTGTCTGTCTAGTCTTGTCTGTCTAGTCTTGTCTGTCTAGTCTTGTCTGTCTAGTCTTGTCTGTCTAGTCTTGTCTGTCTAGTCTTGTCTGTCTAGTCTTGTCTGTCTAGTCTTGTCTGTCTAGTCTTGTCTGTCTAGTCTTGTCTGTCTAGTCTTGTCTGTCTAGTCTTGTCTGTCTAGTCTTGTCTGTCTAGTCTTGTCTGTCTAGTCTTGTCTGTCTAGTCTTGTCTGTCTAGTCTTGTCTGTCTAGTCTTGTCTGTCTAGTCTTGTCTGTCTAGTCTTGTCTGTCTAGTCTTGTCTGTCTAGTCTTGTCTGTCTAGTCTTGTCTGTCTAGTCTTGTCTGTCTAGTCTTGTCTGTCTAGTCTTGTCTGTCTAGTCTTGTCTGTCTAGTCTTGTCTGTCTAGTCTTGTCTGTCTAGTCTTGTCT
Source organism: Phosphuga atrata (assembly GCA_944588485.1). Lineage (NCBI taxonomy): Eukaryota > Metazoa > Arthropoda > Insecta > Coleoptera > Silphidae > Phosphuga > Phosphuga atrata. Next base: position 32,111,880 of record OX155904.1, read on the forward strand.
GTCTAGTCTTGTCTGTCTAGTCTTGTCTGTCTAGTCTTGTCTGTCTAGTCTTGTCTGTCTAGTCTTGTCTGTCTAGTCTTGTCTGTCTAGTCTTGTCTGTCTAGTCTTGTCTGTCTAGTCTTGTCTGTCTAGTCTTGTCTGTCTAGTCTTGTCTGTCTAGTCTTGTCTGTCTAGTCTTGTCTGTCTAGTCTTGTCTGTCTAGTCTTGTCTGTCTAGTCTTGTCTGTCTAGTCTTGTCTGTCTAGTCTTGTCTGTCTAGTCTTGTCTGTCTAGTCTTGTCTGTCTAGTCTTGTCTGTCTAGTCTTGTCTGTCTAGTCTTGTCTGTCTAGTCTTGTCTGTCTAGTCTTGTCTGTCTAGTCTTGTCTGTCTAGTCTTGTCTGTCTAGTCTTGTCTGTCTAGTCTTGTCTGTCTAGTCTTGTCTGTCTAGTCTTGTCTGTCTAGTCTTGTCTGTCTAGTCTTGTCTGTCTAGTCTTGTCTGTCTAGTCTTGTCTGTCTAGTCTTGTCTGTCTAGTCTTGTCTGTCTAGTCTTGTCTGTCTAGTCTTGTCTGTCTAGTCTTGTCTGTCTAGTCTTGTCTGTCTAGTCTTGTCTGTCTAGTCTTGTCTGTCTAGTCTTGTCTGTCTAGTCTTGTCTGTCTAGTCTTGTCTGTCTAGTCTTGTCTGTCTAGTCTTGTCTGTCTTGTCTGTCTAGTCTTGTCTAGTCTTGTCTGTCTAGTCTTGTCTGTCTAGTCTTGTCTGTCTAGTCTTGTCTGTCTAGTCTTGTCTGTCTAGTCTTGTCTGTCTAGTCTTGTCTGTCTAGTCTTGTCTGTCTAGTCTTGTCTGTCTAGTCTTGTCTGTCTAGTCTTGTCTGTCTAGTCTTGTCTGTCTAGTCTTGTCTGTCTAGTCTTGTCTGTCTAGTCTTGTCTGTCTAGTCTTGTCTGTCTAGTCTTGTCTGTCTAGTCTTGTCTGTCTAGTCTTGTCTGTCTAGTCTTGTCTGTCTAGTCTTGTCTGTCTAGTCTTGTCTGTCTAGTCTTGTCTGTCTAGTCTTGTCTGTCTAGTCTTGTCTGTCTAGTCTTGTCTGTCTAGTCTTGTCTGTCTAGTCTTGTCTGTCTAGTCTTGTCTGTCTAGTCTTGTCTGTCTAGTCTTGTCTGTCTAGTCTTGTCTGTCTAGTCTTGTCTGTCTAGTCTTGTCTGTCTAGTCTTGTCTGTCTAGTCTTGTCTGTCTAGTCTTGTCTGTCTAGTCTTGTCTGTCTAGTCTTGTCTGTCTAGTCTTGTCTGTCTAGTCTTGTCTGTCTAGTCTTGTCTGTCTAGTCTTGTCTGTCTAGTCTTGTCTGTCTAGTCTTGTCTGTCTAGTCTTGTCTGTCTAGTCTTGTCTGTCTAGTCTTGTCTGTCTAGTCTTGTCTGTCTAGTCTTGTCTGTCTAGTCTTGTCTGTCTAGTCTTGTCTGTCTAGTCTTGTCTGTCTAGTCTTGTCTGTCTAGTCTTGTCTGTCTAGTCTTGTCTGTCTAGTCTTGTCTGTCTAGTCTTGTCTGTCTAGTCTTGTCTGTCTAGTCTTGTCTGTCTAGTCTTGTCTGTCTAGTCTTGTCTGTCTAGTCTTGTCTGTCTAGTCTTGTCTGTCTAGTCTTGTCTGTCTAGTCTTGTCTGTCTAGTCTTGTCTGTCTAGTCTTGTCTGTCTAGTCTTGTCTGTCTAGTCTTGTCTGTCTAGTCTTGTCTGTCTAGTCTTGTCTGTCTAGTCTTGTCTGTCTAGTCTTGTCTGTCTAGTCTTGTCTGTCTAGTCTTGTCTGTCTAGTCTTGTCTGTCTAGTCTTGTCTGTCTAGTCTTGTCTGTCTAGTCTTGTCTGTCTAGTCTTGTCTGTCTAGTCTTGTCTGTCTAGTCTTGTCTGTCTAGTCTTGTCTGTCTAGTCTTGTCTGTCTAGTCTTGTCTGTCTAGTCTTGTCTGTCTAGTCTTGTCTGTCTAGTCTTGTCTGTCTAGTCTTGTCTGTCTAGTCTTGTCTGTCTAGTCTTGTCTGTCTAGTCTTGTCTGTCTAGTCTTGTCTGTCTAGTCTTGTCTGTCTAGTCTTGTCTGTCTAGTCTTGTCTGTCTAGTCTTGTCTGTCTAGTCTTGTCTGTCTAGTCTTGTCTGTCTAGTCTTGTCTGTCTAGTCTTGTCTGTCTAGTCTTGTCTGTCTAGTCTTGTCTGTCTAGTCTTGTCTGTCTAGTCTTGTCTGTCTAGTCTTGTCTGTCTAGTCTTGTCTGTCTAGTCTTGTCTGTCTAGTCTTGTCTGTCTAGTCTTGTCTGTCTAGTCTTGTCTGTCTAGTCTTGTCTGTCTAGTCTTGTCTGTCTAGTCTTGTCTGTCTAGTCTTGTCTGTCTAGTCTTGTCTGTCTAGTCTTGTCTGTCTAGTCTTGTCTGTCTAGTCTTGTCTGTCTAGTCTTGTCTGTCTAGTCTTGTCTGTCTAGTCTTGTCTGTCTAGTCTTGTCTGTCTAGTCTTGTCTGTCTAGTCTTGTCTGTCTAGTCTTGTCTGTCTAGTCTTGTCTGTCTAGTCTTGTCTGTCTAGTCTTGTCTGTCTAGTCTTGTCTGTCTAGTCTTGTCTGTCTAGTCTTGTCTGTCTAGTCTTGTCTGTCTAGTCTTGTCTGTCTAGTCTTGTCTGTCTAGTCTTGTCTGTCTAGTCTTGTCTGTCTAGTCTTGTCTGTCTAGTCTTGTCTGTCTAGTCTTGTCTGTCTAGTCTTGTCTGTCTAGTCTTGTCTGTCTAGTCTTGTCTGTCTAGTCTTGTCTGTCTAGTCTTGTCTGTCTAGTCTTGTCTGTCTAGTCTTGTCTGTCTAGTCTTGTCTGTCTAGTCTTGTCTGTCTAGTCTTGTCTGTCTAGTCTTCTGTCTGTCTCTAGTCTTGTCTGTCTAGTCTTGTCTGTCTAGTCTTGTCTGTCTAGTCTTGTCTGTCTAGTCTTGTCTGTCTAGTCTTGTCTGTCTAGTCTTGTCTGTCTAGTCTTGTCTGTCTAGTCTTGTCTGTCTAGTCTTGTCTGTCTAGTCTTGTCTGTCTAGTCTTGTCTGTCTAGTCTTGTCTGTCTAGTCTTGTCTGTCTAGTCTTGTCTGTCTAGTCTTGTCTGTCTAGTCTTGTCTGTCTAGTCTTGTCTGTCTAGTCTTGTCTGTCTAGTCTTGTCTGTCTAGTCTTGTCTGTCTAGTCTTGTCTGTCTAGTCTTGTCTGTCTAGTCTTGTCTGTCTAGTCTTGTCTGTCTAGTCTTGTCTGTCTAGTCTTGTCTGTCTAGTCTTGTCTGTCTAGTCTTGTCTGTCTAGTCTTGTCTGTCTAGTCTTGTCTGTCTAGTCTTGTCTGTCTAGTCTTGTCTGTCTAGTCTTGTCTGTCTAGTCTTGTCTGTCTAGTCTTGTCTGTCTAGTCTTGTCTGTCTAGTCTTGTCTGTCTAGTCTTGTCTGTCTAGTCTTGTCTGTCTAGTCTTGTCTGTCTAGTCTTGTCTGTCTAGTCTTGTCTGTCTAGTCTTGTCTGTCTAGTCTTGTCTGTCTAGTCTTGTCTGTCTAGTCTTGTCTGTCTAGTCTTGTCTGTCTAGTCTTGTCTGTCTAGTCTTGTCTGTCTAGTCTTGTCTGTCTAGTCTTGTCTGTCTAGTCTTGTCTGTCTAGTCTTGTCTGTCTAGTCTTGTCTGTCTAGTCTTGTCTGTCTAGTCTTGTCTGTCTAGTCTTGTCTGTCTAGTCTTGTCTGTCTAGTCTTGTCTGTCTAGTCTTGTCTGTCTAGTCTTGTCTGTCTAGTCTTGTCTGTCTAGTCTTGTCTGTCTAGTCTTGTCTGTCTAGTCTTGTCTGTCTAGTCTTGTCTGTCTAGTCTTGTCTGTCTAGTCTTGTCTGTCTAGTCTTGTCTGTCTAGTCTTGTCTGTCTAGTCTTGTCTGTCTAGTCTTGTCTGTCTAGTCTTGTCTGTCTAGTCTTGTCTGTCTAGTCTTGTCTGTCTAGTCTTGTCTGTCTAGTCTTGTCTGTCTAGTCTTGTCTGTCTAGTCTTGTCTGTCTAGTCTTGTCTGTCTAGTCTTGTCTGTCTAGTCTTGTCTGTCTAGTCTTGTCTGTCTAGTCTTGTCTGTCTAGTCTTGTCTGTCTAGTCTTGTCTGTCTAGTCTTGTCTGTCTAGTCTTGTCTGTCTAGTCTTGTCTGTCTAGTCTTGTCTGTCTAGTCTTGTCTGTCTAGTCTTGTCTGTCTAGTCTTGTCTGTCTAGTCTTGTCTGTCTAGTCTTGTCTGTCTAGTCTTGTCTGTCTAGTCTTGTCTGTCTAGTCTTGTCTGTCTAGTCTTGTCTGTCTAGTCTTGTCTGTCTAGTCTTGTCTGTCTAGTCTTGTCTGTCTAGTCTTGTCTGTCTAGTCTTGTCTGTCTAGTCTTGTCTGTCTAGTCTTGTCTGTCTAGTCTTGTCTGTCTAGTCTTGTCTGTCTAGTCTTGTCTGTCTAGTCTTGTCTGTCTAGTCTTGTCTGTCTAGTCTTGTCTGTCTAGTCTTGTCTGTCTAGTCTTGTCTGTCTAGTCTTGTCTGTCTAGTCTTGTCTGTCTAGTCTTGTCTGTCTAGTCTTGTCTGTCTAGTCTTGTCTGTCTAGTCTTGTCTGTCTAGTCTTGTCTGTCTAGTCTTGTCTGTCTAGTCTTGTCTGTCTAGTCTTGTCTGTCTAGTCTTGTCTGTCTAGTCTTGTCTGTCTAGTCTTGTCTGTCTAGTCTTGTCTGTCTAGTCTTGTCTGTCTAGTCTTGTCTGTCTAGTCTTGTCTGTCTAGTCTTGTCTGTCTAGTCTTGTCTGTCTAGTCTTGTCTGTCTAGTCTTGTCTGTCTAGTCTTGTCTGTCTAGTCTTGTCTGTCTAGTCTTGTCTGTCTAGTCTTGTCTGTCTAGTCTTGTCTGTCTAGTCTTGTCTGTCTAGTCTTGTCTGTCTAGTCTTGTCTGTCTAGTCTTGTCTGTCTAGTCTTGTCTGTCTAGTCTTGTCTGTCTAGTCTTGTCTGTCTAGTCTTGTCTGTCTAGTCTTGTCTGTCTAGTCTTGTCTGTCTAGTCTTGTCTGTCTAGTCTTGTCTGTCTAGTCTTGTCTGTCTAGTCTTGTCTGTCTAGTCTTGTCTGTCTAGTCTTGTCTGTCTAGTCTTGTCTGTCTAGTCTTGTCTGTCTAGTCTTGTCTGTCTAGTCTTGTCTGTCTAGTCTTGTCTGTCTAGTCTTGTCTGTCTAGTCTTGTCTGTCTAGTCTTGTCTGTCTAGTCTTGTCTGTCTAGTCTTGTCTGTCTAGTCTTGTCTGTCTAGTCTTGTCTGTCTAGTCTTGTCTGTCTAGTCTTGTCTGTCTAGTCTTGTCTGTCTAGTCTTGTCTGTCTAGTCTTGTCTGTCTAGTCTTGTCTGTCTAGTCTTGTCTGTCTAGTCTTGTCTGTCTAGTCTTGTCTGTCTAGTCTTGTCTGTCTAGTCTTGTCTGTCTAGTCTTGTCTGTCTAGTCTTGTCTGTCTAGTCTTGTCTGTCTAGTCTTGTCTGTCTAGTCTTGTCTGTCTAGTCTTGTCTGTCTAGTCTTGTCTGTCTAGTCTTGTCTGTCTAGTCTTGTCTGTCTAGTCTTGTCTGTCTAGTCTTGTCTGTCTAGTCTTGTCTGTCTAGTCTTGTCTGTCTAGTCTTGTCTGTCTAGTCTTGTCTGTCTAGTCTTGTCTGTCTAGTCTTGTCTGTCTAGTCTTGTCTGTCTAGTCTTGTCTGTCTAGTCTTGTCTGTCTAGTCTTGTCTGTCTAGTCTTGTCTGTCTAGTCTTGTCTGTCTAGTCTTGTCTGTCTAGTCTTGTCTGTCTAGTCTTGTCTGTCTAGTCTTGTCTGTCTAGTCTTGTCTGTCTAGTCTTGTCTGTCTAGTCTTGTCTGTCTAGTCTTGTCTGTCTAGTCTTGTCTGTCTAGTCTTGTCTGTCTAGTCTTGTCTGTCTAGTCTTGTCTGTCTAGTCTTGTCTGTCTAGTCTTGTCTGTCTAGTCTTGTCTGTCTAGTCTTGTCTGTCTAGTCTTGTCTGTCTAGTCTTGTCTGTCTAGTCTTGTCTGTCTAGTCTTGTCTGTCTAGTCTTGTCTGTCTAGTCTTGTCTGTCTAGTCTTGTCTGTCTAGTCTTGTCTGTCTAGTCTTGTCTGTCTAGTCTTGTCTGTCTAGTCTTGTCTGTCTAGTCTTGTCTGTCTAGTCTTGTCTGTCTAGTCTTGTCTGTCTAGTCTTGTCTGTCTAGTCTTGTCTGTCTAGTCTTGTCTGTCTAGTCTTGTCTGTCTAGTCTTGTCTGTCTAGTCTTGTCTGTCTAGTCTTGTCTGTCTAGTCTTGTCTGTCTAGTCTTGTCTGTCTAGTCTTGTCTGTCTAGTCTTGTCTGTCTAGTCTTGTCTGTCTAGTCTTGTCTGTCTAGTCTTGTCTGTCTAGTCTTGTCTGTCTAGTCTTGTCTGTCTAGTCTTGTCTGTCTAGTCTTGTCTGTCTAGTCTTGTCTGTCTAGTCTTGTCTGTCTAGTCTTGTCTGTCTAGTCTTGTCTGTCTAGTCTTGTCTGTCTAGTCTTGTCTGTCTAGTCTTGTCTGTCTAGTCTTGTCTGTCTAGTCTTGTCTGTCTAGTCTTGTCTGTCTAGTCTTGTCTGTCTAGTCTTGTCTGTCTAGTCTTGTCTGTCTAGTCTTGTCTGTCTAGTCTTGTCTGTCTAGTCTTGTCTGTCTAGTCTTGTCTGTCTAGTCTTGTCTGTCTAGTCTTGTCTGTCTAGTCTTGTCTGTCTAGTCTTGTCTGTCTAGTCTTGTCTGTCTAGTCTTGTCTGTCTAGTCTTGTCTGTCTAGTCTTGTCTGTCTAGTCTTGTCTGTCTAGTCTTGTCTGTCTAGTCTTGTCTGTCTAGTCTTGTCTGTCTAGTCTTGTCTGTCTAGTCTTGTCTGTCTAGTCTTGTCTGTCTAGTCTTGTCTGTCTAGTCTTGTCTGTCTAGTCTTGTCTGTCTAGTCTTGTCTGTCTAGTCTTGTCTGTCTAGTCTTGTCTGTCTAGTCTTGTCTGTCTAGTCTTGTCTGTCTAGTCTTGTCTGTCTAGTCTTGTCTGTCTAGTCTTGTCTGTCTAGTCTTGTCTGTCTAGTCTTGTCTGTCTAGTCTTGTCTGTCTAGTCTTGTCTGTCTAGTCTTGTCTGTCTAGTCTTGTCTGTCTAGTCTTGTCTGTCTAGTCTTGTCTGTCTAGTCTTGTCTGTCTAGTCTTGTCTGTCTAGTCTTGTCTGTCTAGTCTTGTCTGTCTAGTCTTGTCTGTCTAGTCTTGTCTGTCTAGTCTTGTCTGTCTAGTCTTGTCTGTCTAGTCTTGTCTGTCTAGTCTTGTCTGTCTAGTCTTGTCTGTCTAGTCTTGTCTGTCTAGTCTTGTCTGTCTAGTCTTGTCTGTCTAGTCTTGTCCTGTCTAGTCTTGTCTGTCTAGTCTTGTCTGTCTAGTCTTGTCTGTCTAGTCTTGTCTGTCTAGTCTTGTCTGTCTAGTCTTGTCTGTCTAGTCTTGTCTGTCTAGTCTTGTCTGTCTAGTCTTGTCTGTCTAGTCTTGTCTGTCTAGTCTTGTCTGTCTAGTCTTGTCTGTCTAGTCTGTCTGTCTAGTCTTGTCTGTCTAGTCTTGTCTGTCTAGTCTTGTCTGTCTAGTCTTGTCTGTCTAGTCTTGTCTGTCTAGTCTTGTCTGTCTAGTCTTGTCTGTCTAGTCTTGTCTGTCTAGTCTTGTCTGTCTAGTCTTGTCTGTCTAGTCTTGTCTGTCTAGTCTTGTCTGTCTAGTCTTGTCTGTCTAGTCTTGTCTGTCTAGTCTTGTCTGTCTAGTCTTGTCTGTCTAGTCTTGTCTGTCTAGTCTTGCCTGTCTAGTCTTGTCTGTCTAGTCTTGTCTGTCTAGTCTTGTCTGTCTAGTCTTGTCTGTCTAGTCTTGTCTGTCTAGTCTTGTCTGTGCTAGTCTTGTCTGTCTAGTCTTGTCTGTCTAGTCTTGTCTGTCTAGTCTTGTCTGTCTAGTCTTGTCTGTCTAGTCTTGTCTGTCTAGTCTTGTCTGTATAGTCTTGTCTGTCTGGTCATGTCTGTCTAGTCTTGTCTGTCTAGTCTTGTCTGTCTTGTCTTGTCTGTCTAGTCTTGTCTGTCTAGTCTTGTCTGTCTAGTCTTGTCTGTCTAGTCTTGTCTGTCTAGTCTTGTCTGTCTAGTCTTGTCTGTCTAGTCTTGTCTGTCTAGTCTTGTCTGTCTAGTCTTGTCTGTCTAGTCTTGAGGAGAGTGATAGAGGAGAAGCATCTAGTGCCAGAGGTGCAAGCTGGTTGTAGAGAGGGACGGAGTACGATAGAGCATTTAGTAACGCTGCGCTACATAATTGATCAAGAAATAAGCAGAGGGAGCATGTTTGCTCTTTTCATTGCATTTAGTAACGCTGCGCTACATAATTGATCAAGAAATAAGCAGAGGGAGCATGTTTGCTCTTTTCATTGACCGGAATACGGCGTATGATTCTATAGATCGAGGGAAGTTGGTAGAGTGCTTGGGAAAAAAAGGGAATCTCAGAGAGTGTGATAAGGAATGTAAGAGAGTTATATAAGGAAACTTTATGTAAGATTAGAGTGAATGGGTGTGAATCTCAGTATTTCGAAGTAAGAAAGGGTCTGAGACAGGGATGTCCGTTGAGTCCCACACTTTTTAATCTCTATGTGGCTGACATGGAGAAAGTGTTGGCAGATGGTCAAGCTGGAGGCGTAGTTATCGGGAGAAGGAAAGTGTGGAGCTTAGCCTACGCGGACGATATGGTAGTGTTCGCTAAAACCGCAGGAGATATGAAGGAGTTAATTGAAAGGCTGATAGGTTATTTTGAAAAGAGAGAGCTAAATGTAAACGTGGGAAAAACTAAATGGATGCGTTTTAACAGGGGGGGTAAATATAGGAAAGAACGTTTTGAATGCGTATGAAAGGAAATTGAGGAGGTGCAAAAGTTTAGGTATTTAGGATATGTGTTTGGAACTTGGTACAGTAATAGGGAGCATGTGGATTATGTGTCAAAAAAAGCGTGGGTGGCGGCAGAACGCATGTGGAAGGGATGGAGATCTAGTTTTGAAGGGAACTTTAGGGCGACGGCGGTAATATGGAAAGTGTGTGTGAAAAGTGTTTTGACGCATGGCGCATGGGTCGGAAGTATTGGGGATTAGAGAGAAAGCGAAGATAGATAGGGTTCAACAAAACTTCTACAGGAAATTCCTAAAGTTGGACAAATCGACACCAGGCTACATAGTTCTGCAAGAGGTGAATGCCTACAAGGTTGCCGTTTTAGCGGCAAACAGGGTGATAAGGTATGAATACAAGGTGAGTGAAATGGGGGATGAAAGAATAATAAAAGAGGTATTTAGAATGGCAAATCGGCAGAGTGAAAGAGGGAAGAATGGGAATGCGTGGGGAATGAATAAAAGGAAATTATATGAAAGAGCAGGGATATCTGGCGAGGGACTAGAGAAACTAGTCTTGTCTGTCTAGTCTTGTCTGTCTAGTCTTGTCTGTCTAGTCTTGTCTGTCTAGTCTTGTCTGTCTAGTCTTGTCTGTCTAGTCTTGTCTGTCTAGTCTTGTCTGTCTAGTCTTGTCTGTCTAGTCTTGTCTGTCTAGTCTTGTCTGTCTAGTCTTGTCTGTCTAGTCTTGTCTGTCTAGTCTTGTCTGTCTAGTCTTGTCTGTCTAGTCTTGTCTGTCTAGTCTTGTCTGTCTAGTCTTGTCTGTCTAGTCTTGTCTGTCTAGTCTTGTCTGTCTAGTCTTGTCTGTCTAGTCTTGTCTGTCTAGTCTTGTCTGTCTAGTCTTGTCTGTCTAGTCTTGTCTGTCTAGTCTTGTCTGTCTAGTCTTGTCTGTCTAGTCTTGTCTGTCTAGTCTTGTCTGTCTAGTCTTGTCTGTCTAGTCTTGTCTGTCTAGTCTTGTCTGTCTAGTCTTGTCTGTCTAGTCTTGTCTGTCTAGTCTTGTCTGTCTAGTCTTGTCTGTCTAGTCTTGTCTGTCTAGTCTTGTCTGTCTAGTCTTGTCTGTCTAGTCTTGTCTGTCTAGTCTTGTCTGTCTAGTCTTGTCTGTCTAGTCTTGTCTGTCTAGTCTTGTCTGTCTAGTCTTGTCTGTCTAGTCTTGTCTGTCTAGTCTTGTCTGTCTAGTCTTGTCTGTCTAGTCTTGTCTGTCTAGTCTTGTCTGTCTAGTCTTGTCTGTCTAGTCTTGTCTGTCTAGTCTTGTCTGTCTAGTCTTGTCTGTCTAGTCTTGTCTGTCTAGTCTTGTCTGTCTAGTCTTGTCTGTCTAGTCTTGTCTGTCTAGTCTTGTCTGTCTAGTCTTGTCTGTCTAGTCTTGTCTGTCTAGTCTTGTCTGTCTAGTCTTGTCTGTCTAGTCTTGTCTGTCTAGTCTTGTCTGTCTAGTCTTGTCTGTCTAGTCTTGTCTGTCTAGTCTTGTCTGTCTAGTCTTGTCTGTCTAGTCTTGTCTGTCTAGTCTTGTCTGTCTAGTCTTGTCTGTCTAGTCTTGTCTGTCTAGTCTTGTCTGTCTAGTCTTGTCTGTCTAGTCTTGTCTGTCTAGTCTTGTCTGTCTAGTCTTGTCTGTCTAGTCTTGTCTGTCTAGTCTTGTCTGTCTAGTCTTGTCTGTCTAGTCTTGTCTGTCTAGTCTTGTCTGTCTAGTCTTGTCTGTCTAGTCTTGTCTGTCTAGTCTTGTCTGTCTAGTCTTGTCTGTCTAGTCTTGTCTGTCTAGTCTTGTCTGTCTAGTCTTGTCTGTCTAGTCTTGTCTGTCTAGTCTTGTCTGTCTAGTCTTGTCTGTCTAGTCTTGTCTGTCTAGTCTTGTCTGTCTAGTCTTGTCTGTCTAGTCTTGTCTGTCTAGTCTTGTCTGTCTAGTCTTGTCTGTCTAGTCTTGTCTGTCTAGTCTTGTCTGTCTAGTCTTGTCTGTCTAGTCTTGTCTGTCTAGTCTTGTCTGTCTAGTCTTGTCTGTCTAGTCTTGTCTGTCTAGTCTTGTCTGTCTAGTCTTGTCTGTCTAGTCTTGTCTGTCTAGTCTTGTCTGTCTAGTCTTGTCTGTCTAGTCTTGTCTGTCTAGTCTTGTCTGTCTAGTCTTGTCTGTCTAGTCTTGTCTGTCTAGTCTTGTCTGTCTAGTCTTGTCTGTCTAGTCTTGTCTGTCTAGTCTTGTCTGTCTAGTCTTGTCTGTCTAGTCTTGTCTGTCTAGTCTTGTCTGTCTAGTCTTGTCTGTCTAGTCTTGTCTGTCTAGTCTTGTCTGTCTAGTCTTGTCTGTCTAGTCTTGTCTGTCTAGTCTTGTCTGTCTAGTCTTGTCTGTCTAGTCTTGTCTGTCTAGTCTTGTCTGTCTAGTCTTGTCTGTCTAGTCTTGTCTGTCTAGTCTTGTCTGTCTAGTCTTGTCTGTCTAGTCTTGTCTGTCTAGTCTTGTCTGTCTAGTCTTGTCTGTCTAGTCTTGTCTGTCTAGTCTTGTCTGTCTAGTCTTGTCTGTCTAGTCTTGTCTGTCTAGTCTTGTCTGTCTAGTCTTGTCTGTCTAGTCTTGTCTGTCTAGTCTTGTCTGTCTAGTCTTGTCTGTCTAGTCTTGTCTGTCTAGTCTTGTCTGTCTAGTCTTGTCTGTCTAGTCTTGTCTGTCTAGTCTTGTCTGTCTAGTCTTGTCTGTCTAGTCTTGTCTGTCTAGTCTTGTCTGTCTAGTCTTGTCTGTCTAGTCTTGTCTGTCTAGTCTTGTCTGTCTAGTCTTGTCTGTCTAGTCTTGTCTGTCTAGTCTTGTCTGTCTAGTCTTGTCTGTCTAGTCTTGTCTGTCTAGTCTTGTCTGTCTAGTCTTGTCTGTCTAGTCTTGTCTGTCTAGTCTTGTCTGTCTAGTCTTGTCTGTCTAGTCTTGTCTGTCTAGTCTTGTCTGTCTAGTCTTGTCTGTCTAGTCTTGTCTGTCTAGTCTTGTCTGTCTAGTCTTGTCTGTCTAGTCTTGTCTGTCTAGTCTTGTCTGTCTAGTCTTGTCTGTCTAGTCTTGTCTGTCTAGTCTTGTCTGTCTAGTCTTGTCTGTCTAGTCTTGTCTGTCTAGTCTTGTCTGTCTAGTCTTGTCTGTCTAGTCTTGTCTGTCTAGTCTTGTCTGTCTAGTCTTGTCTGTCTAGTCTTGTCTGTCTAGTCTTGTCTGTCTAGTCTTGTCTGTCTAGTCTTGTCTGTCTAGTCTTGTCTGTCTAGTCTTGTCTGTCTAGTCTTGTCTGTCTAGTCTTGTCTGTCTAGTCTTGTCTGTCTAGTCTTGTCTGTCTAGTCTTGTCTGTCTAGTCTTGTCTGTCTAGTCTTGTCTGTCTAGTCTTGTCTGTCTAGTCTTGTCTGTCTAGTCTTGTCTGTCTAGTCTTGTCTGTCTAGTCTTGTCTGTCTAGTCTTGTCTGTCTAGTCTTGTCTGTCTAGTCTTGTCTGTCTAGTCTTGTCTGTCTAGTCTTGTCTGTCTAGTCTTGTCTGTCTAGTCTTGTCTGTCTAGTCTTGTCTGTCTAGTCTTGTCTGTCTAGTCTTGTCTGTCTAGTCTTGTCTGTCTAGTCTTGTCTGTCTAGTCTTGTCTGTCTAGTCTTGTCTGTCTAGTCTTGTCTGTCTAGTCTTGTCTGTCTAGTCTTGTCTGTCTAGTCTTGTCTGTCTAGTCTTGTCTGTCTAGTCTTGTCTGTCTAGTCTTGTCTGTCTAGTCTTGTCTGTCTAGTCTTGTCTGTCTAGTCTTGTCTGTCTAGTCTTGTCTGTCTAGTCTTGTCTGTCTAGTCTTGTCTGTCTAGTCTTGTCTGTCTAGTCTTGTCTGTCTAGTCTTGTCTGTCTAGTCTTGTCTGTCTAGTCTTGTCTGTCTAGTCTTGTCTGTCTAGTCTTGTCTGTCTAGTCTTGTCTGTCTAGTCTTGTCTGTCTAGTCTTGTCTGTCTAGTCTTGTCTGTCTAGTCTTGTCTGTCTAGTCTTGTCTGTCTAGTCTTGTCTGTCTAGTCTTGTCTGTCTAGTCTTGTCTGTCTAGTCTTGTCTGTCTAGTCTTGTCTGTCTAGTCTTGTCTGTCTAGTCTTGTCTGTCTAGTCTTGTCTGTCTAGTCTTGTCTGTCTAGTCTTGTCTGTCTAGTCTTGTCTGTCTAGTCTTGTCTGTCTAGTCTTGTCTGTCTAGTCTTGTCTGTCTAGTCTTGTCTGTCTAGTCTTGTCTGTCTAGTCTTGTCTGTCTAGTCTTGTCTGTCTAGTCTTGTCTGTCTAGTCTTGTCTGTCTAGTCTTGTCTGTCTAGTCTTGTCTGTCTAGTCTTGTCTGTCTAGTCTTGTCTGTCTAGTCTTGTCTGTCTAGTCTTGTCTGTCTAGTCTTGTCTGTCTAGTCTTGTCTGTCTAGTCTTGTCTGTCTAGTCTTGTCTGTCTAGTCTTGTCTGTCTAGTCTTGTCTGTCTAGTCTTGTCTGTCTAGTCTTGTCTGTCTAGTCTTGTCTGTCTAGTCTTGTCTGTCTAGTCTTGTCTGTCTAGTCTTGTCTGTCTAGTCTTGTCTGTCTAGTCTTGTCTGTCTAGTCTTGTCTGTCTAGTCTTGTCTGTCTAGTCTTGTCTGTCTAGTCTTGTCTGTCTAGTCTTGTCTGTCTGAACTGGGCAGCAGAAATGGGTGTCGTCCTAATAAACCAAGGAGTGCAACCTACATTCATAAGAGGGAACTCAAGCTCTATAATAGACCTTCTCTACAAGTAGTATTTTAAGCAAGATACTAGACTGGAGAGTATTGGACAATGAGCGTTCACCGATACATAGTGTACAAAATAGGAAATTTGAGGGAGTACAAACAAATAACCCCATACAAGAAAACAGGTTGGAATATTAAACACATAGAGGAACTGAAAAATAGAAGAAATAGCACGTTCAAATACCAAAAACTCAGACGAACTTGTAAATGTTCTGAGTAAAGTATGTGACGCAACGCTCAAGAAAAGAGGGAAATCCACAAGGGAAAAAATGGTGTTGTAGATTGTAGATATGGTGGTGACGACTTGTACTGCGACCTTTATAGGTCTATTGTACCCCACCCTCCTCCTCTAAGTGTTGGTGTACTTACCCATTTAGAGCGCCTCCTCTAATCCTGATTCCTTTACAAATTTCAGGATCTGGGTGGGATAAGCAGTGAGCCCCAAGGTACATCGGTCTCTTGCGGAGTAATGCTCCTCCGTCTTTGAACAGATGTATCGGCGTTTCCTCTGCTGAGCCACAGAATCTGCATCCGTCATCCTCCTCTAGGCCTAGGGCCTTGAGATGTTTCCTAAGTCTGCAGTGTTCCGTCAGGACTCCTGTCAGGATTCTAAGCTTGTTCCTGCTTAGTTTCAGGCAAGCTTTTGTTCTCTTCTGGTTAAAAGATCCCAGCATCACTTTGGATTGCCTTAGCCCTGGAAGTTCTTTCCAGGTTTTCATCCATTTTCCTCTTGTTTCTTTATCTAAACTTTTGTGGATGGTGTTGACACTCATGCCGCAAAAGGGTTCCGAACCTATAAAGGGGCTACTGGATCCCTTGTTTGCTAGGTGATCGGCTTCTTCGTTTCCGTCTATACCAGTGTATCCTGGTACCCAGTATAGCGTTACTTTATTATCCCTGCCAATTTTGTTCAGCTTCCCCACACAGTCCCATACCAGTTCTGCCCATTCCTTCCTTGCTGAACCTTATGATCGACGATCTGGCGGCCCTTTCCACCACAAGGTGCAGCGGAGTCAGATCCAGCAGCAGCTCCAATGCTGCTGTCGGACACGACCCCATCGCCCCCGTGATACAGACACACGCCAGTCTTAGAATCTTCTCAAGCTGTTTCCTCATAGAGGCCAGCTTGATTCTACTTCCCCATGCAACTGCCCCATAAGTGATTGCAGGTCTCATTATCATGATGTACATCCATCGCAGGATAGTGGGGTTACAACCCCACGTTTTCCTGCTAGATTTCTGCACACCATTAGGGCGCGTTTGGCTTTACCTACCGCTCCCTCAGCGTGTCTATTCCATAGGAGTTTGCTATCTAGTGTGATACCCAGATACCTTATCTCCTGTTGGTATTCTACTGCCTTCCCATCTATGAGTATGGGATGTAGGCAGTTTAGTTTTCTCCTTCTAGTAAATGGTATCATCGTGGTTTTGCTCGGGTTGAGTTTCAGTCCCACTGTTTGACACCATCTACTAGTTACGTTGAGGCCTCTCTGAACAATTTCACAGAGCGTTCCCTCAAATTTCCGTCTAGCCATTATGACTATGTCATCGGCGTAACCTTGACATTTGATGTCTAGGTCGTTTAGCCTAACCAGTAATTCATCAACTACCAGGCTCCACATTAGCGGTGATAGTACACCTCCCTGTGGGCACCCTCGAGTTGTGGAGATCTTAATGGTGTCTTTTCCCACTCGTGTCTCCGTCGTTCTAGTTCTCAGCATTTCTCCCATCCACTTTGAGATAGTTCTGTCGATATTCCTTCTTTCGAGGGCCGCCCTGACAGCCTCGTGTGAGGTGCTGTCAAAAGCTCCCTCTATATCCAAGAAGGCACATATCGCTACTTCCTTTGTGTCTAGTGCTGCTTCTATTTCGTTTGTCAGCTGATACAGGGCGGTTTCTGTGGATTTCCCTGCTCTGTAAGTATGCTGACTCCTGTGTAGTGGTGTACCTACCAGCACTATAGTCCTAAGGGAATTATCAATCACCTTCTCCATTGTCTTTAACATAAAAGATGTTAGACTAATGGGTCTAAATGACTTCGGTTGAGTGGTGTCTTTCTTCCCCACCTTCGGTATAAATACCACACTAGCCCTTCTCCATAGCTCCGGTATATATCCGAGCTCTAAGCTACTTCAAAAGATATTTAGAAGATACGGCATTAGTTCTCTCTCTCCCTTTTGTAGGAAGGCCGGAACTAGTCCGTCCACACCTGGAGCCTTAAAAGGCTGGAAAGTGCCGATAGCCCATCTGATTCGATTTTCCGTACAGATGACCGCTGCCTTCTTCCAGTCGGCCCGACTTGGTTTCCGTGGTTGCATCAAGCCCTCGGTCTCCCTGTATCCTCTACATCCCGGAAAATGGGTTTCTAGTAGGAGAAGAGAGCTCTTTGCTCTTCATCCTCCGTGAAGGTCCCATCCGGTTTCTTGAGAGTGGTTGTCATTTCCACTCTATCCTTCGCTAGTGCTTTGTGCAGTCTAGCTGCCACCGGCGTGGATCCTATGTTTTCCCAGAAGGTCCTAAAGTTTTCCCATTTTGCCCTTCTGATCTCTTTGTTGTAGGTGGTAAGCACCTCGGAGTATTCTAGCCAATTTCCGTATTGCTTGGCTTTGTTGAAAAGCCTACTTTTGCTCTTAATGTAGACAAATTTTTATATATTTCGTCCTTATGCTCCTTCACGGTTTTTACCGGGCAGCTGGATTCAAATGCCGTGGTGATTGCTACATTTATTTCTCCTACAGCCTGCTCCAGCACGATGTAGTGTTTGATACTACCCCGCACTGTCACCTGCTCTAGATTTTCTTTTAGTTGGGAACTAAACATAGGCTACACAGTTTGTCTGGGGTTTCGAATGGGGGTGTTTTCCCCACTCGCTGCTTCCAGCTCATACTCTATGATCCTATGATCTGACATTGAGGGCTCACTTGAAACCCTCCACTTTTTAATTAGTTTACTTACGTTAGCGCTACCTACCGTAATATCCAGTACCTCATTTCTGACTTTAGTGACAAATGTTGGTGTGTTCCCAACGTTGTACACAATTAAGTTCTCTTTAATGAGGTATTCTAAAAGGTACTCACCCCCCTTATTAGTGTCCGTGCTGCCCCACATCTCATTGTGTGCGTTCGCGTCACATCCCAGGATGAGTGGCAGCCTTCTCCTAATACAGTGTTCCACCAGCTTTTGTACTTCAATGAGTGTTATACTGTTACCATCGCCAGGAAGTATGCTGATGCGATCACTACTTCGCGGTGGAGACCCTCGGTCTTGATGAAGGCCTGAATCGGAACTAAATCCCGCGTTAAAAATTCTGAAAGACATTTAATTTATGCCCTTTCTTACCATAATGCAAGTTCTAGGGGAGACCTCATGGCTGTCCCATACCAACTTACATTCCCTGTTGCTAAGGCCTCTGATCTTACCTCCGTAGGTCCAGGGTTCTTGAAGCAGCGCTAGCCCTATGTGCTGCTTGGTGAACATCCTAGCCATCACAGCTGAATCTGCTTTGGCATGATGGATGTTCACTTGGGCTATTTTGGTGCGCCTGCTGGTCATTCTTGTTTTGTGACAGGAGGCGGCAAGTCCTCTTCTGTCCCTACAAGAACATCTACCTCTGCCTCCGTATACATGGCTGGACTGCTCATGTCTACGCGTGTGAGGTCAAGGTCGTCTTCCCGGGAATCCGGGGTGACTCCCTTGTTCTCTGTGTTGGTTAGGTCCCGCACACATGGATTATTTTTACTTTTGGAATTACCTAAAATTTTAATTTAGGTTAATTTAACCTAACCTAACCTAACGGTTTCTTGCGAAACTAAGCCCTCACACCACGACAAGGTGACTTCCAGAGTGAGGAAAAAAAATGGTATACTGGTGGAGCAAAGAAATTGCAAGCTTAAGGACTTTATGTATTGCAGCGAGAAGAAAGTGCCAGCGATAAAGAACAATATAATGAGAAGAAGAAAAGACCAATGCACTATTAAGCAAATACCAATATCTCGAAAAACAACTGAGGTATGAAATAAACACGGCCAAGCAAAAACACTGTGCGAAGACCTGGACTACGACACATGGGGAGATGCTTTCCAAATCTGCAAGAAAAGGCTGAAAAGTCCAACAACCAAATGTCAAGATTTCTATGAAGGAAATCAAACGCATAGTCGAAGTACTCTATCCACATCAGGAGCTAGTGAGATGTCAGCAACCAACAGTAGAAGAGGTACCGCTGTTCACGGAAGAAGAACTAATAAACGCAATAAAGCGGGTACGTAAAGGAAAAGCCCCAGGTCCGGACGGAATATCTACGGAAATCAACCGCAGTTCTTGATAGACGTAATGAACGAGCATCTAGCTACCGAAAACTTCCAGAATAGATTGAAACGGGCGAAATTGGTGCTACTTCGAACAAACGATAAACCAATAAGGGAGACAATATTATACAGGCCATTTTGACTGTTAGATACTTTGGGGAAGCTCTTACAATACCTACTATTGTATAGGCTGAAAACAGCCTATTGTCTATTATTGAATCGGGAGCTGGATTGTCGAGTAACCAATATGGCTTCTGAGAAGGCAAATCCACCAGCCATACTCTAGAAGCCGTCATGAAGATCGCAGAAAATGCTAAACAGAATCCCGAATCATATGTACATTAATAACATTGGACGTACGAAATGCTTTTAACACAGCCGACTGGAAACTCACGATCGATTATCTAATAGCAAGAAATATAGCTCCCTACCTGATAAGAATTATTCAAAGCTATTTCACCAGTAGAACGATCATTTTGCAAACAAATGACGAAACCGAGGAAATAATAGTTAGTAATGTGGTACCACAGTGATCGGTTATGGGCCCCACTCTGTGGAACATACTTTATGATGGAGTCCTCAGGTTAAAACTTCCGGAGGGAGCTAGGCTAATAGGTTTTGCGGACGATTTAGCTCTTGTAATAACAGCAAAATTGGAACAGACGATGATGCTAACTGCAAACCAAGCAACACCCCAAATTTACTGTTGGATGTAATAAAAAAAAATTAAATGTAGCACCAGAGAAAACAGAAGCGGTCCTACTAAACAACGTTAAACAACGTTAGCATCGCCCCAAAAGAGTCGCTAAAATACCTAGGTGTCATCATAGACAAGAGGCTCTCCCTCATTCCCCATCTTAACGAAGACGCAGCAAAAGGTATGAGAGCAATGCAGCAGTGGAAAAACTCATGCCTAACTTAGGGGAGCCGAAAAGCCGTAATGGGAGAGCACTCAGTTGCATGGTCCAGTCAGTGATGCTATATGGGCCCCAATATGGACAAATCACCTTAAATCTAAGCTGCCATCGATAAACTCTCGATAGTTCAGAGAAAACTAGCATAAAGGATTTGCTGCGTATAAAAAACAGTGTCTATAGACGCTGCCCTAGTAATTGCTGGTATACCAAATCTTGAGTTACTGGTCAAAGAGAGAACGGATATATATATATGAACCAGGCTCTACCAAAAATGCCAGGAAAATTGCTTGAGGTAATCTGTACGATGAATGGCAAATAAACTGGTGGGCGTCAGATAAAAGGCAATGTACGAGGCTGCTAATACCCAAAATAGTTCCGTGGATAAGCAGAAGACACAGAGAAATTGATTAGCATATAACCCAATTTCTTGTTGGGCATGACTGCTATAAATATTATTTTCAGCAAATACGAAGATCAAATGATAATCTGTGTGAAAAAGACTCAGTAACCCAGAAGTGTTATACACTATATGTTAGAGAGCAAGGAAAACTGGGACAAGATACACAAACTTTTCAAATGTATCATCAACACAAACAAAGAAAACGAGAAAAAAATGGCACAAAAGATATGAACTCTAGAAAATATAGTGAACATTAAATAATATTTTATTATAACCAGCACGCCGGTGTCATACGCAGCTCCGGTGTGCTTGGATGACGTCAAATAAAAAAGAAGTCAAGTCCGTCTCGTTTTGTTCGTCTGGTCTTGTTCGTCTAGTCTTTTCCGTCTAGACTTGTCCGTCTAGTTTTGTTCGTCTACTGTTGTCCGTCTAGTCTTGTTCGTCTAGTCATGCCCGTTTATTCTTGTTCATCTAGTATTGTCCGTCTAGTCTTTTCGGTCTAGTCTTGTCCGTCTAGTTTCATCCGTCTGTCCTCCTCGGTAGTGTATTTGACAACATACCCGCTTGGCAATGCGGGAGAATCGGGCTTGATTCCCGGTCGGGAAGGTAACAACAACTAGGGCGGTTTTGACTAACCGACCGGGCTACCTACCGTGAATGAATGCGAAATATGCGATACCGAGGTGGCGCATACTAGGAACCAAAGTGAAGAATAAGCGGTTTAGTGAGTTATATTCTTCTAATCTTTACCGTCTAGTCTTTACCGTCTAGTCTTGTCCGTCTAGTCTTATCCGTTTAGTCTTGTCCGCGGGACATGAACAAGATCTACGCCAGGCAATGACGGTCACGGCCCCCAAACCCAGGAAAACGTTCGCGGACGTCCAAACTGACAAGAGCCCGTCCATATAGATAACCAGTCAGCAGGAACCGGAGGAGGACTCGTTTCTTGCTAGAGTGGCCAGTGCGACCACATCGCAAGCGGCCTGCGAGCTGACCACAGAGTTGTGGCCTTCGGCGGCGTAGGAACTAGTGGAGGGATGCGAGGGGAACCCACGTGGGGATGCGTGGGGATTTTCACCGCAGAGGGAGAGGGCATGGGGCTGCTTGACGTCAACCCTATGGACGAGGTGGAGGAAATCACAGTCGAGGGAGGCGGAACCATCCGCCACTAGACAGTGGTGTTAAAAAAAGAAGAGGATACCAAGAAATGGACGTTGGCTAAGGTGTTCTGCACTTCAGCGGTGGACGTTGAAGGGCTTCACATGTTTCTAACCTCGAGGTCAGAAATATCTGAAGTATGTCGAGGTCTGGAGAGGGATCTCCTGGCTAGCCAGGGAAGGAGGGGCGTGGACATCCAGATCCCGTCAAAGGCAAACATTACACATTAGTGTCGGCAAAGCGGTCTGCACTAACCGTTAGGAACCTTGACGCTGCGGAAACAGCGGTCGCTGTCCGGATGGGGCTCTTGACTGCGCACATTAGCGAGCGCACTCGCCAAGATCGGTGCCACTGCTGTTGGGAGCTCGCCCACAAGGCTTGACGCTGTGAAAGCTTGGACCGGAGCAAATCTTGTCACCGGTGCGCAAAGCCGTGGCATCTGGCCCGTGAATGTGGGGCCAATTCCTACTGCCCCTTCTGCGAGAAAGAAGGGCACCGGCCGGACGCGGCTAATTGGCCGCACTTTGGGGATGCAAGAACAATAAATGGTGGAGTTCGTTCAACTAAACTTGAACAGATCAGGCGGAGCGCATGCCTCCTTCGAGGAGTACGCGGCGGAAAACAGGGTTCGCGTAGTTCTGGCTAGCGAGCCGAATTACGAGAGGCAGCGACCCGGTTGGTTTGCGGATGCGCACCTGGACGCGGTCATCTTGTTGTACCCAGGTTCCCCGCGCGTCCAGGCTTGGGGGTCGCCGTGTCGGGAAGCAGTCTGTGTGGCGTTTGCTGGAGGTTACTATGCTACAGCTTCCGCAACAAGCCGGACGAGGTTTTCGCGGACTGCCTCGACGGCGTGGCGCACTTCATCCAGGCACATAGGGGCAAGGCGCTCCTTATTGGGGCCGATTTTAATGCTTGGGAAATCGAGTGGGTCGGCGACGTCACGGATGCGAGGGGGAGGAGGGTCCTGGACTGGGCGTCGGCACTTGACCTCGTCAGTTGCCACCGGGGAAAGGTTCTGACTTTCAGGAAGGGTCCGCGAACGGCACTCGTGGACTTGACGTTCGCATCGCAGGGACTGATGGGAGGAGTCAGGGATTGGCAGGTGAGGGAAGATTTGTAGTCGCCGAGCCACCAATGCGTTTCCTTTATTTTTTTTCCCTGGACAGAAACGGCATCGAGGGGCAGCAACGCGAGTAGCGTGCTCGTTGGATAATTTGGAGAGCTGACCGGGAAGCTATTGCTCGGGAGATGGCTCAAGGATTTGCACCGGGCTGGCCGCGGAGGATTTTACCGGGGCGTTCATGGACAGCATGGTTGACGCGTGCAGAACTGGCGTCCTTCAAGGGTGTCTGACCTCAGGGTGGCGGAAACCGGTTTATTGGTGGACGCCAGAAGTGGCGCAAGCGAGAGGCATGGCGGTGGCGTCTATGTATCAACTTCAGAGGGCGCGGCGAAGAGGGGAGCCGTGTGTTTCACAAGGATCGATATTAGGCACAACCTTGTGGAACGTCCTGTATGACGATGTGCTGAGATTAAGAGTGCCATTGGGGGCGAAAGTGATTGACTTTGCAGACGACTTGAATCTAGTGGTAACAGCCAGAATAGAAGAATGATTGATGCATACGGCAATCCACGCTATAGAGCAAATCATTAAATAAAACAAACCTCATACTAGCGCCAGAAAAAAAACTGAGATGCATCAGCAGCGGCGATCCACAAGGATCGACATTAGGCCCAACTTTTTGGGACGTCCTATATGACGATGTGCTGAGATTAAGGCTGCCACTGAGGGCGAAGTGAATAAATAACTTATTCACTTGTTGTTGTTGTTCTGTATAATGTTACTAACTAAACTTGCTTAGCTATTTAATAAGTTGATTCAGAAGTAAGTCTACACTCAGTATGTCTATGGCTAAAGTATTTGACTAAATAAATTATGTTGATCGTAAAAAAATTAATTAAGCCACCGGTTATTGTCTGTTTACACCTACTTTGTTAGACTTAGATTGTAGTCTTAATCTAAATATGTATTATTGAACTAACTTTTTATTATGGACAACTAAACTTCTTATTCTGGAGAATTTTTGCTGAAAGTTTGCTCATCTTTGATGTAAACTATATAAGTCAAGTCTGATATGAGGAATTACCGTATGAACTAAATAACATACAAGTGCAAACAAATTGAATCAGTAATTAATCTTCATAATTGTATGTGACTTGTGTTTTATAAATTGACGCCAATCAAAGCAAGCCTTAATTAATAAACAGCAAAAATTCAGTGGCTAGTTTTAGTGTCACTACCTAATCAAAGTCTAAAAAAACATTCTAGGTTTGATTAAAATTTAATTCAAAGTAACATAGGTTTTTTTATCAAATTTAACAATAGGAATTCATAGTAAAATTTGACATTAATGTAAATTAATTTAACAATAAAATTGGACAATCAAATTTAACAACAAAACTTGACAATTATATTTAACAACAAAAGTTGACAATCAAATTTAAATAATAAAACCTGACAATTTGAATAGACTTTACAATAAAATTATACAACAAATTCAAAAAATAGTTTAAATTCTTGACAATAGAGGAAAGAAACTAAATATGGAATAGTATCCCTAATGTGGAATACTGACATTTCTCGGAAACAAATACCATTAGACGCAAAAAGCAGTGTTCATTCATCTCTTTCCAACGCTATACGCGTGTATAGGTTTCAACTCGTCAGTCGAGCGAATGCTTTACCCGCGGTGAGACTGTTTTCTTTGTTGCAGTCAGAAAACTTTTCATGGTTTGTAGAATAGTATATTTTGCAACTAGGGCAGTCAATTTCCCACGAGAGCTAAATTGGGCACACGAACGAATTGAGTGCCTCTTCGCTCGAGAGGGCAATTGACAATACCGCACGAGTTGCATTTTTTTTTGTGGGGGTCATTTGGCTGCAAAGCCTTACTGCACTGCGACCAACTTGATCTATTGTGCTTGACCCTACTACAATTACTCTCCCAGGAATTCAACTTCGTGAACGAAGTCTAAGATATTCCTGAGAGGCTTGCTACTCAGCTCCAAGGTGGTCAATCTTGCGACCCCGAAGTGCGCAAGCCTTATGTGTGCTAGCGCTACACATGTGCACAGTATGTGTTCAGCGGTTTCTTCATCTGATTCACATAATCTACAGGCAACTTCCTCTGCCTTTCCCATTTTTGTAGGTGATATCTCACCGGACAATGCCCTCTCAGTATGCCTACCAAAGTTCTGATTTCTCTTCTAGAGAAGCTTAGCATCTGCTGCGTTATTGCGGAAGAATAGTTTATGAGCATTTTAGCTTGCCTCTGTCCTGGCGTGTTCTTCCAGTGGATTTGCTTTTGATCTTCTTCCCATTTCTTAGCCCCCTGCCTTAAGTGGGCCTTTGTAAGCCCACACGTTGGCTCCGGACACAAGAAGGGAGCCTCGGTCCCGCTTTTGGCGAGTGCGTCGGCCATTTCATTCCCATATATGCCCTAGTGACGCGGTGACCACATTAGCGTAAGTCTGTTACCTTTCATCAGCTGCTTCAGGGTTTGTTTGCAGTTCCAGGTTAACTTGGAATTAAAGTTGTGGGTTTTTAAATTCCTTAGCGCTACCTGGCTGTCCGTTAGGATGTAGATTTGCACTCCATTAAGACGTTTCTTTAGCAGATTTGTGCGCATCTTTCAATGGCTATAATTTCAGCCTGTAGTACCGTGGAAGCCTGGCCCAGCGCCGTGGACGCCCTGTGATTCCGGCTGTATATGCCAATTCCTGTACCCTAAGCAGTTTTTGATGCGTCGCTGTACCACATGAACGCTTTGTCTCTCAGATTTTCGATTCTTTGAACACTGCTTCGGCGGTCATTGATGACCAATTCAACGGCTGTGTCAAAGTCGTACTCTGTGGACATTGCGTCCCAGGGCTGCTTTAGAAATTTATCTCCGATTTGTTCCTTTATTTGCATGTGTCTCTGAATAGGCGCTGTACACCTTAGTCTCAGAGCACTGAGAAGACCTTCTTTTTCTACCTGTCTGTGCAGTGGGAGTAGGTCCAACAGAACTTCCATTGCTGTGGTTGGAGTGGATTGCATCGCTCCTGTTATACCCAAGCACGCAAGCCGTGGAAGATTTTGTGGCATGCTTTGGGTCTTTTTTTCCTTTGTTTTGTACCACCATACGAGTGAACGGTAGGTGATAATCGGTCTTACCACTGCTGTGTAAGACCATAGGACCATTTTGGGTTTTAGTCCCCATGTTTTCCCAAAAAGCTTACGGCAGATCCAAAAGGCCGCTGTGGCTTTTGCGAGCGTTTTGTTCAGATGCGAGTTCCAAGTGAGTTTCTTATTCAAGCTTGCCCCTAGATATTTCACCTCCTCGGAGAACTCTAACGTCTGACCATCAATGCTCGGAGCTTTTCAGTTCAGCTTCCTCTTTCTGGTAAAGGGGACCATTCCTGTTTTGCTCGGGTTGACTCTAAGGTCCTCCTTCTTGCTCCAACAGTTGATGGTGTTAAGTGCACTCTGTACAAGGTTCATGATTCTATTACAAAACTTACCCCTTATTATGATGGCAACATCGTCTGCATAACCAACCGCCTTATACCCGTTCTTTGTTAGCACACCTCGGAGATCATCAACGACCAGGCATTTTGCAGGCGATAACAACCCCCCCCCTTCTGGGCAGCCTCTCTCTGTGGTTGCCGTTCTCTTTGACCCCACAGTGCGGCGGTAATTTTACGATTGGTCAGCATGTCTTGAATCCACTCAATGATGGGGTCTTCGATCCCTTTGTTGGTGGCTGCATTCTTTATTGATAAACGGGTTGTGTTGTCAAACGCTCCCTCTACAGATACCTACTGCAATTTCTTTGCAGTCCAGTGCTGCTTCCAATGTGGTCGTTATCTGTGATTATCTGAGCGTCCACTGTATATTTGCCTGCCTGATAAACTTATTGGTGCTTATGGAGAGGACTTCTTTTAAGAGGTCCGCACCGTATGTGATTGTCCACAATTTTTGCCATTGTTTTCAGGAGGAAGGAAGTAAGGCTAATTGGTCGGTAGGACCTTGCCAGATCTTGAGGTATGCGCCCTGCCGTAGGGATGAATATCACCTTAGCCTCTTTCCATTCCAGCGGTATGTACGCCAGTCGACAGCTGGCCTTAAATATCTCAGCAATGCAGGGGGCTATGGTTTCGATCCGTCTCTGTAGCATTGCCGGGAAAATGCCATCAGGTCCGGTAGACTTAAATCGCTTAAAACTGTTCACAGCCCATGCGACTTTTTGAACAGTAAACATGGTTGTTGACATGTTTTTGCAGATTTTAGTTGGGCGCTTCATCCGCGTTATCCCTTTACCAGTTATAGTTGATTTAGAGCCAGGAAAGTGCGTCTGCAGTAAAACGCTTAGACTTTCCTCTAAATCTTTGGTATACTTACCACTTACCACATTTTTTATTACTCATGCGAGGGTACGTATCTTACAAGTTGGGGGGTAGAAACAAAAATGAATAATTTGCTTTTTCAATTGTCTCCGGTAGTGTGGATTCGTCATAAGAACTCTCATCAGTTCCGGTATCCCCATATAATTTATACTCATTTTAAAACGTTTTCATTCATTTTTATTTTGTAATGAAAAACTTTAAAAATCACTTTCGTCGCTAAAAGGCGTCACTTTCACGTCACTTTTATAATATTGAGATTTTGATTGTGTTTATTTTATTTATTTTAGTTAAGAAAAACAATTGAATAAAATGGTTTTTTTAATGTTTTTTTAAAACTTAACGATTTTTATTGAATATTTGCTTGCGCCAAGTATAATGTGCGTGCGACAAGAATACATCTAAATGAATATTTTCAATGCGCTTAGCTTAAATTGCGTATTAATTGAATTGACTAACAGCAATTTGTCGCACTAAAAAACGGGCGCCAAGATAGTACATATCCCGCATGAGTAATAAAAATAGTATTATATTTATTGTTTATACATTTTTATACATTGTTTAAATATTTATTTGAAAGTATTAGAGGTTTTTTATTGTATTTTTTTGTTTAGTTATTAAAAATATTAATATAACTTTAAATTCGTTAAAAATGCCAAATATGAACAATTTGCCGTATTCCAATATAGACCATTCCATATTTGGATCCCAAAATATCAGCTGACTGGATAACTTTTGATTTTTTTTTCTCAGAATGGCGAGCATCAATTCAAAAGCAAAACGAAAAAAATGGAAAACCAATAATATGGCGGAAGCTTTATAGCTTCCGCCATATTATTGGTTCTCCATTGGTTTTCCAATGATTATAGAAAAAAATATGGGTTATTTGAAAGCTGCAAAACACACTAGGATATACCTAGAAATACGCTGTTTCGTTTTTGCCAGAAAAGTGAACTATCTCCAGAAGAAGCTGCAGCCACTACACTAGGCAGAAAACTGAATTAGGTGAACTTGAAAGTCTTTTTAGTATAATGTATTTTAAAGATGGAGAGCAAGTTTCATGGCTTGACGAGAAATGATGTTCGCACAATGGCATATATCTTGCAAAACGTAACTCTAAGGATTCTAACGTTTCACTTGGAAAATCCGTTTGGTGAGTATAGCTGGAAAAAAATTGCTAAATCTATTTTTAAAACGTCACAAGGTAAAACTATCGTTGAGAAGACCCACTTGCACGTCTTTTTCAAGAGCATTTGGATTCAATAAAGAAAAAGTGGACACCTTTTTTTGATCTACTAGAAGACGTCTATTCTAATATAAAATATTGACGAATCAGAGCTTACAGTTGTACAAAGCGAATACCCCAAGTCGGAAATGGCAAATAGCTTCACTTACTCCAGCTGAAAGGGGCTCATTAGTGACAATCGTTGTTGCAATGAACGCCACTAAATTGGAATTAAAACACAATAACGCAATTTTTATTTCAAAATTTTTGTGCGAAGAAATCATGGCTAATTCCACTCCAATAAATTATAACCAAAACAACAGATTGATGTTTCGGGCGCTGGGGATTTTATTCTCAGCTGTACTGTTATCCCAGAAATTAGTAAAGGGTTGGCGTCTGGAAGGGCATCCGGTTGTAAAACAAACTGCCAAAACCGTACAAATATGACAAGTTCTGTAAATTTAGCCTCGGAAACTGCTAGGGCGTTCCCCGGAAGCGACGCGCAAGGCTCCTGCCTGCCCCTTGGTAGAAATGAGCTAAGGCTACCGAATCATGGGCGGGCTCGGCTGAAGAAACAAGTCCTTGATGAGAATTGGAACTGAGACGCTTGCTCTGGTATGGCGACATTTAGCGCAGAGATGAGAGTTTTGTAGGAAGGAGAGTGCTTGATCTGGAGGTGGAAGGCACAAGGGAAAGAGGCAGGTCTAGAAGAAGATGGATGGACTGCGTGCAGGATGATCTCCGGGAGAAGCAGCCAAACAACAGGAAACACCATTTGGGACCTTGTTTCTTGTCAGAAACGTCGACCTTGCATGAACTGGAAAAGACGAAGAAGAAGAAGAATGAACGCCATTGGTCATTTTGTGCCTATTCATTATTTTCCCTAGGAGAAATATGAGTGAACAAATAATGAGAGACAGTCCCCCAGGTGCTGTTAGCGTTGCACATCCAGCAGGGTGGATACAAATGAATATATTTACTGATTGGTTCAAACAATTCTTCAAACACACAAACCCCACCCCAAAATCGAAAGTTAATCTTAGATGGTCACTTACTCACACTCGTAACATCTATGTGCAGAAAGGCTTTGCAGCCAAACGACCCCTACACAAAAAAAAAACATCGATGTGATAGAACTTGCTAGAGAAAATATCTATACCTCCGTACACTATATATCTCTATACCTCCGCACACAATATACAAGCCCCAGCCACTGGGCAAAACATTTATGGGACCACTGAAAACTTATTACAGTGAAGAAATACGAATGTGGATTAAATATAATAAATAAGTCCTTATGATATGATGTCTAACAAGGCTTGCCTAAAAGTGCAAACAGGTGAGATTGCAGCGAATGGGTTTCGTGTCACAGGACTATGGCCATTGAATAAAAACATATTTAGCGGGGCCGACTATCTAGCTGCGCAACAGGTTGCAGTTAAAGATGGCTGCACCGTCAATGTTACTCCTAAGAAATCTTCCGGCTCTCTCGCAGCAGTCTAAATCTGGTGTCTTCCTATGAGATATCAGCCCAGTACCACATAAGAAAAGAAAAACATGGAACAGGCGAAGAAAATCATCGGTTGCAGCAATAATCACGTCTTTACCTTACAAAAACGACCTGGTTAAAAAAATAAAAATAAAATAGGTTGAGTAAGGCTAAGAATAAAAAATAGAACGAAAGGAAAACGATAGACAAACAACAAATGTTAAGAATAATCCAGCGGATTCAAGATGATGAGATATTACTGTTTGACACAGACAGTGAGCTGGATGCCTTGATAGGAAATGAAGCTGCTGTCTAGGAAGATGCAGAGTGTATGTTCTGTCATATGATGCTTTCCGAAGATACTCGAGGAGAAACCTGGATCAAATGCCTCCTGTGCGAACTATGGGCACATAATGATTGCGCGGATTCAGTATTAGATACCTGGATTGGCGATTATTGCAAGTAGTTTAAGTTATATTTTGTATTTGACCAAATTTCCAAAGTATCTCATAGAAATGAATGTTGATTTTTTGTTGTGTTCAATATTTGGGATACCTATTCCATAATTAGATATCTTTGTGTTGATTATGTTTTAGAGAAATTATAGTACTTATAATTAATAAATATAATACAAGACTGTTACTATCTAAAGTGCAATTGTATGTCAGTTGATAATTACGAATTAAAAGTTTTTGATTTTTCTTTTTTTATGCGTAATTTGTTTTTTTTGTGCGTAAAATACAAAACGGTATTCATATTTGTTACTTTCCCTGATAATCTACCATTTACATTTGCGTCTAATTTGGATTTTCGTCTAATATAATTTTAATGATATTTTAATCTCAAACCAATAAATATCCGATCTTGTGGTGAAAGTTTGCTAATTACTTTGTAAATTGTGCAAATTACACCGGCAACTCGTGAATGTTATTGTAAAACGAAACAAATCCGTGATTTATAAATAAAACACTAATAAATTACAAAATGTTTTGGTTAAAATAAGCACCATGCGGAAGTTCTGCTGAAACTGGTTTTTATTATGTAAACGCGATAAAACTAAATTTTATTATGTTTATATATATAAAAATCAACATTTTTTTTTCTTTTTTTCTTTTAATTTTGAGTAAATTAAACGAGAAACTCTTAGCTGGGGCATTTCACATGAAGCGGACTCTGAAAATAATATCTGATTCTAGATTTAGTTCATATTTGATTCAATTATACTTCTATATGAACTGAATTAATGTATAGAATTTTTTGTGTATAAAGCCTAGTTGTAATTTATAAGCCCTTAAAAAATTGAGGAATTTTGGAATTGAGCTATTGCTGCTATTTTACAAAAAGGTGGGAAAAAGTAAGAAATGGTTGTTTGAGGAAATTATATGTTTCTTATTGACAGTTATTATAAATTTGCAATTTGATTTCTTTTTCATATAGATAAACCAGAAGTAAACATTCCAAAACGGATTTCACATAACTTCGGAAATCTCTATTTCTGTATTTAGTCTAAAAATATAGCTTATATATATAATACGTGTGAATTATTATTAGGAGTGACAACCCCGAATAATAAGCCTCCCAAGCTAATAACTTGGGTAGTATCTTGGACAGTAGCTCGCCACTGTCCCACGAAGAATATTCTTCAACTGAGCATGAAGGAAAATTTCGCTAAATGCACTACACCAGGTGGTAACCAATCCACCGTCACCTATGGTGACGTTAGCGGACCTTCGGATTCTGGGGAGTTCGCACCAACATGCTTTATGGATGAGTCTGAGCATCCTGAAATCACCGGACGTAAACTCAGACCAAGACGGCAAAGCTTCTTCGCAACATTTAATGCCAACTCACTGAAAGTGAAACATTTGACTGATTCACTAACACGACACAACATAATATTGACAGCAGTACAGGAAACCAGATTTTCGGACGAACATGCTTTCGAGTCCCAAGGCTACAGAATCCTCAAAGGAAAAGTGGGTCAGCGGGTAATGAAGAACGTACCCCAATTAGGTACAGGATTTATAATCAGTCACAGGATACTGGATTCAGTCACTGACTTTACCTTCCCGAGTAGTCGTGTACCATCCTCTCTCTCAAATGCGCAAACAAGGGCTACAGTATATTCAATATATATATGCCCCAATCATCCAGGACAACAGACCCAATCCAGACAGAACTGATAAATTCTGGGAAGACTTAGAAGATATTATCTCTACACTTCCAGAGAGCCACACCGTCATACTGCTTGGTGGCTTCAATGCTCAATTGGAAAGAGAGAAAAAAATACAGAAACATAGTGGGCAATTATCCAGCGCATAAGCGAACCAACCGCAACGGAGAACGATTGGTGGATCTGTGTAGGACTTTTGGGTTGCTCATTAAGTCTACGGCCTTCAAACACTTGCCAAGGAAGCAGAAGACTTGGATTTCACCTAATACCCACCTGGGCGAATTCCAGATAGATCATGTGGCCATTTCACAAAAATCTCAAAAGGGAATACAAAACGTGAAGGTACTAAGCAGCGACAATCTGGACTCTACCACCTCTCTACCTCTCCAGAGAGGTAGACCACTACCTCTCAAAGATCAAAATTAGATTCCAGCCTGGAAACACTGGATTACACAGAACCCCCAAAATGGTAAGATTTGACGTAGAGCGACTCAAGAACAGCCAATAAGTAAGTCAGAGACTGAGCAACACAGACCTAAACAACTGGGACCAACTGAAGGAGACTCTTGTCAAGGCTGCCAATGAACTCACCCCTATCGCTAGAAGAAGGAAGCATCCGTGGTGGACTGAAGACTGTGACAATGCAATAGCTCAAAGACAGATAGCCTGGATGAAGTGGAATTCTAAAAAGGCCAAGGAAAATTGGCATAAATTTTTCGAACAAAGAAAGGTTACAGCCAAGATAATTCGAGGAACCAAACGAACCTTCACACAAAACCAACTAACCCAAATCGAAGAGAGCTTTGATAAAAATAATTCCAGAGATTTCTTTGGAACCTTCAAGCAGGCGCTCAGAAAATACGCTCCGCTAAGCCTCCACTTCAGAGACTCACATGGCAAACTGGCTTATAACGACAAGGACAACTGCCACCTTATGGCTCAGTACTTTAATAATCTACGCAACTCTGACCCGCCCAGCGAAGACTTCGACTATAAACAAACCACAGCAAACCCGGACTCGCTTCCCTCTTCATTGGCAGAAGTTGTCCAGATCATTCAACTTCTTAAGAATAATAAGGCAGTTGGAGAGGACTCTATCGTTGCTGAACTTTGGAAAGGTGCTGGAAACAATGCCGTGCGCAAGCTAACCGAGATCATCCAGGACATCTGGGAAACAGAGAAATTACCACCCGATTGGAAATCGGATCCATCCCCTTCACAAAATAGGGAGATTTAATTGATCTAAACAACTACCGTGGAATTTCTCTCGTCCCGGTAACATACAAGATTCTCTCGAAAGCGTTAAAAACAAGGGCAGCAAATCAGTTGGATAGTCATCTGGGA
Source organism: Phosphuga atrata (assembly GCA_944588485.1). NCBI lineage: Eukaryota > Metazoa > Arthropoda > Insecta > Coleoptera > Silphidae > Phosphuga > Phosphuga atrata. The sequence goes on from OX155904.1 coordinate 32,143,790, forward strand.
GAATACTAGGGGGGCTTCAGGAAGACCCGATCCTGTGTTGAACAGATCCTCAATCTTAAAACTGTACTTGCATCCTCCAACATGAGAAACCGCAAGGTGGTCGTCACTTTTGTTGATTTTAGGTAGGTCTACGATTCCATTGATAGAGAAAAGGTTAACAAAGTACTCCAGGAACTAGGGCTAGATAACAAAAGCCGCCTCATCCTATAAACATCCTATCCTATAGACTTATCCTATAAACTTTGACCAACACCCATTCCAAGGTTAAATTTAGAGGCGAGATTTCAGAAAGCTTCGAAATAAAAACTGGAGTGAGACAAGGAGATGGACTTTCCGCACTTCTCTTCAACTATGTCCTTGAAAAGGTTATGAGAGAATAGCGCAAGGAACTGAACAATTTGGGTGCTCAGAATGGTATCTACCTAGGACGTAAGAACGATGGACCGGTTGTAGATTGCCTGGCCTTCGCAGATGACATGACAATGTTTGCTGATTCTCTTGAGATGGCCACAATGCAGGTAAACTGCCTCAGAAAACATGCTGCCAAAGTGGGTCTTCAAGTGTCTCTGGAGAAAACAGAATTCTTCACCAACATCAGAGAAGCAAACAGAGAGATGTTACTAGAACAATCTCGGCGAATGGATTAAACCCAACTTATTAGAAACAGCGTCATTATCCTAAAGCGTCAACAAGTTAGTACTAGCCTATCGACTGACTAAGAACACTTACAATAAGAAATGCCTGTCACGAAAAACTGAAACTTAAACACTACACATCAGTCTTACGACCAGAAGCCCTGTATGCCATGGAGTGTCTTTCCTTGAGCCGAAGAGGTCTAGTAGAGAATTTGGAAATCAGAGAGAGGAGAATCCTCAGGAAGATCCTAGGCCCGGTAAAGGAAGATGGGGAATTCCGAAGGCGGCATAACTCTGAGTTCTACGAACTTATTGAGATGCTCTCTGAATGTGCAAGGAAAAGAAGGGTAGCTTTCTATGGCCACGTTGCAAGATTACCTCCAAACCGACTAACCAACCGTCTGTTCGCCTTCTGGCAAAACAAGAAGGTTCGTACCACTTGGTTGACAGAAACCGAGAATGATATTAAAGAACTGGAAATAACAGATCTCAGAAACAGACAGTCTGTGAAACGCACCCTGAAGGAAGTCCGTGGATTTCAGGAAAAACCCCGTAAGAAAGGTACCCCCTGGATAGAAGAGAGAAAAGAGTTACACCGGCAGAAGATGCGGCAATACTGGGCAAAGGTCAAAGCCCAACAGTTGAAAAAACGTTGTGCAAAGTAGGCCTATTCGAAAGAAGAAGAAGAAGAATACGTGTGAAGTTTTAGAATGGGATCTGTCTTCGTTTTATAGATGGATAAACTAAAGTGGGAGAGCGTCGTACTGAGCGCTGCACTGACAATTTCTTAAGTTGAGTGGTGTACAAGCCAATAGTTTGAAAAACACTGCAACGTTATTAATGCGTATTACCACTATGCTTTTGTAGTTTGTTATACTTAATATATCAAAAAAAAAAATGGCTTGTTTAAAGTCACAATGGTCAAAATGAAACAAATATGTGCTTATTGTTAGTCGAAAAGGAGCCGTTTTATTTTGTAATTTTTACAACTTTGCAATTTGCACTATTTCTTTAATAGTAAGGTCTTCGGTTAACAGTAAGTCGTTCGCTTAACAGTAAAGTCATCGGTTATTGGTATAAAAGCGTGAAGCTTTTTAGTGCCAGGAATAGTCATGGCAAAATCAAAACATTGTTGCAGATAAAGTCTTTATCGTTGAAGGACTTTCCTGGAGCAGTAATAAACAATCGTTTCGATTAAAGCTGATTTTTTTGCGATTATTGATTTTGTTTTTATGTTTTCTTTTTTTGTTGGTTTTGTTTTTTTTGTTGTTATAAAATGAAAAGTTTATGTTTTTTTTGCCAATAAAAATTTTTATATATCTTTAAAACATATACTTTGTTAATTTTAAAACATATACTTCATAATATAACGTCATACTTTAGGTACTTTTTGTTAAGTTTCTTATTGTGAATATGTGATCTTGCACACTATAACCGGGCAGAAAACCGCTTTGAGTTTCATGTAGTTCTCTTTGCGTGGTCATTCTTAGTCTTTCCTCAATTTTTTTTTTGCTTACAATTTATTCATCCAATATTCGATTACAAGTATACAAAACTCAACATACAATAAATGGATGAAGTTCTACAAAAAATGGCTGAATAAATACAAAATAAATTAATCTATCCAAAATTCGGTTACTTCGTACAAAATAAATTACTTCATCCAAAAAAAGGTTAAATCATACAAAATAAAATGTAATCATCCAATAATTGGTTTTTTCGTACAAACTATGATTTTTCCTTACAATAATCGTACAACGTAAAATCAATTCACCCAAAAAAGGTTTACGTGATCATAAAAAGGTAAAAGGATAAAGGTTTCATCCATCCATTTGCTCTTTTTGCTCCATAAAATTTGAACTAGAATCAAATAACTATTACCTATAATCTATTGTATGTAATATATTATGTTTTATTTTATATAATATGCTATATGATACATTGAATTGAAAAATTCACTTTGTTTTTTACCACACTTATATTATGTAAAAATATTATATAACTTATTATTCACAGTTATATAAATTTCTACACATATCACGACTCGAGTTTCGACGTTTGACGGTCATTTTCAAGACTTGAAAATGACCGTCAAACGTCGAAACTCGAGTCGTGATATGTGTAGAAATTTACATAACTGTGAATAATAAGTTATATAATATTTTTACATAATATAAGTGTGGTAAAAAACAAAGTGAATTTTTCAATTCAATGTAAGTATGGATTACCACGTAGTAACTGTCGCAACCATCCTATGCTATATGATATGTAATAAGAGTAGCACATGACCGGCCAGATATTGTAGTGATTGATAAGAAACGAAATGAAGCTATTATCATTGATATTGGAATAACAAGCCAGGATCAGCTGCAAACTGTTGAGACCACGGAACTGCATAAGAACGACAAGCTAGCTAGTGAAATATCAATACTTCACAAGTGTAGAACCAAGATTATCTCGTCTGTGATGACTTGGGACGGGGTGGTTACAAAAAGCCACAGCAGATATAACCAGCAGATTGGAATAACATCAAACATCGAAGCTTACATCCAAACTAGAGTGCTGAAGAGGACACTTGAGACCGTTTCGTTCGAGACATGCAGGGGCACACTTGATGGACCTGGCGAGGGCGAAACACCCGAATCAGTAGTTGAGAGGTTGATGAGAAGAAGCGATACGGTGGCCAATGCGAGTATATAACAATATTAATTCCTAAAAACTACTTCTTAAATAAATTTTTTAAATATATAATATGTGTAATTTATTATGTGTTGATTAATTTTGTATACCTATATTTTATATTTTAACTTCATTGACGAACTAATGCTGGCTTAGTTTTTGAAGGTCGTCCACGTTTTCGCATCTGTCCCAATGGAATTTATTTAAGTGTCAATGGAACTTTGTACCGTTTCAAGAGAATTCCGATTCCAATAATGTGCCTACATATATAATTCTTCGTAAACTACATATATGAGCAGGAAGCTTCTTCCCATTTATTAATGTTCAGAGTTACTTTCCACATTGAAATTTGATATGTTTTGCACCAGTGGCGGCTCGCCCATAAGGTCGGCAGTGCTGCAGCCCTCCTGCTAAAATGAAAACATTTTTTTAATTATTATAAACTATTACATTAGTATACAATTATTTTACAAAAACATATTTTTCCGTTCGTAGTATATTTATTTTTTGAATTGTAGGTAATTAAGACCTCGATAGGCGCTCTGTATGTGTGTATTGTGTAATTTTGTGCGGTTGCAAACTCATCCGGGCTGCAGACATTGCAGACCTTGTCTCGCCAAGTAGTTAGTGTATTGACCTGGTTATCCCCACCCGCGATATACGTTTTTGTAATATGTATATCGTAGGCTGCAAACATTGCAGTCCGCACTCTGTATTTTAGGCATTTTATGAGTTTGTTTCCAAGAACGAGTTTCGGCAACGGCAAAGAACCTTAAGTAGACAAGAATTTTCTGAAATTATTAAAGAAATTAGAAATAACCTCCCTTCGGTTAATCGCAAAGAGGATTTTCTGCGATTATATAATATTTCAAGCAAAAGAACGATTTGCTTTTACGAAACACTTATCTGCAGCAAGATTATTTTCCCCGTATATTTTTTCGTATTATACGAATCAAATTCCTATCATCAAACTACGATAAACAGTGAATGCATATCCAAGTTTAGATAAAGATAGGCTTAACACAGAATTACTTGTTTTATATGATCGACTAGAATTTCAAAATTTAAAAGGACACAAAAATATTTTTGATCTAATGTATAACTCAGGAATTCATGAATCCTTTTTAGAAGTTTTTAATTTACTTGAAATTAGCAAAAACAGCAGAACCTGAAAGATATTTTTCCGCTCTTAAGAGAATAAAGACCTTTTTAAGAAATACAATGGAACAAAAGAGACTAACAGTATTTGCTATGATTAGCATAGAAAAAAACATAATCTCAAATATACCAAATTTTAATGAAAAGGTTATTGTTGGTTTCGTTAATCTAGAGGAATGTAGAATGGAATTTAAATTAAAATAATTGTTACTGGTATTACACTGAATTAAAAAATTCAATATATTTCTGTATGTGTCAATAAAAATGCGGGTTTTTTTAAGGCGTAGTGATTTTTTATTATAATTTTTTCCAGCCCTCCCACAAACATCATCCACGAGCCGCCACTGATTTGCACTCTTCAAAACTATTCCAGTTTTTCAGGTTTTCTTTGTTTTGTACTCTAAAATATTGATATCTGATATCGTTTGATTTTTTGGACCGATGTAAAAAAATTGATTGACCAATTCTTCTTTCACAACGGTTGGTGATGATTTAACCCAATGATAAGCTTTTTTGGGAATTTTATTTGTTTATTGGAAGAAATAATTGTATTTTGTATAAAAAAAATTATTTGTAAAGAGCAATCAAATTTTGGATGGATCAACCTTTTTTGTACAGTTAAACCTTTTTTGGGTGAATTTATTTTATTTTGTACAATTCCATCAATTATTGAATTAAACCATTATTATTTGTAAGAATAAATCGATTATTGGGTGTTATATTTTATTTTGGACGAAGCATCCTTTTTTGGATGAAGTAATCGCTTTTTGTATGAATAAACTGAAGTTTGTATTTCTCCACCTATTTTTTGTAAAAAAACATCTATTTATTGTACGCAAAAAATCCAATCCTTTTATTTTGGACGAAGTAACTTTTTTTGGATGAAGTAATCGATTTTTGTATGAATAAACCGAATTTTGTATTTTTCCAGCTATATTTTGTAAAAAAACATGTTTTTATTGTACGCAAAAAATCCAAGCCTTATTTCCATATACTTTGCACGCACTACTGAGGAGAGATATCCCTCGGTAATTTACACATTCTCTTCTGTTTCCTTTTTTTATATATGAGTAATATTACTGAGCTCTTCCAGTCGTACGGAACTTCGTATGTTCTTCAGGCCATTTCTATTAAGTCGCGCAATAGTTCAGTGCCTTTTTCTCCCATATGTTTTAGCATTTCGGCTTTAATGTTGTCTAGGCCTGGCGCTTTTTAATTTTCGAGTGTTCTTATCCCTTCATGTAGGTGCTTCATGTAGTTGTATACATTTCTTTAAAATATTCGCCCCATCTTTTCATTATTTTCGATGTTTCTTCTAATATTTGGCCTTCTTTATTATCTGTTTAACTGTTTTCGCTTTATCTCGTCTCATGTTCTTGAGTACTATGTAGAAGAGTTTTTGGTTGTTCTTGCTATTGTACTCATTTTTTTTTTCTCCAAATTCTTCCCATTGCTTATTTTTAGCTTGTTTGACTTTTACACCTTTCCTTATTGCTTTGTAAGTAGCGTTGTTTTCGGCTTAAGGTTTTCTTTCCTTCTCTATCTTGATCTGTTTAATTTCCTCGCTCCACCAGCTTGTTATTTTCTTGGATCCTCCTGTTATTGTAATTACGCAGGTTTTGCGTGCAGAGTATTTCCATTTTGTATTTCGTCTTATCTCTTATTGCCTCGCTCTTATTTTCGGAGTATTGTTTCCTAGCGTCTATGTTTTCTAATTTGTATATTCTGATAGTTTTAGTTTCATTACTTATTCTGTCTTACTTTAGTCTGTGGTCTCTCTTCTTGTATCTTCTTTTTGAGTTTTGCTTTCACTCTGTATTCTTAAAACGTGGTTTCCATATAACGCAGAACGAAAGGCGATGTGGTGATACATCCTCCTAGGACGTGGTATTCTTATAACGCGGTTTATAGCAGCTCCCTATAGCACGGTACTCTTATTTCGCGTTATTTCTTAAAGCACGGTACTCTTATTACGCGTTTTTTCTTAAAGCACGGTTCTATATCAATCGCGATATAATTGGGTTGACTGCACACGCTTTATGCCATAACAATATGCCAAATTTTCGCATTTCTAACAATGAATGGCCCAACCAAAAAATTCATTTAAAAACCATTCATATACCAAAGTCTTAATAACCATTTCATTTGTAGTTTCTAGGAAAGACTAGACAAGATTGGAGAAGATTGTACAAGATTAGACAAAACTGGACAGGTCTGGACAAGACTGCTCAAAATATGACAAAGCCGAACAAATAGAAATTAGTAGATAAATATTTTTTAACAGATTCTTGTCCTTCAATTTGTTCAGTAAAAAAATGCTTCTTCTTCTTGTTGCCGTTACAGCTCGTTTACTCTTTGGCATTCTTCTCAATGAGGGTTTCCCATCTAATTCGGTTTCTTGCAGTGACTTTCTAAATTGCCATCCTGATTGCCCTCGCGTCTTCTTCCACGCTGTTTAGCCACTTTGTCTGCCTGCGTCCTCCCATAGTGACTTCCAGTTCCAGTTGTTCCGGTATGTGTCCTGTATGTCGTAACCTTCCGCATTTAATTGTCGCAACTAAATCTGGCTCATTGAAAATCTGTCCTAGCTCATAGTTCATTAAGATCCTCTGTCCCCACTGGTCTCCATTTACTGGGCTAAAAATCTTACGTAGTACTTTCTGTTCGGAGCGGTTCAATTGCAGTTCGTATCATATGTCATCACTGGTCTAATTAGTATATTCTTAGCTTCGTTCTGCGCGACAGGTCTTTGCTACTAAGTGTTTGGTATAAAAGAAAAAGGCTTAAGCACAAGAGAAGCGGAAGTACTGGCAGAAGACAGAAACACCTGGAAACAAAAAGTGAATGAACAAGGAAATTAAACTAAATGAAATGTATAAAACCTCAACACTTAACACTACATTATATATATATATATATATATATATATATATATATATATATATATATATATATATGTATATAATCTTGGTCTTATGTAGTGTTAAGTGTTGAGGTTTTATACATTTCATGTAGTTTAATTTCCTTGTTCATTCACTTTTTGTTTCCAGGTGTTTCTGTCTTCTGCCAGTACTTCCGCTTCTCTTGTGCTTAAGCCTTTTTCTTGTATATATATTATATGTATATATATATATATATATATATATATATATATATATATATATATATATATATATATACATATATATATATATATATATATATATATATGAATTGTAACCGCAATAAATTCATCGTGGATAAATTGTATGCTTAAGGACAGTTCCGCAAAATTAAAAAACATTACATTTTAGAAAAACTGAAATTTGAAAGAAATCAATGACCAGAATTTACTTAAACATGCACAAATTGATTACTATGGCAGAAAGACCTTGTGGACGACAGCGTTTGTTATTGTTGCTGACAATAAAGATATATATTATTGTTATTAATTACTAAAAACATGTTTGTTTAATTTCCATATGTAACAAATTACTTCCCAAACTCCAAAAAAACAAAAGGGAAAGCCAAGGGCTTTTAATATCAAGCAATACAAACTCTTCGAAGCGCATTCGCACCACAGCGTCCGAATTTTAGAATACACGCAGACATATTCGCTCAAAACCAAACAGATTCGATACCTACAGATCCATATATCACCATGCAAAGAGATAGCTTTTCAAAACTCTCACGCCCTCTAGACGAATCCTGGCAAATAGATATAATATATGGATTACTACGCACGCCTATCCGTGACCGCATATCCAGAGCTGATGTAAGTACATTCAAAGATCTACTCGAAAAAGCCCGAATTGTAGAAGCCAACAAGCAAGACAAAAACAAATAGTAGATACGTAAGAAAGGACAAATAATCAACTAAGGCGCGCACCAAATGTGAATTCTGCAACAACTTCGGCCACGACATCAGCGTATGTCGGAAGAAGGCAAACTCAGAGAAGACACAACCTGCCGCACGATTACTGGCTCCGCCCACACAGCCTGTAACATTAAGCACGATTCCTGCAAACAAAATTCAGTGCTATGGATGCGGAAAACCTGGGGTTATACGTCGAAACTGCCCTACGTGTTCAACAACCCAGGCACCAGTGAGTTTCTGCTCGATAGACGTCTGGTCCGCCGAACGACCCGCTGTAAAAATTTCAATCAATGAAGTGACTGCATTTCTGGACAGTGGTGCCCGTGCTACGCTAGCAAGCTTACCGAGTACTACAAATTCAGGGATATGAGTTCCAGAATGTCCCAATCAACTTAATACAAGCTGACGGAAACCAGAAACCACTCATAGTTAAATCAACAGTAGCTAAATTGAGAATCGAGTTATTTCAACGAAATTCATCGTCATGCCCGACGCACCTGATGCAAAAACACTGTTAGGAGTAGACTTCCTGAAGGCAGCTGGTCTCGTCATTGACCATAAACACGAAAGATGGCACTTCTCAGGCGAGACACACAAAACGAATGGATACGCTGCAAAGGACCCAAGGATCACAATGGAGGATACCACCTGTAAAGTAGATTTTACGGAAATCAGTGCAATCAGTGCACGACATCCCTCTACCTGTTACCCCTCTACACTCACCCGTCGTCTCCATGGAATGCGACTACGAATCTGGGTTAGATAATAACTACGGTCCCGATTACTCAATTGGAGTCAATTATATGTGGTATGGTGCCATTCAAACAATCGATCAACTGTAGAAAAAGCGACCAACAATCCTCCCTGATATACACGTTGGTAGCCTCGATTTACAAAATCTCCACTTAAGAATGGAAGAAGGGACACAATTATCCGCACAAGAACGCACGGAAATCAATATCCTACTCATCGAAAATACGGATCTTTTCAAACATGAAGGACCAGCGACGACCATGACTGAACATCGCATTGAAACCGGTGATAAATCTCCCAGTGGCAGATTAGCCCGCTGGTCACTACAGATTCAGCCCTATAACCAAACTGTTGAATATACCCCAGGAAAAGCAAACTCTGTCGCAGACACCTTGTCTCGCCCATTGCCACCAGAAGAACCGTTCGATTGCAGTCTAAAACTCGTCACGATAGAATGGCCACGAGAACACCCACAACAATTAAGAGAGGACCAGCTGAATGACCCGGATCTACAGAAGACCATCGCAGCCTTCGACTCTAACAACCCTGAGGAAGCACATCGATGGACTGCCCGAGACTGCCTCTTATCACAAGATGTATTATACCGTTACTCTCCGGACTATGACAACGAAGAACCACAGCTTGTTGTTCCCAATTCAAAACGTCAGGACATATTACAAGAACTATACGATGCCCCAGAAGCTGGTCACTTTGGAACAGACCGGACCTATTACAAGGTCTCCAAATTATTCTATTGGCCAGGAAAGAGAAAAAAACTATCAAAGACTACGTAAAAACATGCGCCTCGTGTCAACAATATAAAGCCAGTAACCAGAAACACCCGGGACTTCTCCAGACCCCGATTATGTACCAGAGGTTTGTAGTGATTTCCGTCGACCTTTCTGGTCCACTTCCTAAGGGACCTCATGATGAAACATGGATCCTTATCGTAGAAGATTGTAGTTCCCGATGGTATCCCCAACAGACGGAGGCCGACAACGATCGAGTACAGACCGAGACGGCGAACACCCTTACGCAGTGGCAGGAAAGATGGAACACATCAAGTAACGGTCACTGGACCTATCGCTTGATCCCGTCCATCGATCCGTGGATCTGTAGGATGTACGGTGATGTGAATTATCACCTCACCCAAATACTCACGGGACATGGTGGCTTCCGTGAGTATCTTCACCGAATAGGGGCAGTAGTATCACCCAACTGTCCCCAGTGCACAGGGGTCTCGGAGACTGCAGAACACGTCCTGCTGGAATGCCCCAGATTCCAGCAGGAGAGACAGAGATGGGAGTGTATTTCTGGGGCACGCATAACTGCCGCCAGATACGGTGCGTCATTGTTGCACTCGGAGTAGCAATGGAATGCTGGCTGCGAGCTAGCCGTAACCATCCTGGAGACACTACGCCTCCAGGAGGAGGATAGGCCGCATAGGCTCAGGAGAGCAGGGCGCAGAGGAAGGCATGAGAAAAAACAAGTAACTCGACAAAAGTGAACGTCGGCAGGGCCGAAGCTTTTGTTTGATTTCCATTTGGGGATTCAAACGAGAACGAATTTAATGGAATAAACCTTTTCAACCTTTTCGTAGTCTTGTCTTGTATAGTTTTTTCCCGTTCTTAGTCAATCTTGTCCAGTATTGCGCAATCATGTCCAGTCTGCTGTTGTTCCAGTCTTGAAGAGTCTTGTCCAGTCTTGTCTAGCCTTCTCTACTAATCATAAAAGAAATGGGAAAGGCTTAGATGTATGAATCAGACAATGATAAGACCGAACAATACCACACAAGGCAGGACAAAATTGGACATGTCGAACAAGTACCAGATTAAGACCAGATTAGGACATGATTTGGAAGTACTATCTGCGCCGTCTTTAACCTATTGGAGGCCCTGGGCGCAATAGTATAATGGGGTCCCTATTACCTTGACAGAGCACTATTTTGTTAGAATAGACAAAGAAAGCAAACCTAGTAGATTTATTTTTGAAGAAAGCTAGGTTCTAGATTTATTTTAATTTCTTTACAGTCATATTAAATGACTATATTCACATGTAAGTGCTTAAAAACGTGTGTTGATTGAAGGGAAGCCCCTTTCAAAAGCCCTTCAAGATTTGAGATTGGCAAAATCGTTAATCACTTCTTCAAAATATAGTTTTGAGCATATCACATTCTATGGACATTAGCGACAAACTGGTTAATCTCTCTTTAAGCATTGCACTTCTTAATTCATTTTTTATTCTTTTCAATTTGGAGATTTCTTTTCTGTTCCCTACTGCAGTTAGTTCATCATGGTTTAAAAGATTCCCAGTGCGATTTTTACATTTGGAAATTGTCTTCAATTTTGAAAAAAAGTCTTCAATTTTGTTGTGAAAAACTAGTTCACTGATGATTTTTCTTTAAAACAGTGTACTTCTATACTATTAAATTGTATGAAGATATGAATAATGCTAAAATCGGAAAGCCTGATTGGTGAGACTTTCTGGTGAGAGTAGAGTAACTTTGCGCATGCAAAAGCTAATAAGCAAGTTGGTATTGTAGTCAGTCATTATCGTTTGATTTTTTCGACATAAATATGTTTTTCGGTAATAAATATCGGTTATCGTCTGGTGATCTAGCAGAAACTAGGGGGTCCTATCGATGGCGGGGCCCTGTGCACGTACCCAGAGTGCCCAGGGAGAAATAGGGACCTGAGTGCTATCCAATAGATAAACTGGATAATTATTTATATCTTGTTGAGTTTGAAGAATTTTGATAATATTAAAAAGTAACATTTGTATCTTTTCTTCAAAGATTAAAATTTCTAATAAATTATTGTATACATATCGTCAACAAAGTTGACATCATTTGTATAACTAATATTTCTATAACAAACTTTCTTAACCCTTTCGCTACGGGAATGGGAAACAGCCGTAAAATATTTTCGTGCCCTGTGTTCGGGATCCGGATTAATACCCACGCGTTTTTTTTGTACTTAATATGGGAAATTAACTTATCCACTGTATTATAATTATCATATACACTACTAGAAATGTTATAGACACATAAAAACTTGATTTAAGAGTAATCATTTTTTTTTTGCCCAAACTACGGGAACCGTTTTAATCCGCTTACATCATTTCACTACTGCCCCTTCAAAAACGCATAAGACTGTCCAGCCTTTCATTTATAATTCCGGACGTATGCTAAGCCTACCAAGAACTGAATTGCGTATTATTTTGGTTACCCATTAAGAAAATAAAATGAAACGAGTAAAATAAAAGTACCTAACTATGGGAACCGGACGAATACGCACTACCCTTAGCACCCCGTACACAGGTTAAAAAGTTAAAAAGTTAAAAAGGTTAAAAACAACTACTTCACTGGCAAACACCACGACTGACATTGAATTACATTAAGAACGTTTTTTGGGTTCTACATAACCCTGCGATTTTCCCAAAAAAGAAAGAATATCCTGATCAAATACAAAAAATAATTATCAATTAATTAATTATTAATTAACAACAAGTGAACAGAAAATAGACAAGAGTTATACAAAAGTTGGACTAGAGACCTAACCTAAGTCTAAGTAGACAAGAGTTAGGCATGAGGTAAACAAGAGATAGACATGATTTAGATATGAGTTGGACAATTGGTAGACAGGAATTAAACTACAATTATACAAGACTGAAGTAAGTAATTGTTATTCCAAGTTAGACTAGATTAAAAGCAGAGTAAGTTCATTTTCTTCTCTATTATGGATTAATTGAATATTTTGAATTTGACTCTGTAATAGGGCTTCCAATACCGAAATCCCGGGATCCCGAAAACCGGGAGTTTAGTTTATTTTTTCCGGTATTAGAAAATTATATCCGGTATATAAATTTTTTGTTACAAAAAAATACCGGTATTTCGGTATTTGTATAAAATATCTTACTGTTTATTTATATTAGTTATTTCAATTAGCAGAACAGAATAAGAACAAGAATAATAAATTCGTATTTATACCTCTTGAATGCATAGTGAAGTTCATTGCTCAACTCACACGATTAACAACACATACATGCAATCTATATTTCTGAATTTATTATTTGCTGTAGATTGTTTGTTGTTTGAAACCATAAGTTATTTTATTGTACAATATTTTTATAATAATTTGATTAAGTTTTGGATAGACATATACGATACACGGCCTATCGTACGCTATGTCTACGTCCACACAAAAGGAATTCTTCAAACACAAAAGACAACGATGCATCTTCAGTTTGGCACTACGTTTTATATAAAACAAATGGTCTTCTAGCCAGGTGTAAAGAGTGTTCAAAGGAAATAAAATGTGGTGGTGGATCTACTAGTGGACTACATACTCATTTAAAGACAATGCATGTAATAAATCTAAGAAAAATAAGTGAGGTAACTTTGAATGCAACAATGTTAGGGTAGGTAGGAGGTAACAACAATGATCAGGATTAACCAAGTCAGTCTAAAAAAACCCAATTTAATAACAAGTTATTTAAAAAGCAATAAAAAACGAAAGCCTAGCTAAAGTACCTACTAGTTCGAATGGCAGCTCGAGACGCGTTATCATTTAATATTTTGAAAATATCTATTGATATTAGAGAAGGATTAATTGCTCGTGGTTTTAAAGATGTTCCAAAATCAGCAAGTACATTAAGAAATATTATACTCGAATATAATAAAACTATTCGAATTAGCATAAAAGATGAAATAGCTCAAATCTAAAGGCAAACGATTCAGTGTAACATTTGATGAATGGACATCGATTCGCAATCGACGCAATCTAAATATAAATATACATACTGCTGGAGGATTTTTTGGAATATTGGACTAGTACGAGCATTTGTAGGTCATGCCAGCAGAATGCTGGTTAGAGAAAAGTTAGAAGAATTTGGTTTGCGTATTTCTAAAGATGGGGCATCGGTTATGGTTAAATTAGATAAACTTATTGATGCTGAGCAACAGATCTGTTTGATGCATGGCATCAATTTAGCTATAACCGATATACTTTATAGTATAGTCAGGCCAGAAGTTCAGAAGACAATTTCGTCGATCGGTTCTGACTCAGAACCAAACGAATGAAATTGTTGATAACGACATGAATGTTGAAGAAGTTGATGATAATGGATAATATGTTGACGGCGTCGTTATAGAATCTAATTTAGTAGATACTATAGCCAGAAATAGTCATGCTACTATCTCTACTAAATATTTAGAAATTCATCTACTAAAAATGATAACTTTTTACAGAAATATTTAAAAGAAGATTTTGATAAAGAAATTGCTTTAAAATTACACTGTAAAACAAGATGGAATAGCATGTTATTTATGTTAGAAACATTTTACCAATTGAGATATTGTGTTCAAAAAGCCCTTATTGACATAAATTCCGGAATGAATTTTTGTGACAGAGACTTTTAATTTATTATCTGAAATTATCACTACCCTTACTCCTATAAAATTAGTAGTTGGTGCATTATGTCGCCAAGATTCTAATCTTCTTACAGCAGATGAAACAATAAAATTTATGATGAAAGCTCTTTCGAATCAAAATTGTGAAATTGCTAAAGAACTTTATGACGCTTTAAAATTTCGCATATTACAAAGACGAAATAATTTATCGCAGGTACTTAAGTAATTACATAGTGGAGAACAATATAATAGCGATTTAGTTCAAACTTTATTTCCACAGTTAACTAAAGTGACTATGATAAAAATTATAATTCGTTTGATTAAACGACTTTCGCCTGAAAACGCAGAAGAACAAGTTAGATCAGATTCAGATAAAGACGAAAATTCCGAAGAATCCTTGGAAGAAATCTGACCTTCTGGCTTGAACTTTGCTTTTCAGGACCATGACAAATTAAAACTGCAACTTCAATCTGCAATCCAACAAAAACTTTCAGTTCAACCTAAAATTACAAAAGGGCAAAGGGTGGAACCAATTATAAATGACGAAATTGCTATTTTTGGAAAAACAGGAGTAAGAGGAAAATATGTGCAACTGACCGTAGACCATTTAAGTACAATTGCACCAACAAGTGAAGAATCGGTTTTCTGCAGCAAGTCATTTATGTACAAAGATTCGGTCCTGTCTGAACGACGAAACAATTGATTGTTTATATTTTTTACGGGCATATTTTAATAAAAGAAACTCAAATTGCGAAATGTAGTAATGTTTATGATAACTTTGTTCCAAATGTTTGCTATAAATAATTTGTATTTTTATATACAGAAGGAGTAAACGAATGTTTAGTTTTTATATTTATTTCGTTTAAATATTTTTTTGTATAATTTATAACTAAAGAAATATATTTCTAGGTTTTTCCTTTGTTTTCTTTTTAATAAATTACCATTATCATTAATATTCATAAAAATCTGTCGAAAATATTTTTTTCTGGTAATACCGGTATCAATACCGGTATTCCGGTTTTGAAAACAAATAATACCAAAATACCGGTTTTAATTTTTTGCTCCGGTATTGGAGCCCTACTCTGTAACCTCTTTTGACGCTCCTGGACCGTTCGAGCAGTCCCCGGAGGTTTTATAACTCATTTTGGTTACCAGTGGTTCAAATCGTAGTTAACTGTGTAAAAAGAGACGATGTTTTCTACAAAATAGATTAAAATATTATTAGTGCAGAAGTTTTGCTGAAACTGGTTTTACTATGTAAACAAGATAAAACTAAATTGTATAATGTGCATTTGCATATCAAAAAAACTAGTTTAGCTAAGTAACAGAACGTTGAATATATAAATAAATTTAACTAATAAGAGCGACTTAGCAAAAAAAAATAAAAAAATCACGCATTTGAATATCTACTAAACTAGTTTAGCAAATTAACAAAATGTTGGATATAAAAATAAATTAAACTAATGAAGGTAGTTTTAGACAAATTTAGTCTAAACCAAAATTATAAACACAGAATTAGTGAATTTATATTCACTATATAGTTTTATTTTTATAAATCATTTAGTCTTACTTTTAATACCAAATAAACTACTATAATTAAACACTTGTTGATTCTGTGTCTGCTATTTTAAAATCGCTACTTTTTATTTAGTTTACTAAGGTTTAGATTACATAATAGGTGATTAGAAGCTTTATTAGTAGTCTTCCAAGAATATCAATAATCGGAAGATTTTAAATTTTCTGGAATTCGACTTATTCCACCAAGTAAACTTAGATTCTAGAAAATAGTCTATTTTAAATACCTTGGGATTGATCAGGGACGGCTCGTCTATGGGGCCATAGTGGTCAGTCTCTACATACATTTGTGTAATTAGTGTCCAATAATTATAGTTTTAAAAAATTAGTTGCTCAGCATTATTATTGCTTTATTTATTTACACGTTTTATTGTATAATACAAAAAATACAGTAGAGTTTTATGGCAACATTGTATACTTCATAGGCGCGATTACATTATTAAGGAGGTGTCGCCTAATAAGAGATCAATTACTTTATGTTTGGTCGATTCCAGCAAAATCTACAAATAGCAATTGCTTTGTGGGCGGGAATTACACATAATTCAACTGAATGTAGGTGTTTCCATAACATTCACTGTGAAATGAACAGTTAAAATTTATTTATCTGCGACCACTATTATAATTGCCCAATATTGTACAGTTCGTGGATTATGTAAATATATCTTACAACACACGTAATGTTATTTAATGATTCAATAACACACTAGTGTGTTTGGTTTACGATTCGTTGAGATCTGCTACTATCGTTTAATATAGGCAACCCAATACATTCCGTTATTTGTCAAAAATATATTATAACGTCAAGCTAATACTTAAACACTATATTTTTTTTCAATTAAAATAATGTCCAGTAGTAGCGGAATAGAAAATGCTACTCCGCCCGTAGCAAATAATTATTTGCTATCGATTAAATCTCGGGATCGATACGAATATGCATATAGAAAATTTATGGACTGGAGAATGAAGCATAAAGTTAAATCGTTCAGAAAATGTTGTATTATCATACTTTGATGAGTTATCTCAAACAATGAAACCATCTTCACTTTGGGCAATTTATTCAATGTTTCGAACAACAATTAATATAGTAATTATATAAATAAGCACGACATCGAATTTCCAAACATACAAAGTTTTCAAAGCTTTACTAAAGAGAAAATCTGATGGATTTAAAAGCAAGAAATCAAAAATTTTAACCATTCAAGAAATTAACAGTTTCCTCAATAATTTGCTGGATAACAAATATTTATTGATGAAGGTATTCATTACTTTTTTTTTATGTGTAATGGATTATAATGCTCTCTAATGGGCATAACGACTTTTTTATATAATTTTAGGTTATTCTTATCATTGGCATTAGTGGTGCTTGCAGAAAACAAGAACTACGAAATATCAAACCCTGCCATATGAAGACAGCGGAATATCTCTGATCATTAAAATTCCTGATTCTAAAACTCAAAGATCTTTTGTGGTACAGAAAGAATTTTACTAAACCTGTAAAAAATATACTAACCTACGCCCACAAAAAATGGACAATGATCAGCCTTTTTTCTAAATTATCAAAATGAGAAATGCACTAAGCAATGTGTTGGAATTAATAAAATTGGCTCTATTCCTAAACAAATTGCTAATTATCTTCATTTGCCGGAAGCAAATCTTTATACAGGACATTGTTTCAGACATTCGTCAGCCACCATTCTTGTGGATTCCGGTGGTGATTTATTGTCACTAAAAAGGCATGGTGGCTGGCGTTCGTCTGCAGTAGCAGAAGGCTATATAGACTGCTCCATGAAAAATCAAAATGATACTGCTACAAAAATTTCTACTGTGATAAACAGTAATTTAACTTCCACAAATGCAAGTACATCATGCGACTTACATCATGCGAATATGACTTTAAGTACTCATAATGCAGCTAATCTAAACACTAATGATGTAGATAACAATCCAACACTAATATTCAACAATTGTTCAGTTACTATAAACTATAATCAAAAAAATTAAATAAATAATTATAAATATATCTTAAGTACTTATCATTTTTATTATATTTTAGTTTCTTCTTGGCAAAAGGAATTTATTTTAATAAAACAACTGATGACGATATTTATCTATTATTAGGGCTTATATCTATTTAGTAGGTATTAATGAAATTAAACATAGAAAATATAACACTGACACTGTGTGACATTGCGTAACATTGACACTGCGTACATTGTGTTGCCTATATCGACGAATCACCATATCAGTTATATCATACATATTTTTCTTATTATATAGAAACAAATTAGTGTGGTCGTAGATAAAGTATAGTACATAATTCGAGTTGTAAGGCAATTACGTACTCGCGGAATTATTTAGTATTTAGTAACTGTTCCGCTCTTACGTACTATGAAGGGTACAGGCAAAGAACAGGGAATGTCACATTTTTTTTATTTTTTGTTTTGTACTGGTAGCAAATCTATGTCTATAGTAATTGCATATCAAATGACTAGTTTTTACAAATACTCAACAAATGTCAAATGTCAAATTTTAATTCAAAATTGGTAAACAATGTTTTTTGACTCAGAAACTGATGAAAACGATAACAGTTTTACTAACAGATTAACAAAGAAATGAAATAAGACCGGTAAAACTGAAGATGTCATGAAAAGTTGCGCCTTTCTCCTCATGAACTAGGGGCACTGTGTAACTGTTCAAGGCTCAAATGTTTCGATAATTTGACTGAAAATAATCGAAAAAACATTATTCAATATTTCAATTCATTGGGTAGTGTCAGTGAGCAGAACTTACTAAGCATTCATTTCACTACATGGTATTACCAAGGGAAAGGTGGAATATCTGCAAAGAAGCTTGAAAAAAAACAGGTAAAGCTCTTGTAGATCAAATAGGAAGGCATGAAAACCACAAAAAAAAACTGCACCAGAGACAAAAGAACAAGTTTTTAATCATAATAATTCTTTCAAGGGTAGCAGTTTAGTTGAAAAAACAGTAAGAAACTTTACTTATCAGAAGACTTGACAATAAAGAAAATGTACAAGATGTTTTAAGAAGACAATGAAAATAAAAAACTAATTTCGTACGAGTCATACAGGCAAATATTTAACACACAGTTTAACATAGCTTTCGGTTATCCGAGAATCGATATGTCGTAGTTATATAGTGTAATCCGTCAGATTGTGTAAAATAGAGTCTTTTCATGATTTGACGGCAGTTATATATGACTAGGCAGTTTATGAAACGGCCACACATATATTTGTTTATTTATATCTTTTTTCATAGGTCTGATAATTTACACATTAACTCAGTAGTTTTATACTATCAAATGATTGCACTTAGTCATTTCGTGAAACGTCAAAACGGTAAGTAATTCAGATTCTTTAATCGTAGGTAAATATAATGCCGCCTAAAATCGGTGGTTTTATGAACTACAAACTACATCATCTGCCGTCAGATCGTGAAATGACAATGTTTTACACAATCTGACGGATTTCACTATGTGACTACGACAGATACATGCTGCTCCTGTGATACTTATTTAGCCAAGGCTAAGGTACTTGAGGAAGAAAAGAAACTTGATGAATTAATACAAAAATCAATTTTGAATAAACTTCATCTAACAAAAGCTCATGTTTTTTTATGAAAGGAAAAGGAGAGCCAAAAAACAAAATAGGAATCAAAAAGATTTTCTGGCAATAGCTATCGACTTCCAAAAAAAAAATTTCTCTTCTAAATATAACAACAAATGATGTTTATTGCAAGAGACAATTATCTATCTACACATTCAATATCCATAATCTGGGGACTGGACAGTCTTATTTCTATTGCTATCCTGAAACATCACCAAAGCGTCACCTTTCAAAGTTATTAGAATTGCTCCAGGAAGTAAGGATGTAAGATCCCAATTCAAACGCAAAGGAAAGTAATGGTTTCCAAAGAACGTGGTCCTGTGTTACAGCACAGAGAAAATTACATTGGCACATGGGAGAAAACGAACATTCTGTAATTGGGTATTTGAATCAATTTTTTTTTCGTCATAAATCGAAAGCTCATATATAAGTTTTATGACAAAACTCTTTCTTGTTCTTTTTTTCGTTGTAATTAAAAAGTTATAACAAATTGAAAATATATTTTTAAACTCGGTACCGAAAACGCATCGGTACCGTTGTGACGTAAAATATGTAATTTCTACCCGCTCCTGACTTTGTTGATAGTAGTATTTGTAGTAGACATGTCAAATATTAAAAGTCAAATATTAAAAGTTATCGTGCTTGTTTCGTACCATCGTGTAGGAGTGGGTACTATAAAAAGAACTCAAAAAATGTTTTTAAGTGTCCCACATTGTTAAAAGTCAAAACAAATGGTTTTAAACATTGCGCCGAAAAAATTCTAAAATTATGATTTTATATAGAATGTTTATGTTTGAATGTTAGAATGAAGTTTCACCCTATCGCCTTCACAGACAAATTATTGCGCGTTTGGAGTCACGTGATTATTTTCAAAATTTTATCACTTTTAAATTGTTTATAATTAATTGAACAATTTTTTTTTACTTTTTCGCATCGCACATCCAAATTATTTATAATAAGGTTTTAAAATATATAAAAAAAAATTATAATTTTTTTTTATTCAACAACCCAATTGTTGTAATCCTGTCACTAACATTGAGTTCAAACTTCCAGATTTTGCATATAAAAAGTTTTTACCCATAAGTGAAGTAAAATACAGAGTTTGATGAGTCGGATGCCATTTTGTGCAAGAGAAACACAATTATTTTATTAAACACTAAAATATGATTCAAAAACCAAAGATGCTGATCACTAAATTTGACATTCCTTGTTTTTGTTTGTGACGCCAAGGACATTCCTTGTTTTGTAATTTTTGTAAAATGGTTATCAATAACTGAAAACTCTGATTTTAACATAAATATGTTTAATAATAAGTCATTGCTATTTCTAAGTACAGGTTACTGATGCATACTTTGATCTCAATAAAAATATTATAACTTCTAAACTTTAAATTGCTTTTTTTCTCAGAATCTATTCGTCAGGACATTCCCTTTTGTTTGCCTGTACCCTTCATATGCTTCTTACAACTCTCATTACGTAATATACTATTACATTTAAAACACATTTTAAACGAAGATGTTTTTTATCTACGCGCACATCAAAATGAACACATCAAAGTAAATTATTATAACTGAAGAATATTATAATCGTATGTAAAAGTATACATATTGTGCTTAAAAGTCCAATGTAAATCAAATGGAGTTTCATTGTTAAATGATTTCTGCTTGTTGTTACTATGGCAACAACTCGCATCACTAAACAAAAAATAGACGTAGTGAAATAGTTATTTACATTAGAGTGCGGAAACATTGATTTCACAATGCAACAGCTCGTTTTGGGAACGAGACCGAAGGGCGTGTTCCGCCTTTTGCTGGAGCATTGTAAAATCATTCCGCACGAAATTTGTATTTGTTTTGGCCGACAATTATTATTTAGAAACAAATAGATTTAGATTAATTACAATATTGGAAATTATTTAATTTTTTAATGTTGGTACTAACAAACTTTGACATTTTTACTAATTCAAATTTATTAGGTACATCATATGTCATTTTTCCAAATGTCAGACGCACAGTAAAACTTAAAAAAAAACTCTTATTTTCTACATTATCGTGACAAATATGGTGTAAAGTAGCGTTTTTTAAATTAGATTTTATTGTCTTATACTTAATTTATTTTTTGGCCTCCTGAATTGTAAAGCTAGCTTTGACATCGTGTATACATCAAGCGAAACTAGCACTTTACCCGTCAAAAGTCACTTTCCCGTATTGTAGCCGTACTTTCCCGCATTGTGCAAAATAAAATAATTTCCAATATTGTAAATAATCTAAATAAAAAGGGCCGAAACGTTGGTAGAACGTTTGCAAGGAGTGGACCTACAGGAGCGGCAAAGCAAAATAGAAAGTAGTAATTTTCATAAAGGGTACGTAAAGATACAGGTACATGGGCGGTTACCAACCTATTTAAGTGTAAATCAAGAGGACGATGCACATATATATCATGTTAGCAAGGTATAGGTGTGGATGTGAGGAGCGTGGAAGAAGATACTGGATGAGTGAGAAGCATAGAAAGTGTAGTGTTTGTGGGACAGCAAAGGATACTTGGGAGCATTGGATGGAAGAGTGTACAAGGGGTGAATGGAATGAGGGAGAGAGGCGGGAAGGAAAGAAATGGGAGGAATGTATGAATGATAGCGGAAAGGGTCTGAAACTGCTGAGACGGATAAAAAGATGGAAAGAGCAAACTGGTAACAGAGAAGATGTATTATAAAGGAAATTGGAGTTTATTTTGTGTTTTGTGATATTTTTGTATTTTTATTTTTAAATTTATATTTTTTTTTTGTATGTGGTTTCTATATACCAGTAGGTTAATAAATAAATAAATAAATAATATAAATAGTTGGGAAAGATGGTTCGTTCTGAACCCTCCACTTGCACATCCAGCCCCCATCACGCTCCCATTTCCGGTGCGCTCCAGCAAATGGAGAAATCGCCCTTCGGGTTCGTTCCCCAAACGAGCTGTCGCGTTGTAATATCAAACTTTCCACACTCTAATGTAAATAACTATTGTAAGAGTCCCTGAAAGGTTAAAATTTACTGGTCACTTTACCGCATCGTAGCCGTACTTTGCAACATTGTACTTAAAAAGCTAGTTTCGCTGGACGTATACACGATGTCAAAGCTAGCTTTACAATTCAGGAGGCCAAAAATACATTTTCTGACGTAAATTAAAATCGAACAAATATTTCTTATTTTGAATCAAGTCTAGGCCTGTCAATCTGGATTTATCTGGTATAACTTATCTCTAATATAACTTAACCTAACCATATAACCTAATCTAGGTTAGGTTAGGCTTACTTAGAATACATCGATAACGACCAAATAGTGTTCCTGTCACTGTAAGTTAGCAATTTTTGCCACGAAGGCGCTGAACGTTCTAGTCGTCAGTGATTTGAAGTATTTTGTCAAAATTACAGTTTATCAATATAAGGCCGCACTACGGTTATCCCCCGCGACCAGTAACCGCTATAACCGCGATACCGCTCGAGAACCATACAGTACGCTATGGGAAAAATCAGTCGCGGGAAAAAACCGCAAATGAGGCCGCTTGTATTAGCTTCCTTGAGTCACAAAATCACGCGATTAAAAACCTAGGCCTTATCGGTAAGAAACAATTTTTAACAGGGTATAAAGTATTTTAACATGCTTCGTAGATAAAATATGATGTATGATGTGTGAAACGCGGTCTGTGCACCCATTGCGAGTAAAGCACTGGCCTTCGGCTCGTGCTTTAAACTTCGCAACTCATGCACAAAAGCCCTTCTTCACACACTCGTTTTATAAACTACTATTTTTTGGTCTTTCTAGATATACGTTCAAACTTCCATAACTCGAACTTCTGTAACTCCAATTTTTCAATAACTCGAATATTTTTAGAAATTCATACGTTTAGATAGCATTTTACATATAAATTAACTTCCATAACTCGAAATTTCCTTAACTCAAATTTTTCCATAACTCAGAAATACTTCATAACTCTAAAAATTGGTACAATGGTAAAATTTTACATACAAAATAATCTCTATAACACCAATTTTTTAACCGCCGCGTATTTTCCAAAATTTATGATGCCGGATATTGCCTACCGTAAACCGTCGATAGTGTAATCCTCGGGCAGAATACCAAACATTTTATTTTTCATATTTTATGATCACCAAAAACTCGAATAAAGCAAAACTAAGAATTTAACAGCGGGTGTGCTTTAGGAAGATTACGACAGGATATTAGTTTCCGGAGAATCGGTAATCCAAAAAGAGACGATATAATAGAAGATCGCCCACAAGGTGCTATATATTATGGAAAAACAATTAAAAATTACTGACTTTTTCAAAAAATAATATACTAATTAAAATTATTTTTAATTGATTATAATTATATAACATAATATTAATAATCTATACATATTTTTTTTTTTGTTTATAAATATATACATATGTACATATGTATTTGCTTTGAATAAATTGTGTATAGTGTATTTTACTCATTTTATTTTTATGTATTTCTATAACTCCAATTTTCTATAACTCGAATTGTTTTTCATGAACTATGGCAATTCGACTTAGGGAGGTTCGACTGTAATAATAATAATAAATAATATTAATAAAATCTTCATTGTCACCAACAGCATCTAATGACCATCGACCAAAAGGTTTTTCAGCCATCTAGATATATTTGTTGAAATAGAAAATATTAAAATGTGAAAATTGAATTATTCGTGTTTTTAGTTATCCGGCAAATTCTGGGTTCCGCCGACTCGGTTAATCGTGACTTGACCGTATACCACAGAGGGTATAATTTTGTTTGGGACATTTGGTTTAAAAATGTTTTATGTTTTTGTCCCTGACCCCACCTGTTTCTATAGTCAACAGCCGCCACTGGTTTTATTGTTAGTCTTCCCTGTCAAAAATTCCGCTGTCAATCTACATATGATTCACATTTAATGTCGTTACAAAAACAAAGCTTTTAATAAATATTTTTAGTGTAAATTTATTCCAAAGACTGCTTAAGATAGACCATGGATCTCGGGAAAATGTCCAACGAGAGCAAATTAGAGTTGTGCAAATGGTATTTCAAAGGTAATAACGGAGGTAAATTTGTGGGTGGATTTTGCAAAAAAAATCGTTTTCGTTTTCAGTGGGTTTTGCTCTGCTTCCATTCATTTGGGCCGTCAATGCCGTCTGGTTCTTCAACGAGGCTTTCCGGAAACCTGAATACGAAGAACAACCACAAATTAGAAAGTGTAAGTCAAAAATTAACCTGTATTTACATGTGGTGTGTGATACCAGGACAGATATTGAATATTAAATTTCTCATGTATTTTTTTAAGTGTGGTCCAATGTAGATAATGGGTTTTTTACCCTTCAAGCACTGCAGCCCAGTGGCCTATTGTATTTTGCCCAAATTTTTCTCTTATAGGTCTGGAAACCTAGATGTTTATATAAATTAGTGGTAATTAATTACACATTTGTCTTCTGGTACAAATGTGGCCCACACTCTGAATAGAAGTTGTTACCTCCAGAATTGTTAGTGTTCTAACATGTGCCAACATGAGGTATCTCATGTATTAATTTTTCATTTGTTTTACATATCTAGGTATGTATGATTTAAGGTTCCAACTACTCATTGAATGCTGATGGTTGAGGTTGTTTTTCCTCCTCCTGGCCTTACATCCGTCTAAGGCAGTGTTTCCCAAACTTTTTTCTTCGTGACCCGGTTTAGAGTTATTGTTAAAATGAAAGAAGATAAACAATTGATCATTTTATTAATGGTAAAAGTAGCTCTAACAAAGATTGCACACAAACAATGCAAAAAAGCACTACAAAAAATATATAAGTCTTATAGGAAATACAAAACGTGAATGTACTAAGAAGCGCCAATCTGGACTCAGACCACTACCTCTCAAAGATCAAAATAAGACTCCAGTCTAGAAACACATAGATTACACAGAACCTAAAAAATGGCAAGATTTGACGTCCAGCGACTCAAGAACAGTCAAGAACTAAGTCAGAGACTGAACAACACAGACCTAAACAACTGGGACCAACTGAAGGAGACTCTTGTCAAGGTGGCCAATGAACTCGCCCCTCTCACTAAAAGACGGAAGCCTGGTGGACTGAAGACTGTGACAATGCAATAGCCCAAAGACCGATAGCCTGGGTGAAGTGGAATTCTAAAAAGACCAAGGAAAATTGGCATAAATTTTTGAACAAAGAAAGGTTGCAGCCAAGATAATTCGAGGAACCAAATGAACCTTCACACAAAACCAACTGACCCAAATCAAAGAGAGCTTTGCTAAGAATAATTCCCGAGATTTCTTTGGAACCTTTAAGCAGGCACTCAAAAAATACGCTCCACCAAGCCTCCACTTCAGAGACTCACAAGGCAAACTGGCTTATAATGACTAGGACAACTGCCACCTTTTGGCTCAGTACTTTAAAAATCTACTCAACTGTGACCCACCCAGCGAAGACTTCGACTATAAACAAACCACACCAAACCCGGACTCGCTTCCACCTTCATTGGAAGAAGTTGGCCAGATCATTTAACTTCTTACGAATAATAAGGCAGCTTGAAAGGGCTCTATCGTTGCTGAACTGTGGAAGGGTGCTGGAAACAATGTCATGCGCAAGCTAACCTAGATCATCCAGGACATCTCGAAAACAGAGAAATTACCACCTGCTTGGAAATCTGCTCTGATCATCCGCTTCACAAAAAAGGAGATTTTACTGATCTAAACAACTACCATGGAATTTCTCTTGTCTTGGTAACATACAAGATTCTCTCGAAGGCGTTACAAACAAGGGCAGAAAATCAGTTGGATAGTCAACTGGGAGAATTGGTTTGAAAAGGTTATGAGAGAATGGCGCAAGGAACTGAACAATTTGGGTGCTCAGAGTGGTATCTAGCTGGGACGATGGACTGGTTGTAGATTGCCTGGCCTTTTGCAGATGACATGGCACTGTTAGCGGATTCTCTTGAGGCCATCTCAAGAGCAATTGTTGCCATAACAATGCAGGTAAGCTGCCTCAGAAAACAGGCTGCCAAAGTGGATCTTCAAGTGTCGCTGGAGAAAACAGAATTCTTCACCAACATCAGAGAAGCAAACAGAGAGATGTTTCTAGAACAGGGGTACATCAAGAGGACTGTGAAATTTAAGTATCTCGGCGAATGGATTGAACCCAACTTATCAGAAAGAGCATCATTATCCAAGAGAGTCAGCAAGTTAGAACTAGCCTATCGGCTGACTAAGAACACTTACAATAAGAAATGCCTGTCACGCAACCTGTAACTTAGCACTACGCATCAGTCTTACGACCAGAAGCCCTATATGCCAAGGAGTGTCTTTCCTTGAACCGAGGGGGTCTAATAGAGAAATTGGAAATCCGAGAGTGGAGAATCCTCAGGAAGATCCTAGGCCCAGTAAAGGAAGATGGGGAATTCCAAAGGCGGCATAACTCTGAGCTCTATGAACATATTGAGATGCTCTCTGACTGTGCAAGGAAAAGAAGGGTAGCTTTCTATGGCCACGTTGCAAGATTGCCTCCAAATCGACTAACCAACCGTCTGTTCACCTTCTGGCAAAACAAGAAGCTTGGTAGCACTTGGTTGACAGAGACCGAGAAGGATATTAAAGAACTGGGAATAACAGATCTCAAAAACAGACAGTCTGTGAGACGCACCCTGAAGGAAGTTCGTGGATTTCAGGAAAAACCTCGAAGGAAAGGTACCCCCTGGACAGAAGAGAGAAAGGACTTACACCGGCAGAAGATGCGACAATACTGGGCAATGGTTAAAGCCCAACAGTTGAACAAGCATGATCCCAAGTAGTCCCATTCAGAAGAAAAAGAATATAAGTGTTATAAAATAAATATTAATGTGAAGAGTGTTGCTGTTTCTGGTCACCCAAATATTTTATGTGTGGAGAATGAAGAATGACAATTTTATTCTATCTCTATGGTGTAATCGATTTCTAAATTTATTTTTAAGAAAAACCATTGTTGAAAATTCTGTTTCACACAGGTATGTCACAAAAGGCATTAGATATCTTATTGCTTTTTGTGCCATTACTGGATATTCCTGCTGACAGGAAAGCCAAAAATCCAAAAAGGCATTCTATTGAAATTGTCCTTCAGCGTTGTGTCACACAACTGTTTAATTATAAATTCAACATCCAAATCTAGTAATTCTACTTCAAATTCTACATTCAGGGTAAACAGGTTTCTTATCCATGATTTGTTGGGGTTGATTGCAGGAAAATATTATTTAATATTTGTCTGTAATCCTTGCAGATGATCCTTGAATGCAGTTGAAATTTCATCTGGCAATGAACTAAAGTTATACTGTTTTTGTAATTCTGTTAGCTTCATAAAAACATTGTAATTCCTCTCTTCGGCACTACTAATACATAAATTTAGTTTTTTTGTTGCATCCTCCATCTTCTCTTATACTTTAATAGTATATTATGTAACGAGAGTTGTAAGAAGCATATTACGCACGAGCGGAACGGTAATTCCGCGAGTACATGATTGCCTTACTACTCGAGTTATGTACTATGCTTTATCTACGACCACGCTAATTCGTTTCTGTTTAATAAGAAAAATATGTTTGATGTAACAAATTTATTTCTTATTAGGTAATGTTTATTTAATTAATTATCATTAAATAATCATTATTTAACATTATAACAGTTGTATTTTCATGTATAACTGTTACTCGACATTATTTAACTTTAAAGCAATGAAAAGAAATACATTCTCAATGGTTACAAATCTTATTATTTAGTACTTATTTGGGTCAATTTCCGTTAGTTTGAATTGTGGCACGGGGCGCTGAACGTGTGAGCACGTAATAGCAGCTCTCAACGAATCGTAAACCAAACGCACGTGTGTGTTATCAATCATAACTTATCATTAATCGCGGACTGTTACATACGTGTGTGTTATGATGTATTTACATAGTCCACGAACTGTACAATAATGGCCATTTACAATAGTGGTATAGATACATACATTGACATTGTTGCCTAAAAACATAAAATTTAAAGATTCAGTTGTAAGCACTAGGTGAAACATTATAAAAATATTTATAAATAATAGACACTGCGTGTAAGTTTTACAAATTAGTTTTATTTAAACTGTCCTGCCTGTTGAACCTATATACGAGGCGTTACAATCGTTACATTTTAATTAGTAAATTCCACTTTGTTCCATAGAATTTACTTTGTTTTTAGTTGCCTTTTATAATAATTATACAACTAAAATCATATTAGTAAAGAATAACCTACCACAGAATTAACCTACCACAGAATCTGCATCTGTCATCTTCCTCTAGTCCTGAGGTCTTGAGGTATTTTCTAAGTCTACAGTGTCCCGTCAGAACTTTTATCAGAATTCTAAGCTAACTTTTGCGGATGGTATACCCAGAATGTATAAAAGTATAATGTATTTTTGCACACCATTAATTTATTCAATAATGTCGATTTAATTTTATTTAATTATATTCTACATTGTCGTGAAGATAAATAAACTAAAACAAAAATCAGCTAAATTTCGAGTTTCTTTGCGACCCGGTATTTTTTTTCCGTGGCCCGGTACCGGGTCGCGACCCGGCATTTGGGAAACTCTGGTCTAAAGGATTTTGACACCTCCTAATGCCTACACTTGTGCTTGATGTCTTGATCTGACACAAGTAGGGGAGCCCTTCCTTTTTTTAACGTGGTTGGTGAGCCACTATTAGGAGAGGTTTCCTGGTAGATTTTCTGTGATGGCTTTGCCAGAGCCATGCACATGCAGAGATGGCTTATTTTTACTTATGCCTCAGGATTTGAACCCGGGACTTATGGCTTAGTAATCTGACACCTTGACTAATAGAGCAACACCACCATTGAGGTTGTTTTTATCGCTTTGTTTATTGTCATCAACTGCCACTTGCAGTGTAAGAGACAGCCGATCAGTAGAAACATGTTGTAGAATATATTTGTCGGCGCCAGGCATTTGGGCAAGAACAAACGCAGACGCCTTTGTTTATATTAAGGGTGAAGAATGTTGGCGCCAAGCACTGGGCGAGAACACACACATTTTTCTTGGAAGGAACCTTGAAGTGTGCGAGGGGAACAAGGCAGCGGAATTTACGAAAATGAGGGAGTGATCGTTGTGAACGAAAGCTAAACGGTTGTGTCTAAATACGCTGGGCTTGGACCACTAGTTCTTTACCGTGCTGTACCATTGTTATTGTTGTGCTGCTTTGTGTTAGTTTGTGTTTGTTGTTTTGTGCTTGTTGTATATTGTAGAACTACGTTGCCGCTTATTTAATAGTTTATTTGTTAGTATCTAAGTTTAAGTGTAATAACAATAATAATATCGTGTTGTTTATAACAATGACTTCTCCACACACCCCGCTCGACCATAATAATCCTGACGCTCCGACATATTTTACTCCCAAATTTTGTAGATTTGGTCCTAAACCATTTTATAGTTATTTATAGAAAATATCAGGATTTGGGTGAGATTCATGGATTGCAACTCATCTTCATTCAAGCAGTGGGTCCCAAGGTACATCTGTCTCTTATGAAGCAGTGCTCCGCAGTCTTTGAGCATATGTATCTGGGTTTCCTCTGCTGAGCTGCAAAATTTACAAGAGGGAATATGCAAGAGATTTAGATTTACTTGATTTTTTTACCCCCCAAACTTTATGATCTTGACATTACACCTATACCATTATTTTCTCATTTAGTTTGTATTTAATTCCAAAAATTTAAATCAAAAAGTCCAAAATATGCGAGCGAAATTCAAATTTGCGAAACGCATCACCATTGGTCGAATCGAAACATGAACTGTGACGTGCCCGTTAAGATATTTATCGGCGTCGATATTCACTGTTCTGTTTTGCTGTGCAATATCTCTGTAGTGTTTTCCAATACCTAGTGGGATTTTAGTATATAGTGACATTATAAATTATCAAGAGCAATGACTGAAAGTGGTTTTTTATAGTACGATCGGACAATCTACCCAAAAATAGATACATGACAGCATATTTTGTATCGCATGCGCATGCGTAAAAGATGTGGGTAGTGTAGACTACACCTCGATTGGCAATTTATCAAACACTTACTTATGCTCTACTTATGATAGTGTTTTTGCATTCCGGTACTAGACAATATCTAGGTAAAATTTAATCGGTATTTTATATATATATATATATATATATATATATATATATATATATATATATATATATATATATGTTAAAACGACGTAAAAAGTGAATTGAGCACATAAAAAAAATGCATGCTTATTCTTCTTATACCTATTATGTCTTCTTCCTCTAGGTCTAGGGTCTTTAGGTGTTTTCTCAGCCTGCAGTACCCCATCAGGACCTTTGCCCGAATTCTTCTTGAAAAGAAGTTTTGAGAAAAAGAGAAAAAACTTTTGAATGTTCTTGGCACACAGTCTAAACATTTAGTACAAATGAAATGTGTTTTTTAAGCCGTAATTTTTCGCATCCTTGGGAACAAAGTTTGCTCTCTTCTGCTCTCTTTTGCCTCTCTTCTTATCCATTGTATTATCACGAATTGGTGTATATTTTTCTTATTCCATATATTACGAATTGCTGCGGCTTTATCAGTTGGCGAAATGCACGTTTACGCCTATCAATAAAACGGATATTCGGATATTCGTAGAAATGCAAGGAATCGCTTATGAGACATGACTGATCGGAATATAGGTAGGCCGTCTGTATTCCAAAAAAAATGTGATTTTTGCATGTTATTGTTTGAAACTCCAGCGGCCAAAAGTACACCAATAAATGCATCTAATTCAGTGCTCGTTAGCTCTTTCGTTAACTCGTGGTTATTTTTCATCAGGATTCATCATCATCATCATCAGGATTCATTCATCGGGATTTTTCAGATTCCACCTTTGAAATGTATCTTTCGCATAACGATTCGTTTCGGTGATGATTCGAATCTGAACTGAATTTTGTTCTTTGGTTCCAGCTCTAAAACGCATAATATTGTGATGACACAAGCGACCAACATCATTTGCTGGTTCATTTCTATTCCTTTTTGTAGCGTCTTTGCCAAAGAAAAATTCATCAGTTGTAGCTTGTTGATTTTTAGAATGTGCTTCTCCCTCTAGTTCCTTCTTCTTCGTCACTATCTAGAATTTCGTTTGGTTGGATTACCAAATCCTCTTCAATATCAGACGCATCTTCTTCAGGTACATATTCCATATCATCGTCATCGTCTCAGAATGGATCATGTTCAACATTTTCATAAATCTCTTCTTCAGGATTAAAATCTTGAATGAAAATCAGTATCCAAACTTTGTCTACGTAATCGTTTATTACACATCAAAAAAACACACAAGAAAGCTTCGTCATTTTTAAGAAACAAACAAAAATTTCGCAAGATGCTAAACTGGTGGCTCGCGAGCTAGATATGCCAAAGGACGATATACGAGTAAGACAAAGCTCGAGGGCACGCCTCGTACTGGCGTGAGATATAGAGGAACTAAAAAAAAGCAGTAAAATGTTCAAAATACATTTTATGTCATGTAAAATATATATGGGTCTGGACAGTCACCACATGTGCCAAACCGATGTATATTCAAATACATATTCTTGTAATTACCCTTGTATGACATGTATCCTTTTATTTGACAATTAAAATTATATTGAAAAAAAAACAAATGAAATCGAAAAAGGTCTGGCTGGTCCCATGCACCAAACGGAGGCTTAAATTAAAAATATTACTCCTATTTTTTATTTTGAGTGTTAAATGGTGCTTCTTCTGCTAAGAGGAATAT
Source organism: Phosphuga atrata (assembly GCA_944588485.1). Taxonomy (NCBI): domain Eukaryota; kingdom Metazoa; phylum Arthropoda; class Insecta; order Coleoptera; family Silphidae; genus Phosphuga; species Phosphuga atrata. The sequence continues at coordinate 32,176,284 of OX155904.1, forward strand.
GTCTAAGTTTTTCTCCATAATCTTTGCATTTGTGTTTTATAGTTTTTGCAATATAGTTTTATTTTTTTCAAAGAATCAGTATTAGCATAAGATCACCTTGACAATTATTTTCAGAAGCTCGTTTTCAAATACTTGATATTGTCTACTTAAATTGAGGAGTTGAAGTGAAAACTGAGTTATGTGCCAAAAATTCCATATCGTTTTTTTTTCGAAATCTGAGGTAAATTTCAAGCCAAAGATCAAAGATGTAAGGTCTTAAGCAGTAGCGTAACTATACCATCTGAGGCCCGTGGCAAATTCATTGGATGAGGCCCCAGTAAAAATCATCATGTTGTAGTTTAATTTTAATAAATTAAACACCAACAGTATTACTAATGTTGTGCGCATTAGTTAAATATTTAATAAATCTGATTTTCAAAAGCGGTATTACATATTTATAATACATTACAAAGCCTGTATTGTCCCATAGAGTTCGTTCCATAGAGTAGCCCATAGAGTCGATTTTTAATAATTTTAGTTTCGAAAATGATCTTCCAGTACCAGCTGTATTCACATCAGTTGCAATAAATAACATTAAAATATATTTCTGGAAAGCTGCATGATATAAAATGATTTTTTATTATTAATAAGTCAGCAAGTTCTCTAATACACGAATTCTTCAATATACACGAATATAATACACGAATACTTGAATATTTCGTTTTCAATTTCGTCTCTGAATACGGACCGAAAACTGAGAATTTCCCTGGCAAATGATTCAGATATGTCTTTATATATTTCAACAAATTCCAGAGGTTTTTTTATTGGATTTCAAGGTTTTTTTAATGGATCAGTATCATTTCACTTTGAACGAACTTTCTTCTTCGAGACGCTCATCTTCGCAAAGTTCGTCAAAATGGCATTTCACCATCATCTAGCGAGTTTTAGAAAATTCAGGGTTGATGGACCACTTTTCTGCTACACTATTTCCTTTTTTAAATCCCCAAATTCTTGTCGTTACCTTTCCAATTGTTCCACACAGATTTTCAAATGTTTTAAGACAATTGAAAGATTGGTGGCTTTAGAAGTGCTGCATCGATAGTTTGTCCTTAATTATAAAGTGTAACAATTCTTCTAAAATTGGATCGTATTTTGCTAAAAACTTAATATTTCTCCAAAAGTTTCCTCGGGAACTTGGATTATTGCTATTTGCATTTTGTCTGTGGCCACGAAACACTAAATTACTCGTTGAAGAGAGTACCTTGCGCCAAAAATATTTTTCTTTCTGGATCATGAACACCTGCTCTTCATCTAGTGTTCCATGTAGCCGCCATTGCTAATATGTAAGACAAGAATCCAGGTGAATTTTCGTTGTCTCGTGTCTTTCTATGGCGTCTACAATATGTTTTTGCAGTATGTGATTGCAATACGGAAAACCGGATCCGGTAATCCGGCTTCACTAAACGTTTACCGGATCCGGTACCAATATACCGGATCTGATGATACTAATTTTTGGTAAAACGATCGCGCTGTTGCATAAGTAGGTACTTTAAATGCGTGATAAATATTTGTGATAAATAATGTATACATAAAATAATTAGCGTATTTGCTGGTGTATAATGCGCACCTTTTTAAAAAAAAATGCCTCTAAAACATAGGTCCGCGTTATAGGCGCAGAAAAAGTAAGTTGAATTTTAGGGTGCGCCTTATACACCGACAAATACGGTATTTATAGTAGGTTGATTAAACTAAATAGATATTTAAGTAGATTTAATAGATTTAATTATATTTCATTAGGCAGATTCATCATGATGTCTGTCATAAATATAAGAATAAGACTTGTTAGCATGCTCAAATACCTAATTGTTGTGTTGTCAGTAGATTAAGTAAAGTTTATTATGTTAGATTTAATTCCATCGATCCGGCCGGATTGAAAATGACACCGGATAGCATCCCTATTTGTTAGTATTTTTAGAAATAAGGCAGCGACAGATCAATGAAAATGAGGTTAAAATTTTACAAAATTAACATTTGTAGACTAACTATTTTCCTCACTGTGCGACTACTTGGAGGAATTTTGGAAATCTAAAAACCACAAATTTCACCAAAAAGTCCAAATTTTGAAAATCTAAAACCCATTTGTTAATATTAATAAATTTTGTTAATATTAATGAAGAAGAGGTTGAAATTTTACAAATTAACATTTGTGGACTCACTATTTAGACTCTCTCTAGTTTCTTTACTGTGTGACTATTTGGAGGAATTTTGGAAATATAAAAACCACAAATTTCTCAAAAAAGTACAAATTTTGAAAATCTGTAACCGTTTTGTTAATATTTTAAAATATAAGGCAGCGACAGATCAATGAAGATGAGGTTCAGATTTTTCAAAATTAACATTTGCAGACTCTCACTATTCTCCTCACTGCGCGACTATTTGGAAGAATTTTGGGAAGCTAAAAACCACAAATTTCTCCAAATTTTGAAAATCTAAAACTAGTTTGTTAATATTAATTAAATTTTACAAAATCAACATTTGTAGACTCCCACTATTTTCCTGACTGTGCAACTATTTGAGGGAAATCTAAGAACCACAAATTACACCAAAAAGTCCAAATTTTGATAACCTAAAACCGCTTTGTTAATATTTTGAAAAATAAGACAGCGACAGATTAATGAAGACGTGGTTAAGATTTGACAAAATTAACATTCATAGACTCTATTTTCTCTACTGTGAGACTATTTGGAGTAATTTTGAAAATCTAATAACCTCGAATTTCTCTAAAAAGACAAAATATTGAAAATCTGAAACCGTTTTGTTACTATTTTTAAAAATAAGACAGCGACATATTAATGAAGATGAGGTGGAGCTCTAAAAAGTCCGCGTTATAGGCGCACAAAAAGTAATTTCAATTTTAGGGTGCGCCTTATGCACCGGCAAATAATGTATTTATAGTAAGTTGATTAAACTAAATAGACATTTAAATATGTATTATATTTCATTAGACATATTCATCATGATGTCTGCCATAAATATAAGAATAGTACTTGTTAGCTTGCTCAAATACCTAATGTTGTGATCTCAGTAGATTAAGTAAAGTTTATTATGTTAGATTTAATTCCATCGATCCGGAAGGATCCAGCCGGATCGGTGGAAATTCGGCTCGATCCGGCCGGATTGAAGATGACACCTGATTGCAATCCCTAGTCATAGCCTTCCATCCAAACATTTTGTATTTTTTGGATGTCCGATTTGCGAATAACCAACAATACGCCTTTTAATGTATTAAGGAATTGGATAGGTTAGGTTAGAGTTTCCTGTACGTTCAAGTTTCACACCATACTTGAAAAATATCTATAGTCCATTTTTTTTAAGAATGCAGTACAGGGAAGATAGGGCTTATTTGACCTTGTTCTCTGATTGGCTTAAATCGAGGAGAAGTTCACACTGACGATATTTACTTCTTTATCTCAACCTCTTTTCTCTCTTTCTTTTCACATACATTTGCAGCTGTTAGTTGTCAATGGCTGCCATGTCAATTCACAATTGTCCTCTGATCTGTTTGTTTCATTCAGATTTGTTTGCGTTTTTCTCCATTACTGCATTCTTAAAAAAATGGACTATAGTAATGTTTTTCTAGGAAAGATCTATTGTCGCTGTCTTCTAAAAAAGGAACATTAGGTTTTTATAATGACCGCTTTCGATCACGAAGCGTTTCACTTGATCATTCCTTGATCGGTTCTTTAAAATTACCCTTATCAGTAATATATGATGAAGTTGCAATATTGTTTAAACTAAAATATGATTCACTTTGATTTATTCTAGTACCTTGTGGTTGTTCTGGATATGGATATATAATGGTGTCGGGTGCTGCATATGCCCTACACTCCCTACAGTAACGTTTAGTTACGTCCAATTCTCCACTATTGGGGCTCACGGCTCGGGTGCCCCGTCGGACTGGGGGCCCGTGACATTTTGCCAGTCCTGCCACCCTTTAGTTACGCCACTGGTCTCAAGTATCTAATTTGTATTGAGGTTTTAAGTATTGAGAAGATATTTAATTGATTACTATGGCGACTTCAACAAAGTGTATTTAAACAGACTATACACTTAGTCTTTACACTTTGAAGGCTGGGAACAGATAGACCCATCTGCGACCACCTGGCTCGACTCTTATCACTAAAAGCACAGAACACTCTAAAGGAGGACAAGTGAAAAATAATTACAGGTTTCAATACACAACAGTATCATTAAATTAAAAAAAAGACGGCCAAGTGACTCGCGCACCGAGGGTTCCGTACAAATTTGTAAGTAAGGTATCTTTTTTTGTGGAGGACGTAGCATGCACATTCAGTTAACTTGACAAGTGGCCCTCCTGAAATCACGACCATCGTAGTACCCCTTCAAGCATAACCTCCAGATGTCGTTGTCGTACGATGGAATTCTACCCTATATTTTATTACCATACATCCCCCATTCACTATGAGTGTTTAGGGGTTCTTGAACTTCACTATTTGTTTTTACTGATCAATTTTATCTGAATACCTATATACCCTGTATAAAGGTATACAGGGTATTTTTTTTTAAATAACGCGAATATTTTTAAACTTATAATATTTCTAGATCTATTTCGATACTCTTAACATTCAGTTGTTCAATTGACTGCTTTTGGACAATTGACTACCAAAAAATATAGGGCACGTGATTTAAGTATAATATACTTAAATCATATTATCTACAACATATTATGTAGATTATTGTATAGTATTATAATGTAGATTATCAACGTATTATGTAGATTATAAAGAAAAATTAGACGAAATATAATATATACAGGATGTTACGGGACTTGAGTATGTCGCATGTCGGTTATAAACAAGCAAAATTTAGACATAATATATACCCTGTATATATTATGTATATAGAGCGTACGTGATGAAATGCATAACGAATATAAACAAAGAAAATTAGAATAAACAGCTTGGTGCCAACACATACTTTTTAACCTTCGGACCTAGCCGAAGAGGACCTAACTGTATGCAACCCATATGCTTCTGGAGCCTGACAATACCACTACGACAACATTAGTGTATTTTCATAAGTTTGTAATAGTAAATTTGCATTTTTCTTGTAATTAAACTACATATTTACGGTTTTCATTTTTCCCTTTACATGTGCTGTAAGACACCGCTTGTTGCCAAATTTCATGATTCTAGGTCAACGGGAAGTACCCTATAGGTTTTGATTAACTTGTGAAATCGCAAGATATGCGACACAAACCGTCATATCTTTTGATCGCGTTGACTTACAAGTTTGATTTTTCCACAGCCGAAAGAGACCGCAGACCCGAGTATTTGATACAAATTTCAACTTGTTACCTCTACGCGTTCCTGAGAAAAATGGTCTTGACAGACAGACTGACGGACAACAAAGTGATCCTATAAGGGTTCCGTTTTCGGTACGGAACCCTAAAAAGAACTAACTCAAATATTTCTTAAAAATATTTCATTTGCCACTCAACACAGTTTTCACTTCAACTCCTCAATTGTTTTACAGCAACACAATTGCGGTCGGCCTGGTACTCTACAGAGCTAGAGCGTTAACTACAAAACTGGAGGTCCAGGCTTTGATTCCGGGAACGCGTGTTAGTTGCATTTGTAAAGAAAAATAAGTAATTAATTAACGCCAATTTAAATTACACCTAATTTTCTGGGCCTATGAAATGAAAAATGTGGGCGAAATAAAATGCAATGTTTGAAGCGTCCACATTTGATAAAACTTAATAAAAAACATAATTGAACCTTTCTGTAACTTTTCCTTTTTATTTCGATGCATCATGAACTGGACAATCACAACTCGACCTTTGCTTGAAAGCTCTTTTTTGTATCTTACTTTTATTTGATAATCAACTTAAATAAAAAAATTGATATTGATTAGTGGATGAAACTTTTCTAACCAATTTTGGGATGATGAATGGTGAAACTTAGAAGTTTCTTCGATAAACCGTTGATTTTGATCATGAAAAATAATGTTTTGTTTTAGATGTAATATTCTCGGGGATTGGTGCAATAATATGGATATTGGTGATATCGGCGTGGGTGATAACATTCCAGACGAACAGAGTGGTTTGGGGCAATTTCGCAGATGATTTGTCTTTTATTATACCATTAGGATCGTAAATTATCTGTAAATATTAATTTATTATTAATCTTCATTTTATAAAATATAGCGAAATAATCAAATATTTTGTATTTAGTTTATTTAAATTTGAGTCTTATTCATGCTATACAGACATTTTCACAATTGCAAAATTATTTGCTTAGTTAATAAGTCTGTATGATTTTTTTCCAAGTTTATACTAGACCAGGGATGGCGAACTTATGACCCACGCATTGATTTTTATAAACCTTTAGAAATGTTCAATAACTCAACATTATAATTATATTTTTATTAAAGTTTCTCAACTACAAAGGTATATATTATATATTAAATATATTAAGGAATTTCTTATTAAATTATTGTATTTTAAATATGTTTTTAGTTATAGACCAACAATTTTCACAATTATTCGATGAAATTGAGTGCCAGTATCAGAGAACAATGTTCGATAGCTTATTTATTCAACAATGTTCGATGGTTGGGTCCAGTTTTTAATCAGTTTGTAATTTTATTTGAAGAAATTAAAACTTTTAGTTTTGACGAATTTTGATATGTAAAATGGTTAAATGATTTAATGTTCTTCTGCAACCTCACTCAGCGTTATAATCAACTGAATAAAAAACTTCAAAGACAAGGCAAATTGTTTTGACGGGTTATGCCACTATAAGTTTTTGAAAATATGGATTTTTTTTTATTGTTTTAAATGGACCATTGGGACCTCAAAAATGATATCTCAAAAGATTATGGCCGGGAAATATCTGTAAGTACTCGTTTTTCGAAGTACAGTATGAAAGTAAGTATGCGGTTGATGCTTTTGCAACTATTAGCAACGCGTTTATCTCAAAACTAGATTTTTATGTTGGCCGTACCCATAACTCATACAATTTTCAACCAATTCACTTCAAATTTGAACTAGATCTTTAAAACTATATTGTTTAAATAAGTATGTAGGATTTCTTTTTTATATGGACATAGTTCATTTGTTATTAACAATTTTCTGGCGATTTGTAGAGCGCAGTAGACATCTTCGAGCCAAAGTGCTACGGAGAATACTGGGACCAATCATGGATGGCAACGTACGGAGGCCCAAACACAATAACGAGTCGCACATATCCACATTTATAAAGCTGCAAAGGCTGCAATGGGCAGGACACGTGCTGAGGATGGACGATTGACGACTCCCAAAGAAAGTGCTAAACGCAAGAATGCAAGGTAGGCGAGGCCAAGGTTGGACTGGGAGAACGAGATGAGAAAAGATGCACACCAAATACTGGGGATAAGAGCGTGGAGGAGAACGGCAGACTGGAATCTCCTATGGGGGGCATCATCCTAGGGGGGCTAGGATGCAGGAGGCCAAGTCTCGATTTGGGCTGTAGCGCCATATGATGATGATGATGTAGGAAAGGGGAGTTTTTACTAGATATGGACTATATATTATGAACTAAACCTTGGGAAACTGAAAGGGTTGCTGGAAGTTTTGGAGTTTCCCCTTGATTTTCGAAAAAATGATGGTTTTGGTCCAGACGAAGAGGAACTGAATAAATTGTAGGAAAATTCTTAATTCGTTTTTGAGTATTGGAAAAACTAAAGCTAGAATTTTTGACTGGGGCTTTTTCACCCTTCCCAATTGGCGTTTGGAAGGGAAATCACGAAATCAAAAAGAATGGGTTTTGGGAGCTGTTAACTGTCGGATATTATATTGGGATCCTGACCAGAGAAACAGGAGGAAAATTTGCACCCTCGGAAAAACTAGATTTTGGAAAATTTCTTTACTTTTAGAAAAACTGGTATGTCCACCTTTATAATCGCGCGGCTAGTATAGTGTTAATACACGTCCACATATGTTGATGATTTCATTCTGAATACGCGGAGAAGAGTAAGTAGCATTTTTCAACGATTGATTACAAAAAGGCATGTAATTTTGTCGTTGTTGCTTTTATGATTGCAGGGACTGAATAAACTATGTAAGTTTGTATTGTTTGTTTTGGTATTAGGTGTTAGGTCTGTTAAGTTTCAATTAGAGAAACAAATTGCAATAAGAAACGAAGAGATAAATTGTTTACGCCAAACATGGTATATCAAATTTCTAAAATTGTTTGCAAAATTCAGTGCCCCGTCATTCTACTTTTGCGGCAAGTTAAGTATAAATATTTGAGATATTTAAAAAAAAAGTTCCATTTCCGTAAAACACCCGATACTTCCGTTTATATAAATCCCTAAAATAAAAACCAAATTCGTCTTAAATAGAAAGTATGAAACTGATAATCGCCAGCTTTATCTTGTCCACCCTCGTGGCCCCTATTTTGAGTAGGAAAGTCACAGAACGAGAAATAGAGCGTGTCATGTTACGTCAAGGATTCACAAAATCAGAAGTGGGAGATTGGAAGTGTATCATTAAACACGGATCCAAATTCAATACGGCCGCCTGGTACAGACGCACGGAAGACGGAATCATGGTACACAGACACGGACTCTTTCAGATTGCTCAAGGCTCCTGGTGCGGCAGTCGTGGTAAGTGATCGCTTTAACTTTAAAAACGATTGTTGGTCGAAAACGTTTTGAAAACAGTTTTGTGAACAGATTTGTAAAGATAATTTGTTGCTTTAATGCAAAACAACTCCAGTAACAAACTTGAGCAGTAAATCAATTAAATCGTTGGATAGTTCTCATTCGTAATTCCACAAATTAAACAATTCTCAAAAAGTTAGGGTATATACACAGACACATGTTCCCATTTATAATCTTATTTTGGGATCGCCGCAGGCGATTAAGTTTAATTTTGTTTTTAGATAAAGGATGCGGGATGCCCTGTGATTCCTTGAGGGATGACGACATAACGAACGACGTCAAGTGCGCCATGATAATCTTCAAGAGTAACGGATTTAATGGGTTTAAAATTTACGCTGATAACTGCGTCGACAAAGTTACTAACATCCTTACAATTATCGGAGCTATCCTAGGTACTGCAGTACCGATAATCGCTAGATTTGGATAGCATCAACAGTCAAGTATCTTTGAAACATTCCATGTTTTCAGTTTGAATTCAAGTGTTCACTCTTTATTATTGAAGTGATAGTAAACTTTAGATTTTTCAATTATTAATAAAAAATCCAAACAAACAATGTTCCAAACATACAAAAAAAGCAAGTTTGCAAAATTAAGGAACTAGTCAAACCACTTAAAAAAGTACTTAAACCTAACCCGTAACTGCTACTACCCTGATAAGATAAAAATGTCAAGGTGTCTGAAGTGTCGACAAAGTGTCAGCAATTCGTAAACGAAGTGTCTGGGTGACTGGGAAATGTCTTTTCGTTTCACTTCGACGACATTTAAATTTCACTGGGGTATATGGTCAATTTCAACTTTTCATTGTAGTGTGAGCGTACCTAACTGGGCATAGTAGCAATTATGGTTTAAACTACTCTAGATAACCCATTGTGCTAATTGTTCAAATAGTTGCAAGGAATGTAGGTAGATACGTTTTTGCGAGGGCAAATATCCAATTGCAAAAAAAATGCAAAAAAAAGGAAACCAAATTTTTTTTTTGCATTTTTTTTTGCAATTGGATATTTGCCCTCGGAAAATCTGGGGCCAACACTATCTGGGCCAGCGTTTCTCAATCTATGGGTCGCGATCCAAAATTGCGTGGCGTTAAATTTTTATTGGGTCGCAAAAACGGAATAGTTTTGATAAGAATAACAAAGAAAGACAAATTTTTCTCGATTTAAAAAAACGTGTCAACATACGGGGGCCGTACTCTCATTTCTAGAAAATTTCTTTAGATCGATGGAACTGTGACCGCGAAATTTTCACATTTTTGTAATGAATTTTAGTAAATTCAAAGCGTTTTTGAAGAGTATATCGTTCCATTTTTATTAAGGTCTTAGGCCACCCTAGAGGCTAAAAAAAGGCTTTTTGGGGATTTTTTTTTTCAGAAAAACTACAAAATAAATCGAGATAACAGAAACGTGATTTTATTATCTATATCAGTGACTGCTTACAATATTTTTTTTTAAGTGATTTATTACAAAATGGCGGCTGTGCAGCGTTTTTGCGACGACGTCTTTTTTTTCGGGGTCCACGGCCGGACTAACAGCTCCTGTAATTTTTAAAATAATAATGAGCAAATGAATTTCCCGATTATATATAGTAATTGCTATAGAAGTACGTAGGATTTTTGCTTGATTTTTGGCCAAATGGCGCCCTTCTAAAGTGAAAAACTTGCCTGAAAAATTGTCAGAAAATTGTTTATAACAAATGAACTACGCAATATAAAAAAAAATCCTACGTACTTCCATAGACAATGTATTTCAAGATATTTTCAAAATTTCAAGTTAATCGGTTGAAAATTGCTTGAGTTACGAGTCCGGCCAACTTGAAAAATACAGTATTGAGATAAACGCGTTTAAAGTTTTGAGTAGTAGAAAATCATGGATAATTTCACAATACCTTTAATCTGCGATGCCTGCACCATACAATTGGCCTTCCAGATTATCTTCCTGCTCTTGCATTTCTTTTCTGCTTGATCTTGAAGCGATTCTTGCCTTTTTTACCCGGTCGGACAGCGATCTTTCTGCAAGCTTTATGCGCTGTTTGTCGATCTCCAGGCACATTTCGTAGCTGTTCGGGCCGATTTCCAAGTTCATTGCTTTGATTATGTGCAAAATTGAAACAAACCCGTCATTGAACACACAAACTGCAATATCCGTGGCTACATCCAAGATTGTTTTACCACTCGAAATGGATTTCGGGTCCAATGCCCACACAGTGGAATTGAAGCTTTCATTATTGTTTTGTGTGTAACCACCGATGCACCGAGTTAGAAGATCTTTTCTTCATAGATTGGTTTGATAGCTTCATAGACTTCAATTACAAGAGCTGGCTTATGTTCGTACTCAGCCAAAGTATTTGTAGCTTTAGCGCGTTGCCATGAGCACCATGAATCCTCTCCAATAGGACATTTGTCGTGCTGCGGTTTATCATCAGTAGATAATTTGTGATCCAGTGTAGCCCATATACTGTTTCTCATGTTCTTAACTGAATCACTGTTTCTACGAATCGCTAATCCATAATAAATAGATAGCTCGTTTATAAGTTTCCCAGTCAATGCCACCGAGACCTTTTGCCTTCTTTTTCAAATTACGTAGTCGGGTGCCCATTCGCTTTTGCACGTGATCTATGCACTCTTTCTTGAGTACTGTGAAATCCTCATACGGCTTAGCATCTGTAATGCCTTTGATAGTCTTAGAATCACCGTCACCAATGTAGTGAGTATATTTGAGCTGGTGCAAAGTTTCAGAGCGGCGAAACATCTCAACAACTGAATCGACTTTCATTTTTCCTGCCGATCCATCGTGATTCACAGCGCATTCTTCTGCATGATTTTCTGCCCACTGCACATATTCTTCGGTATCTTTTTTTAGCCCAATATTCACACGCCTTACAGTTTTTTGGTTTCACTACACAATCAACGATTTTTCCACCGTTATAGCCAATAAGAGTCGTTATCCCATACAAAGACGTAAATCCACGTTTTCTCCACGAGCCATCGCCTGATACTACAATTCCATTTTCTCCATTTTCAATAGATACGGTTTTCTCTTCTTCCGCAGCTCTCATCATACTGTTCTTGCAAACTAGATTGGTTGCAGAGCTCATTTTTTTGACAATCTTATCGTAGAATGAGTGAAAGGTAGGCCGAGGTAATTCCATTAATGCACAGAATTTTCTTATTCCGTGCCAACCAACTCCAAGCAATCGCATGGCAATTATGATTCTACGGTTGATTTCGTAGCCTTTCTCAACAAGTGGACAACTCGGTATCTCAGTCTTTTCACAATTCCCACAGGACACTACTAGTTTGAATCCCAAACCACGCTTACTGCTTTCAGTAAATTTCACTTCCCATTGGCATATCTTACAAACAACAGGAATTCGAAATAGCTGAAAATACTGCGATAAAGTTAATTATACGATATCCAAACGCTGGATCCACTTCAATATCATATAAATATTTCGATTGCTTTAGTTTTTTTGCCGATGTACTGGCATTCAAGTCGTCTGGTGCTTCTAGCTTATGGCAATTCAATGGTCTTCTTCGAGATATTTTTGGTCTCTTTCTTTTGCAAAATGACGTTTTTATTCCTTTCTTCGCACTGTACACTACTTTATCACTCATTGTAAAAACTCAATAATTATACAGGGAAAAAGAAATGGAAGTTCACAGAAATATCGAGGAAAACAAGTGTTCGTCGACTAGCGTCCTTCTCAAATGCTTGGCTGTGCCCAACTAACTAAAAGAGACGTTCGACAAGGATAAACTCGTCTACGACTAGTCAGGAAATAAATATTTTCAATAACATCTGCCGTATACCTGCTCTAATCCCCCAACGTACCTTCCCCCTAGCGCTCACAAAAGGAGCTCGCTGCGGACCAGATGGCCTTGTACTAAAATTCGGAAACCGAGTACCTAAAGGTTTTTCCCGGCCATAATCTTATGGGACATCATTTTTGAGGTCCTAAGGGACCATTTGGAATTAAAAAAAATAATAATTTTTCGAAAACTATAGGGTGGCCTAAGGCCTTAATGGCATAGTTGTTACTTGTCACCTGTCAAGTAGTTACAGGTTGACTCATGACAACTGTTAAAATGACGGGCTATTAAAAATGAAATCACTTATTGGAATACCCTATACAAATATCTACATACAAGTATATTTAAGCGTTCTAAAAAGTGTTGCTTTATCTGAATGCACAAAAGGAGCTCGCTGCGGACCAGATGGCCTTGTACTAAAATTCGAAAACCGAGTACCTAAAGGTTTTTCCCGGCCATAATCTTCTGGGACATCATTTTTGAGGTCCTAAGGGACCATTTGGAATTAAAAAAAAAAAAAAAAATCGAAAATTATAGGGTGGCCTAAGGCCTTAATGGCATAGTTGTTACTTGTCACCTGTCAAGTAGTTACAGGTTGACTCATGACAACTGTTAAAATGACGGGCTATTAAAAATGAAGTCACTTATTGGAATACCCTATACAAATATCTACATACAAGCTTATAGGATACATATATCTACATACAGGTATATTTAAGCGTTCTAAAAAGTGTTGCTTTATCTGAAATTAGATTAATAAGTCTAGGTAGACCTGTTTAATAAAGGCGAGACTAAATAGAGGCAAACTTAAACAGACAAAACTATACAAAAAAAAGACTAGACAGACAAAACTAAACACTAGTGTCTATCTAGTCTTGTTTTTGACCTTTTAGTTGGATAATATAGACCTAAAATTCTGGTATTTGAACTATCTCATAAAGAATTTGTGTGTAATCAAACTATTATATTGTTGAATAAGATGGTTGCGACAGTTACTACGTGGTAATTCATACTTACATTGAATTAAAAAAATCACTATGTTTTTACCACACTTATAATATGTATTAGTAGTACTTATAATATTTTCCAATAGCGCCATATATATATATATATATATATATATATATATATATATATATATATATATATATATATATATATATATATCAATTGGTGTGCAACATACCCGTTTACACCCCCACCACTTTAATTCGTGTATGCACAGCTTTTGCCACAATTTGTTGCAGATCTTTGCTGATGAACGTTTCTTACTTTGATAACGAGTGGAAGGTTTTTTGCATCTAGTGCCATAAAACCATTATCTCAACGGGTGAATAAGAATTATTTAGTAGAGATCGGTTAAAAACTGTAAAGTATAGGTGATATGTTCAGTTTATCAGGATTTAAATATTTTCTAGGTTTTTGGGGCTGTGTCACATTTGCCCCTGAAAATATTATAATCGGGCAATTGTGTTATACAATGACCGGGAAATTGTGTTACACTATATCAGGGTTTCTCAAACTTTTCGAAGTCGCGAAACACTAAACTCTGATATATTTTTAAGCGGTACATCTACAACATAACATAAAAGTTAAATCAGGGGGCGCGGTTAGCTAACCTTTTTGAAACCAAAAGAGTAATAGCAAACAGAATAATGTTCGCAAAAACGCTATGTTATTATAGAGCAAAAAAAAACGGATTCGTGTGATTGGCAACTCCCTGCTTCAAAGTGCTACGTTTAGAAAATAATGTGTATGTAAATAAAATATGTACCGATATTGATTGTTGCAAATATACCCTAATTATTGAGAACACAATAAAAAATTATACTATTTTAAAAAAATCTCAAATTTAATGCGATACATGAGTTTGATGATCTTAACAGATCATCGCTATTGGGACGAGTAAATGACAAAGCAACACGCATTTCTTCTTCTAAATTCCTTAGTTTCTCTCGTTTTTTGTCTGGAACATAACATACGTGGAACATAACAATAATATATTCAGGCCTTTTTTGCTTATATTCGGATTCATTTTTCAACAGAGATCCAAAAATTTTCAGGAGTGTTTTCATGGAAACTCCTGCATTTTTGGATGTCTGTTTTTTGGGTGCTGTCATTTTAGTCCACGATCTGAAGAAAAGGACGTCAGTTCTTCTTCTTTTAAATTAAAACTAGAAAATACGGAAGAAACAAACGGGGTTCTTATCCAATCTTATTGTTCTGGGTTTAGCAAGTTTTTCTTCTATTGTTCCATTATCGAAGAAACGATTGCCTCGTTGGTATTTTGCACACAGGGAAACATTTTTGTGTTTCCCACTCTTTTTCCAATAGTTTTTTTCACAGTAAAAGTATTTTTTCCATTGAACATAATTTGTCGGTCGATGTAAGAATGTTTTCATCTTTTCCTTACATACTGACAGTATTAAAGTAAACAAAAATATCAGCCAAATACGCCAAATTATTGCACCAATCATCATTTTATCACATATAATTTCCAAAGGTTTTCCGAATTTTTGTTTCAAAACAAGTGATTCATTTTTTAATATCAACACACGATGTAAAATATTTCCTCATGACAACCACCTCACTTCGGTATGAAGAAGTAAACTCATAATCTGCTTCCATTGATGAACAAAGTTCTTTGATAATTCGGTACTTTATCGGTCTCATTTTAATAAAATTAACCATGGCAACTACGTTCTCAAATAAGTCGTCTAGTTTCTTGGGCATTGTTTTTATGACACGTAGTTCTCGCTGCAAGAAACATTGATGAAATATTATATTTGAATTTATGGTTTTAACTAAAGTCACAAATGCTCTCCCATCATGTACGCTGCTACATCGGTACAAATATCGACACAATGATCCCATGATAATTTTAAAACATTTAAATACGTTGTTATTCCATTCCAAGTCCTGACCAGTTGTACGTCCCAAAAGTTCTTTGCAGCGTAAAAATTGATTTATTATCTCTTGTTCATAAATAAATCGTATTAAGCCTAAGAGCTGTGCCTTGCCACATATCAGATTACAATAAGCTTACCTGCGACTGTTCTTTCAATTTTGCAGGACATGTCATTAATTCTTCTACGAATCGTATCATCAGACACCGGAATCTTCAAATTTTACTTCTTTGCTTATACCCCAAATATAATTGGGTATTTGATTTTTTTTTGTCATAAATCGAAAGATCGTATATAAGTTTTATAACAAAACAATTTATTGTTTTGTTTTTTTCGTTGTAATTAAAAAGGCCGAAAACACGGTGTGACGTAGCAAGGGCATTATCTACCCGTGCATTTTTTTTGTCAATTCACTTAAAATTTGAATTTTTCACTTCAAATTTACTGTTGACCAAGTGCAATAACATTTCATTTATAAATTTAATATGTTCTGATGTTTCACAAATAGCAATTTATAATTTTATCTCTTATATTTTCAATTAATTCTTTTTATTTTCAATTAATTTATAATTAATTGAAAAAAAACCAACTTTTTCGCTTTGAACATCTAAATTATTTACAATAAGGTTTTAAAATACATAAAAAAAATCGATCGATTTTTTTTTTCAGAAACCCAATCGTCACTATTTCACAGTAGGCAGGCAAAATGAGAAATTCTGCTATCGTGTGTGACTTTAATTTTAGTGCTACAAACTCGGCAATTTTATACCACGCAAGTTGACTTTATTACTTATTTTCTTAAAAGATTATTATATTCAGTGGTGAAATGAGGCCTTAATTTAGCGGGCACTATTGCGCTATTGGCAAGTTTCTTGCCGAATACAATGCAGAGCGGTGTTGAAAAATCTGTATTTCCGGCAAGGTAAACCCAAATTTTAAGTGTTCTTCGCCATACAAACGATTGACATTTCGAGTTAAGTGCACAATTTTTCATTCAAATTTTCAAATCTTCATTCTCTTCAATTCTACTAGTTCTAACAGTAGCATTATCATTATCGTAATCAAGACGAGGTTTCTTTATGACGAAATTATCTATTACTATAAATTTAAAAATTGCAATATAAATCAATAATGTGGTTCAAAAGTAACCTAAATGTATTTTCCTAATTAAAAAACTTCAACTTGAGAGAATTTAAATTAAAACTGCATATGAGTCACATTTAACACGGGAATATAAACTAACCTAACCTAGCGAATTGTAGAATTGGATTAAGCAGACTTTTGATAACTGCAATAATATTTTTTTGATATTGATTTTTTCGCGGAACACTTAAAGATGCATCGCGGAACACGCTTTGAGAACCCCTGCACTATATCACTTATGCTCGTTTATCTTTCCAACGTTATTATTTTTCTAGTTGTTTCAGAAGTTCTTGCCTTTATTTATCTTTTAAGAATCGTTCTTATTTTGCTTTTGCGTTCAGAAATTTAAAAAGTTTGTAACTTTTTACACTTCCAGCTTTTTTTATAAATAAAAAATAAATGCACAGTTTTGTGTAAATTTTATGTCTGCCCTGTTATTTTATGCAGCAATTACGTATACCAATATACACTCCATTATCACATTTGCCCCAAATCGAGGGGCAAATATATCGACCACGTTTAAAAAAAATTCCTAAAAAAAAATAATAATCTGCTAATTGGTTTTACGGCATTTTTTTTTTTAGCAATGCTATAAAAAAATATAAAATTTCTTGTTAATAAGATTATAATTTTGTAACACTACAAAGTTCACCTATTTAAAAAATATATCGCATTTACCCCACTCCACCTTAACTTATTATTCACAGTTATATAAATTTCTACACATATCACGACTCGAGTTTCGATTTTCACACTTGACATGTGTACATATACACGTGACATGTGTAGAAATTTATATAACTGTGAATAATATGTTATATAACATTTTTACATATTATAAGTGTGGTAAAAACATAGTGAATTTTTCAATTCAATGTATTATATTGTTATCTGAGAAAAGACTCAATTCGTATGTAGGATAAGTAAAGAGACATTGACTCAAGTGTTGTGTGTTGTTCTTAAGAGATAAGTACTCAAAGTGTCTTACACGTTTTCCTTTTATCTATCCCCATTAACGTATATATATATATATATATATATATAAGTATCAAGATCTTACAGAATTTGTTTATAATTTGATTTACTAAAGAATTATTTTTTTTTCTTTGTAACCGCATAGCGAGAATTGTACTATTAAAAACTGTTATCTTAATAAACATACGTCGAGCAAACAATTTTTGAAAGGACTAGCTAGTAGCTCATAGCGCTAAGCACCAAACTTTTATAACGGCAATCCGGTTTCGAGACGCGCTTGGCAGTCCCTCTTTTAACGAATACTATTCTGTCCTTGCCTTTTTTTAACGGATGTGTATGCTATTCCCTTTGATTTAAAACCAGAGTATATACCGGGTCTTTGTTATAAGGCAAGCTCAATTTATCTGTAGCTGCCGCTTTACGGTACAGCAAAATGGAAGGTAACGAAGAACCTGATGGAAGTAACCCATTCTTGAGGAGAGAAGTCGTGAAACGGTCACCACCCGCCAATCCAAAGATCAGAGAAAGGTCCTTCTCCTTAACGGAAGAACGAGACAACAAGAAAATTGAATCACTCCATAAAGTTGACCTACAATCTTCCCCGGTAGAGCAGCCTACCAAAAGGAAACGACAAAACATAAACAGGCACGAGTCTAGGGAAGGAATGGGAAAGGAGCTAGAAACTATCACTAAGGAAGTAATAGCGAAATCAAAATTAATTGCGAAAGTAAATAAAGTCATATATATATATATATATATATATATATATATATATATATATATATATATATATATATATATATATATATATATATATATATATATATATACGTGATTCAAAGATGTCAACGGGTGGTGGTTTACCGCCAGATAAAGTGCGAGAAAAAACATATAAATGTCATCCAGGCACAAGAGTTGGCACGGTAATTTGCCTAATTTGTGAAAATGTGTATCACATAAGTGACTTCAATAAATTAAATAGCATAAAATATATCAGTGATGTTCTAGTAATTTGTCCAGAACATTCTCATATAAATCTAACCTCAAACTACGATGAATCGACGCTAAATGAAGATGCCAGAACCATTATAGCAAAAGTGAAATATAATATGAAGGATGAACTAAGAAATGATATATCAAATGATAGGGATACTATGTATGAAGGTAATAGTTACGATAGGAAAGAAGACAATATTAAAATAACTAACTTGAGAAAGGAAAATAATCTATTAAAACAAGTAAACATTGAACTACATGATAAAAACGTAATTATGAAGAAATTTATTACACTACTACAAAAAGACAATATTATTAACAGGAAACCATACGCACACGTACTATCAGGAGTACAGTCTAAAAAAGAACATGTACCGAACATAATAATAAAGAAGAAAAATAAGAAAGATACAACCGATTTAAAGAAAAGTGTAACGCAAAATCTAAACAAAGAGAAGACAATCCAAATATGTACCAAAATACCAAAAATCTAAACAAAGAGAAGACAATCCAAAAAAATGTACTGCAAAAATGACAACCAAATAATCATAAGTTGTATGAACCCTAAAAGTGCTGAGGAAACTATCAAGTGTATGAATAAGGAATTGGCGGGTATGTGTACAATAGTAAAATAAGTGGTGAATAAACCAAGATTAAAAATAGTAGGAGTCGACAATTACGAATCAATGGACCTAAAAGAATTAGAAACAGATATAAATACAAGGAACTTCAAAGGCTGTGACACGAAGTGTGAAGTAGTTCATAAATTTTTAAACAAAAAAAGTAATCAGGAAAGCATAATAGTAGAAGTAACCTCTGAATTATACAAGGTAGTCAAAGAAAACAACAATAGAATCTTTGTAGGATACCAGAACTGTAAAGTCTATGACGATCTAAATCTACCACCATGTTTGAACTGTGGTAGATTTGGACACAGTAGCAAGAAATGTATAAATGAAAAGGCATGTTTAAAGTGTGCTGGATCACATAATTCGATAGATTGTCCCAGACAGTCTGAATTGTGCTGCATTAATTGTAATTTTAGTAACAACAAATACAAAACAAAATTTGATGTAAAACACGTCGCGAACGATAGCCATCTGTGCCAAGTGCTTCGAAATAAAATCAAAAGATACATTGAAACAACAGATTATCCGGAAAACCCGATTATCCAACGATATATTGGTAAAATAGATAACGCAATGACATTAAGAAGAACCAACTCCAGCAACACACTGCATTCATCATCAGCATCACGTCATTCCAGCTTAGTCAACTTACGAAGTCACCAAACCCACAACCAAAGAAATGAGTAATATGGACCACAATACTGAAATTGTAGACATTATACAGAGTGAGATGATACAATGCGAAAAAACTATTTCAGACCTGGTCTCTCTCAATAAAAACATGAAAATATATAACGATAACATTCTATATATTAATATCAGAAGCTTAAATGCAAATTTTATCAAACTTCAAGTTTTTATTGAAAGACTAGAAATAAAACCCTGCATAATAATATGTGCGGAATCCTGGAACTTCCTGGAATTCAAAGACTATTTTATATTAGAAGGTTATAAAATTTATTATAATGACAGTAGGGCTAATAAATCTGATGGTGTTGTTGTATACATACAAAACAATATAGAAGAAAATACAGAGACTATAGAGATTGGTAAACTCAAGGTATTGAACTCTTGTATTAAACTAGGCAATAACATTAACTTAGAGATATCAGCTTTGTACAGATCTCATGATTTACCAAAATCTGAATTTATAATCAACTTAAAAGAATTAATAAAAACCAAGAGTGAAACAAAGAATCATCTAATTATAGGTGATTTTAACATAGATTTAATGACGCACGATAACTTCAGCAATGAATTCTTATGCAATTTACTAGATAAAGGGTACTATCCAGGTTTTCAGGGTATAACAAGACCATCAGATTCAAAAAATTCTGGAACATGCATAGATAATATATTTATCAAAACTGAAACAATTAAAACTAATACCTTTAAACTCATAGACTCCCTAACAGATCATTATCCACTATTTATATCACTTACAAAATTTAAAAGAAATACGGATAAAGATATCAAAACAGCAATAAATTATATAAAATTAAAAAATATTTCTAATGATGTAAACTGGGATACTATATTGACTATGCATGATCCAACGGAGGCTACTAATACTCTCATTAATAATATACAAAACTGTGTAGACCATGCTACTGTTAACGTGAAAAAGAGCAATAAACGTGACAAAACAAAACCAAGAAAGGAATGGATTAGTAAGGCCATAATAATTTCATGTAGTAAGAAAGAATTATTATATAAGGTCTGGCAATATGATCAAGGAAACGATAGGCTCAAGACAGAATATAAGAATTACACAAGGATTCTGAATAAGGTCATTACAGAAGCAAAAATAAAATTCGATAGCGAACTAATAAAAAGGAATCAGAAAAATCCAAGACACTTATGGGAAATAATCAAATATAAACTCGGGAAAAGCGGCAGAAAAGATGACAATATAAAACAAGTTTACAATAAAGATATGGATATAATTACAGAACCCATTAGAATAGCAAACGAATTCAATTCTTACTTCAGTAATATTGGTAAAAAAATAAGCGATAAGATACGGAAACCCACAAATATTTACGTTAAAAGTCCATCTATGAATTCAAAATCTATCTTTCTGGCACCGACTAATAGTTTAGAAATTGAAAACATCATAAACAATATAAATTTGAAAAGCGGCGGAGTAGATAATATAAATGTAAAAACTCTTAAACTAATGTTGGAGAATATATCAAAACCAATTGCACATATTATCAACTTATGTATTGAAAATGGTACATGACCAGTAGCCTTGAAATGTGCTGATGTGTTACCCATACATAAATCTAAAAATAAGAGTTACGTATTAAATTACAGACCTATATCATTAATCTCTAACGTGGCCAAAATATTAGAAAAGGTCATATATAACAGAATCTTGGTTTTTGTGAATAAAAGCAACATTATAGCTGATAACCAGTTTGGATTTGTTAAAAATAGAGGCACAAAAGATGCACTTAATCAAATATCAAATATAATTTATAACAAACTTGATAAAAGTAAGCCAATAGCTATAACTTTCCTGGATCTTGCCAAAGCTTTTGACACGGTGAATCATAAAATTTTATTGGAAAAACTATACAATTATGGTATCAGGGGGATTGCACACAAACTAATTGAAAGTTACTTGACAAACAGACAACAAAGAGTTAAATTTGAAGGTTGTTTAAGTAAATACGAATATGTAATTACAGGTGTTCCGCAAGGAACAATATTAGGGCCATTATTTTTTATTTTATACGTTAATGATCTATTAAAAAGTATGTCTAATGATATAATAATATCATATGCGGATGACACAGCTGTCATATCTACTGATGATACCTGGAGTAAGGTTGAAATCAAGATGAATACCTATTTAAATAAAATCTCAAATTGGCTAGCATTTAATAAGCTGTCTTTAAACATTGAAAAAACTGTCTACATGACATTTGGAAACTATATCGATAGCGTTCCAAAAGACATTAATTGCCAAATAGAGGGAACAATTCTAAAAAGAGTTGAATACTACAAATATTTAGGAATAGTCTTTGACTTCAACATGAAATGGAGGCAGCACATAGTAAATTTGTCAAGTAAAATTAAATATTTGATTTTTGTGTTTTATAAATTTAGACGGTTTATGCAAGTAGACACTTTAAAGATGATATACTATGCATTTTTTCACAGTGTTATGAGTTATGGTATTATAGTGTGGGGTGGAGCATATTCGAACAGCCTAAATTTATTACAAAATATACAAAATAGGGATTAAAAATAATTAGTAAGAATAATCTCATAAATCGTGACAAACCTCTGAACATTAGACAACAGTTTGCATATGAGTAATAAATATTTCACTTCAATGACATGAAAAATAAATATAGAGCATCAGATAGTATAACAAGAAAAAAATTAATACAGATTCCACAAAGAGACAAAACAGTAAGCATAAAAAATAGCTATATAAAGGCTATAAATCTATTTAATGAGCTTCCTAATGAAATATGGACAATTGACTCAACATGCTGAGAAAGCCCAAATCTAGCCCAAAAAAGAAGGCCTGTTACCAAAGAGACTAGCGCGCAGACAGGAGAATCGGAAAACGACAAAGAAAAAGAGTTTCTGGAAACATTACTACAGGAAATAAACAACCGTAACATCCTTGATGAATTCATAGAGGTAGAACAAAAAATATGGCCCCAAAAAGCCTTTCGTACAGCGAAAGAAGGGCACGGAAACGCGCTGCTAACATCGACAGAATGGGACTTTGCCTGGTGCATCGCCGAAAACGCCCATAGAAATGTCCAAACAAGACATTACAATAGGGAAAGTGGCATACTTGAAGTACACGATGGAAGCACCGTCCGATGACGGCGTCGTATATTTATCAAATGGTTATGGAGGAAAATTCAGGAGGACCCGTGGAGGTACAAACCATTTTTAGCTGTCTACAAACATTGAAAAAACTCATACAGCACAGCGGTAGAAAAAGGTTCGCTAATTATTTATATGCCTACCATAAAGAACTGGTTAACAGTGAAAAAAGCAATTGAATTCACCTTTGCCAGTACAAATTGTTCGTTTGGATGAACAGGGTATTAACTCATAATGTTCTTGACTGGAGAATTTCTTTTTTTTTCTCAGTAATAGCAAAATTGACAAATTCAGGAAGACAACAAAAACGTTATCAATAAACGTTAATCAATAGTTTAAACGATATTATAAGAGAGGTTAACCAATTATTTACAGAAATGGTAATATATTGATTTGAAAACTTCAAATCGCTCTTCAGGCTTTTTTGAGTTAATACCTTGTTCATCTGGACCGACGAAATATTGAAGTGAGGATATATAGCAATAAAGTACACACTGCTACAAACATAGAGGCAACGCCGTCGAAAAACGACACAAATTGGACAAGGATTGTAAAAAAGCCTTGGCAAAAAAGGACAGAGGATCCGAGGGAAAAAATACTGACGCAGTTTTTGTAAAAGAGGAAGGGCTATCATATCCTGATCTGGTCAAGATGATACGAAATGATATTGACGCAAAAAAAAGGAATAGTCATCACAAAGATGCGTCAAGCTAAGTCAGGAGCACTTTTACTATGGTTAAAGGGTGGCCAAGCACAGGAGCTGAGGAAAAGCATTGCACAAAAGTGCCCAACAACAAATGTGCGTTCCAAGACTGACAGCGTAATACTGCACGTCAATGACCTAGACGCTGTTACTACAGCAGACGAAGTAGAAGACGCTATAAGAGAACACCTCGACATCGGTGAACATGAGAAAAATGTGGAGGTAAGAAATCTAAGACCGTGCTATGTGGAAAACCAGATTGCAACAGTAGCACTTCCAAAAGTCCAAGCTCTAAAGCTACTTGAAAGAAACAGAATTAGAATTGGACTTGTTGAATGCAGAATAAGGCCACGAATAAATCTTACCAAGTGCCATAGATGCTGGCAGATAGGACATACCGCAAAAGAGTGCAACGGACCTGACAGATAAAAACTGTTTAAGATGCCGCCAAGTAGGCCACATTGCCAACAGTGTCAAGGCTAAGAATTCTGTCTGTTTTGTCAAAGCAAGGGACACCGGGCAAATTCTGGCGGAGGCCAAGCAACACCAAAAGGATTCAAAATGTTGAAACTCCTTCAATTAAATGCAATGAGATCCCATGGGGTGCATGACCTGCTGCATGTCACAGTGTCTGAGCTAAATGTAGATATCATAAATACTAAGTGAGCCAAACAAAAAAATAATTAGTAATACAAAATGGTATGCAGACCAGATTAAAATCAAGATACCGCAATAAGAGCCATAAACAAAACTATTCCAATATTAGACAGTGGATGTGGAACGGGCTACGTTTGGATAGACACTGCAGAAATATTCTATAGCTGCTGAAAAATCTGAACCACTTACAAAAGACATTGGACGATCTGAGCGATTCCATGCGAAGCCAACGAAAACCAAAACTTATAGCCGGTGATTTTAATGCGAAATAACCATATTGGGGCTCACCAAAAATTGATTCACGTGGCGATATTGTAATGGACTGGATCTCCACCATGGACCTGTATATAAAAAATGAAAGTAATGAACCAATATTACAGCGCAGGGAGTCCCAGTCGATTATTGACCTCACACTCACAACTAATAATTTAGCGAACAAAATAGGAAACAGGAAAGTCCTTAAGTGACCACAATTACATCTTCTACGCGATAAAAGACTGTAAAATGTGGATCTCCCCCAGGTACATGGGTAATAGAGGAGGCCATCTTCAACCAGAACAACGCTCGCAATGTTACAAAACTTCAGCCATAATCTCGAGAAGCAAATTAAAAAGCCACAAGACCATACAGCAGAGTCGTTTATAATAACACTAAGCAAAGCATATTTCCACTCGTATTATTTTCACACAAAAAAGCTGTTGGTAAAACCCAGGCGTGTCAATTGGTGGAGCGATGAAATCGCCACGGCAAGGGCAGCTTGCATTGCGTCTAGACGCATATATCTATGCAAAGGAAGAAAGAATGCAGAGCTAGCTCTGAGGGGCAAATAGAGACAAGAATATGTAACTGCCAAAAAGTCTCTCGGGCAAAAAATAAATGTTTCTAAACGTCTTCACTGGCAAAACTTATGCGAAAAAATTAACGAAGATACCTGGGGGGATGCGTATAAAATCGCAATGCGAGGGCTGAAAATAAGGCACCCAATTTTACAGGTTCCGAGGGAAAAGACGTTGGAGGTGGTACACGCACTGTTCCCAACTCATGTACGCAGCGGCGTAGCTAGGGGGGGCGGTATGGGCGGTCCGCACCGGGTATCACCCGTTTGGGGGGTGACACCCTGCCACGATTGAAAATAAAAATAAATATCTTACAAAAACTCCATGAAATGAAATAACCGCTAAAATTCTAAAAAAAATAATAGGTTTTTCATTTCTGTGCGCGGTTTCTTATGGAATGATCTATCTCAGGTCTTCTTAAACTTTTTTCATTCGCGACCCCATTTACGATTGTGATTTTTTTCCCGACTCCATTTTTTTTATCGTAACTTATTGATAACAGAAAACAAAATAATTTTAGAATTTGTTTAGAAACATACTAAAATTAAAAATTGCAAATAAAGTTGTAAAAATGTATTTATTATAGTTTCTAAAATTATATACCTATTTTTCATGAAAACAGCATTTTTTGCAATAATGATATATATATATATATATATATATATATATATATATATATATATATAAATATTAAAGGAAAATTAGTTTTTAATGAGATGGATGTGCTTGTTTTTTACTGCATAACAAGCTAAATCTTGGTGTAATATTTGACATTGCTGGAAGTAAAATCTCTTCAACATATTTTAGCCAGGAACGATATTGGGATAAATATGTGGTGTTGAAAAGCAGAAGAATATTTAATGCCATATCAGAGATTGTGTGAAAATCAGTTCTAGCTCCGATCCAGAAATCAGTTAAAGGCTTTTTAGAAAAGTCTAGTTTTAGGTTTGAGTCACTCGAAAGCTCAGCAAATTCTTCTTGCGCTTTATATGGCAGGTGATCAATCTCATCAATGCCAATCAAAAATGGTTTTTGAATCCAAGATAACTTTTTAAAATCAATATAGGATGTAAAATATTTACGGAACTGTGTTTCTAGCGATTTTAAGTGACCTATAATAATTTTTGCGATAAAAGTTTTGCAATGATTTTTCTCAGATATAAAATTGTCGATACTGGAAAACATTTCGAACGAATTCTTTTCTACCCTACTTTTCCAAATGTTGATCTTTTTAATAAAACTTTCAATTTTATCATTCGAAGTAAATATATTACTATTTTTTCCTTGAAGAGACAAGTTTAGATCGTTTAATTTCTCGAAAATATTTTATAGATAACACAGCTTGGATAGCCACAGGTCATTTTGAAAAAAAGTAGCAAGATCACATTTTTGTTCGGTTGAAAATATTTCGATTTTGTCCTTTAATAACAATAATCTTTTTAAACTTTGACCTCTTGACATCCATCTTATTTCTGCATGTAATAATAAATTTGTATAGTGTGAATCCGTATCCGTACAGAGATTTGAATATAAGCGGCTGTAAAGAGCTCTTAATAAAATTTATAATCTTAATAGCATCCTGAAGCACATCGTTCAATTCTGGTGCTATTTTTTTGCTGCGAAGGCGTGAATAAGGCAGTGAGTAAAAGTTATGTGATCATAATGAGCAGCTTGAAAAAATGATTTAAAACCAATATTTTGGCCCGTCATCGCTTTTGCACCATCCGTGCATACTCCGCATCTTTCTCCATTCTAACCCTTCAGCTTTTAAAAATTCGTCAACTTTACAATATATGTCTTTCCCTCTAGTATGGTCTTTCAAAAGACGACAAAATAACAATTCTTCCTCGGCGTTTTCTTTATAAACATACCTGACATATACTAACAACTGAGCTAATTTAGTAATATCAGTTGTTTCGTCCAACTGAATTGAAAATCTTTAATTTTTGTGATAAGTTGCACTAATTGATCCTTGTTAATTTCAGAAATTCTATTCGCGACAGTGTCATTTGACAAAGGAACTTTTCGAATATCATCGCCATTTTTACTTCCATGTAGTATTTCTACCATTTTAATAGCAGCAGGTGACACAAGATCTTCTACAATCGTGAAAGGCTTTTTATTTTTAGCAATACAGTATGCAAATTCATATGATGCGAGTAAATATTTTCCATTTACTGTCATAATTTTTTCAAAAGATTTTATATCTTTATTGGAAGATTTTAATCGTCTTTCAAAATATTCTTTTAGTTTATTGGCATACGAAGTATGCTTTCTGACTACACTGGACAACAAGCGACAAAACAGTCACACTATAGTCAATGATGCTGAATCGTTGTCTCTAGGGTTGCCAACTTTAACTACAATTTATGTTGATGAATCGTTGTCTCAGAAGCCCGCCATTTTCAAACTCTCATAAATGAATTTAAATATTTTACATTAAAATCTCGCGACCCCAAGGTTTTGCTAAGCGACCCCATTTGGGGTCGCGCCCCATAGTATAAGAAGCCCTGATCTATCTAGTTATTCTAAATCTGGGACACCAGCGCTACATTTGTACCCTGTGGGCTGTGACACTGCTGACTGCCTCTGCGTAGTCTAGAGAATAGATGCGCACGCAACTTTGTCATTTAAGATGGCTCGGCTGTCGGCTGCTCATTTCATTTCGTATTGGATATTGTGATATGAAAATATCGCGACGGTAACCGTGACGCTGGATTGTGACAATCATTGGATTTATAAAAGTCTTGAAAAGATATCTAAAAACTAACACCTAGGTAAGTGGATAGTTCAATAATTTGTAATAAAATATACCAAACATTTTTGATTCTTAGAATTGTAATTATGCGTCCATGATACTGATGGAGAATATTTTTTTAGCAACGTATGTGTAAACGTGTATCAAATACACCAACGGATAAATATGCCTCGAGGAGTTCATACATCTAAGAGGAAAAGTGGGTGTCAGCAGAGAAAAGAAAAACGGGCTAAAATTGATGCAGTTCAGAGCATATCTGGATCCATTTTCAAATATGTTATAAAAACTGATATTGGTCAAGGTTCATTAAAAGAAACAGATTCTGATGTTGATGTTAGGAATGATTTAGATAACAGCTACATTGCAAAAATGACGACAATCGACGAAGAAGACGAACCAGAAGAAACTGCTGACAATGACAGTGATAATACTGATACTGTCGAAAACGGTAATAATACGAATAAATCATTAACTATGCAGGACTTGACAGACGTCTCACATTGGAGTATACCCATTCCTGATAATGTTTGCATTGAGATCATAAAAAAATGAAGTGCACATTTCCAAAACAGAGAAGGACCATTTGACACTGTATCTAGGTACGGGTTAAATCCCAAAGGCGATGTTCGATATCTTTCAAAAGAATGGTTTTATAAGAAGATGCCTAATGGTGAAAATATATCGTGGATGGTTTACTCTGCTATCACTAAGAACCTGTACTGCTTCTGTTGTCGTTTGTTTGCTACCACCAATAGCACTAATACAAGATCAACATTTGTGACTGGATTTCAGAAGTGGTGGAAACTAAATCCTAAAGTGGCCGACCATGAAACTTCAAATGAATATCTGGAAAATTTTGAAAAGTGGAAAACTTTAGAAATGAGGCTAAAATTGCACCAAACAATAGATGACGCAGCCTTGCAATTAATTGAAAAACAGAAGTGGAAGGGTCTTTTATCTAGATTATTAGATATAACTTTGTTCCTGGCTAAACAAAACCTACCATTTCGTGGACATGATGAAGGAGAAGGTTCTACAAATAAAGGCAACTTCTTAGAACTAGTCAAACTACTTTCAAAGTATGATGTAGTACTGAAAGAACACATTCTGAATTTGGAGCACGGTAAATCATCAAAAGAATCATACCTGTCGCCAGATATACAAAATGAATATACACAGTGTTTTATCGAACAACGTAAAATCTAAACTTGTCAACGAAATTGAATTGGCAAAATATTTTGGTGTCTTGTTTGATAGCACACCCGATATTTCACATGTTGATCAAATGTGTGAAGTGATTCGTTTTGTGAAAATTGATAATAGAAAAGTGGAAGTGAAAGAAGTATTCCTTGGATTTTTTCCCTTAAAAGGAAAAAGAGCCACTGATCTAAGTGATGAAATTCTTAAGAAGCTTGAAAGTGACGGTTTAGATATTATGATGTGTCGTTCTCAAGGCTATGACAATGCAGCTGTTATGAGCGGCGTACATGGAGGAGTACAAGCCATTATAAAAGCAAAAAACAAAAAAACAGTTTTTGTTGGATGTATTGATCATTCAATTAATTTATGTGGCCAACACTCATTTGCACAAACTGTATCTTGTGTGTCATTTTTTGGAACAATAGAGTCAATTTTTACATTTTTCTCCGCTTCCACTAGACGCTGGCAAGTGCTTATTAAACACAGCGAAGCATCTGTTAAAAGGCTTTCAACAACGCGTTGGAGTGCTCATTATGCAGCAGTAAAAATACTAGCAGAAAATTTTGATGAGGTTGTAGCTGCAATTTGGGAATTATGTGATCAGCAAGAAAATGTAGACACCAGAGGTGCTGCGCAGAACCTTATACCTGCTGTATGTAATTTCACTTTTCTTTGTTACCTTTTCTTTTGGAATGATGCACTAAGGGAAATAAATTGCGCTCAGATTGCATTGCAAAGTAAAGGCTTGAGTCTTGATCAGTTAGCTATAAAAATAGAGGCACTTCATCTCTATATTCAAGAAAAACGGGATAATATTGTAGAAGAAGCAATAGGTCTTGCTACGAAAAAATCAGAGGAATACGACATTCCAATTGAAAAACGAATTCGTCGTAAAAAACGAATGGCCGGTGAGTTGGTCACCGATGCAGGACACACTGACAGCTGAAAATCAAAAAGATATGCTGGAATGTCTCGACCGATTCAGTACGGAACTTCGAACTAGATCAAAGTCCATTGAAGATGTAGCTTCATCGTTCGAGGTTGTCCAGGCAAATACTTTGCTTTCGGCGAACATCGAGGAGTTGAAATTAGCTGTTTCAAAATTTACTGGTTTTTATGATGAGGTATCAGAAGCAGAGCTACTCCTAGAGATACCAAGGTTGCGAAGACATTTAAAAGCAGCTAATGTTACAGTGTCTGATTGGGAATCCGTAGACTTTTTTAAATTCATCGTGGAATGGGATTTTACAGAATCCCTCCCAAATCTTATCGTTGCACTAAAATTATTTATGACAATTTTTAATCAAAAACTACTTACAGTCAACAATGAGCAATACGAGGCTAAACAATCTTGCAATGTTAACGATCGAACATGAGGCAACACAAAGTATTAATTTTGAAGATGTGATTTACGAGTTTGCAGCTGTCAAAGCTAGAAAGAAGAGATTTTAAATTATAATCTCTTCTATCTAGCTTTGATTATAAGTTATAAAACTTAAATAGATTATTTTTAAATTTTTTTGTCAGTTTCTTCTATATAATTATGTTTATGATATTTTATTGATAGTTTTGTAATTTGATGATCAAATGACTTATAATTTTTCAAATGCTTATTTAAATTGCTGTATTAAAATCATACTTCACGCTTATCTGATTTTTCTCTTTTACATAATATTGATTTTAACCATTTTCGAGGGGTGACACCATGGAAATCCGCCCCGGGTGTCACCCATGCTAGCTACGCCACTGCATTTACGGAAGATGAATTGCTAAGAGCCAGCCAACGTATTCGTATTGGTAGAGCGCCAGGACTAGACGGACTCCTACCTGAGGACCTGAGGCTATAAAAGCCGCAGTGAATAAGTTCCCAACATATGTTTTATACGTAATGAACAATATAGCTAACGATGGGATCTTTCCCGATGACTTGAAAAAAGCCAAGCTGGTGCTAATTAAGAAGGGTGATAAATCACCACAAGAACCTTCCCAGCCAGCGTTGAATGTTGCAGGAATGTTGCAGCAATGTTACTTTCGCAACTAAACATTTCTGCAACATTCCTACAACATTCCTATGTCCGCCTCTCTGCAACGTTCAGAAATGTTGTGGGAACGTTGCACGGAACATTGCAGGAACGTTGCGAACATTGCAGGAACGTTGCGGGAACATTACGAACGTTGCAGGATTACGAACGTTGCGAGAACATTACGAACATTGCATGAATGTTGCAGGAATATTGCGAGTATTGCAGGAATGTTATAGGAATATATTGAATATTGAAAATTATATTTTTAGTTTTATTCTCTTTTATTCTTCTCTTATTTACATATTTCACTATCACTTTGAATAATTTTTTTTAAATTCATGTACTGTTGTTATTCTCATCGAAGGAAACTTCCGCATTTGCTTTTTTTGGCTCAACTCACTCTTGTTGGAGTTTGAATGTCATTTCGCCAGAGCCTCTTCTAGATCTTTTTTGCGAACATTTCTCTCCGCCAAGTCTCTGTAAAATTGTAAGACAATATAAAATATAAGTAAAAATATCTGTCAAAAATATAAAAATGTTCGCTTTTAACGAAATAAACTTACTGCAGAGTAATTTCGCCATCATCAATTGGCTGAAACATCGTTTCTTATTCGAACGACCTTGCCAACTAAATTTTAAGGCAACATGTTTGTTGTACAAGTAGGTTATGTAAACGCATTTTGGAGGACAGCATTCATACACTTCCTTTTCCTAATATGGGGTTTCAGGAAATGCAATATTTGCAATAAGGGCCATTCTGGATGAGTCGATGCCGCTGCCCCTGACCCATCCCATCAAGCTCAACAATCCACTTCTCTTTGACAAATCTCTCACGAAGCGTTTGCCACCTGGAGCTACATTCTTTCACTGTTGCTGAAATAAAGATAGAAAGGATATAGAAAAGTATGAACTGTAAATTTCGAATAAAAAGATGCAACATAACCTACCATTCATTGTTTCGGCCACATTCTTCCATGCGGAGTCTTTTTTTGAAACCTGCATGCCCCTTATCATATATTTGGGGATACGCCTGGACACACTCAACTGACAAAACGTCATTAATCGACATTTTTTAACTTTTAATTTTAATTTTAACAACTTTTAAACTGTAAATAAAGTGAATGTAGCAACACAATGGAAAATGCCACTTTTGAATTCGAGTGCATGAGCTCAAGAATCGAGAGCGTTGATTGGCTGAAAGATTAAGGCGACACGACGTGAAACTTTGGACATTGGTATATTTAATTTATTTGTTTATTGACATATTATTTTAGATATTTGTCTCTGGATTTCACATTACGTTAAGTTCGGATACTTAACATTACCTCGATCGTAATGGGCCGCATATAAAACAATGGGTTTTAGGTTTTCATCACGTCTCATCTCGTCACGTTAAGTTCATCGTAATTCCGCCTTAATACACTACATAAAAGTGGAAGAGAGGAGTACAGAAAGAAGAGAGAGCGTAGATAAATACAGCAACGTAAAAATAACTAAAAATATAATACATTTTTGAGTATAAAAATAAAAAAAAGTGAGACGAGTAAAAATAATCACAGTAAAAATAAATGATAATATTAATATTGAAAAAAATAATTGGCGCAGCCTTACTGGAATGTTGTAGCAACATTGCTACAACATTCACATTGTAATATTGCAACTGGAATGTTGCAGAAATGTTGCTGCAACATGCACATTGCAATGTTGCCACTGGAATGTTCAGGAATGTTGCTGAAACATTCACATTGTAATGTTGCAACTGGAATGTTGCAGGAATGTTGCTGCAACATTGACACTGCAACGTTGCCACTGGAATGTTCAGGAATGTTGCTGCAACATTCGGAATGTTGTGCAGCTTTCGGAACATTCCTGCAACATTCAACGCTGGCTGGGTTGCTCATATAGGCCCCTCTGCCTCTTAGATGTTTCGGGCGAACTCATGGAACACCTGATATTTTGCAGATTAAAACTAGAACTTAGGTCAGGCAAACAACTATCAGAAACACAATATCTACTCTCTCTCTTCTGAGAGGGAAAATCAACAGTAGACGCTATAGCAAAAGATATTAAAGTAGCAAACAAATCATAAGCGGGCACACAGAGAACTAGAAAGCTATGTGCCCTTATCACTCTTAACGTAAGCAATGCTTTCAACTCTGCTGCCTGGCAAAACATTCTTGAGGAGCTCTCAGCAACAGGTATCTCACTATACCTGCTACGTCTGGTACGAAGTTACAAACATTCTTTATATAGAAGGTTCGACATTTTTATTTATTTCTACATATTAAACGTGGTCTAAAAAACCAGTCTATCCACTAAGGGATACTGGACCAGAATCCTAATCCCTGATGTGGAGCGTTGGGCAACTAGAAAACACGGCGAAACAAATTTTTACGTCACCCAAGTTTTGAGCGGACATGGCTTTTTCAGGAACTTTCTCCATAGCATCGGTAGGGCCACAGATTGCCTCTGTATTAACTGTGGACTCACAGACAGCGCAGCGCATACCGTTTTTGAGTGTGAGAGGTAGACACCTGAAAGAGATAAATGGAAAAATAAGACCGGACAAACACTACACCCAGCAACCATGGTTGAACAATATTCTCGTCGGATGACTTATGGGCAGATACGAGGGAAGATTGAAAAGTTTCCGGAATGTGCCTGACTTCGCAAAGTGCCTGACTTGCTTCACAAGATTGCCTAGTAAACAAAAACTGAAAGACGAACCTGTCTGAAAATTTGACAGCTTTCCTAAAATAGGTTGGCCTTGACAACCATCATAACAATCTCATAACTCTCATAACATCTCTTGCCCATTCCGGAAACTTTTTAATCTACCCTCGTACATTAAGCATGATCCAAGACATCATGACGACAATAAAAATGCTAGACGAGCGGAAAGGGAAAGAAGCCGAAAAGATTAAAAATGTTAGTACCTGAACCCCTAATCACTGCAAGTGGAAGGGGGATGTAAGGACAACACTATGCAGCAATATCTTGAAAGTTATACGAAAAGCGGTCCCAAGATGCTTGTGCTATTCCAGAGGGCCCACTTGCTAAGTTAACCGTGAGATGCTTACTACGACCCCCCCCCCCCCCCTATCTAGTCTTGGCTGTCTAATCTTTGAAAATTTCTGAAATCATTGATTTAGTCTACATGGTGCGAAAGCGTCAACTTGAGAAAAATAGATTATTGGTTTAGTCTAGTTAGTTTTAGTTCTTAAATCTGGTTTAGTCCAACGTACTAATCTAGATTATTCTGATTTAGTCTAGTTCGTTTTTTACTACATACAGTTTAGTATTTGACAGTCAAATTATTTCGGCTTTTATTTATTTTTCTGAACATTATTGATTCAAATTCCTTTGAACTTAAGGATTCTTCCCGTTCTAGTCTTATTTTTCTAGTATTACCTGCTTGGTCTTGTTTGTATGTTTCTAAACTGCTCTTCGTTTTTAGAAAGAACCGACAATATTTATAGGTCTGTAATTCTCTATAGACGCTCTAACTAGGGTTTTTCGGGTCCGAGTACCCGGACCCCGACTCGACGAGTCCAAGGGTAAATACCCGATCTAAGACTCGACGAGGTCTTGAATGTTTGGCATTGTCTAGTACAGTGGTGCGCTAACTTTTTTCTTTGGCGACCCCCATTTTGTGTAAAATTTTGTCGCGACCCCTGGATCGACAAACAGTGGACGTTTTTTAATAGTTAACGTAGGTAAAGTGAAATTCTGGAATTTGCTGTTTACAGGGTGTTTTTTTGGTGTTTGAATACAATAGAGGCTTTTTAAAATAGCGCAGCAAACTTGGACACCATCATAAAAATGCTATAAAAGTTACCATCAAACTTCAGATTATGAATCTGTCTAGTGTTAGTATGAAGCGGTATATATGTATTTGGGAAATAAAATTTGATGACTCATTGACACTCTTTTAAAGACACCAAGTATGTTTCACCATATTAAAGGTTTGACTACAACACATAATTTTACGAAACAATGGTTTTATTTATGCATATGAGTATAATTATATTTTTTAAGAAAAATATTTTTAAAAAACCTTACAGTTTCAATGTGATGCATTTCAGTGTGAAGTATGCGTTTGCAACGGGCTCATGATTGCTTCCATGTTCGGTTTTATAATGGAAATTGCAAGCCGTAAGTCATCCTCAGGATCAAATTGAGATAAATATTTTGGTTTAATGGCAACTAATTTTGAAAAGCCGGATTCATATAAGTAGATAGATGCAAAGTGAATTAAAATATTGATTGCCTTTCTTTACACATTTTCGGCATATTCGTTTCCAACCGATAACCAAAATTTTTGGCAAATCTGAGACATAAATTTAGTGCGCAGTGTTTCGTCGCTTGAAACATCAATTAACGATAGAATTATTCATTTGTTCTTTTTTATCTGAAGGGATATTGGAATCAATAATATCAAACGAAAATGGATCACGGATCCAACCTAATTCATTATCTGGATATTTCTTGAAGCTATTCTTAAGTTTTCTCTCAATTTTATCAAATTATGGGAAATGGTGTTTTTAAATATCAAGAAATCTATATTACTTTCTTTAGTCAATTCTGAAAAGAATGGGAACATATGTCTGTGTTGTTTTTTATTAATTTTCCTTGCCAAAGTATCAGCTTCTTTCTAAAAGTTTCAATTTTACTGATCAATATTAAAATGTTTGTACTCTCTCCCTGTAAAAGATCGTTAAGTTTTTCGAAAATGTCAACAATGTAACTGAGTTTTCCGAGGCAATCTTTATTAGTGAATGAGCGTGCTAATACATGTTTCTTTTCTATAAAAAAATGAAAACCTCGTCTCTCAAATCGAAAATACGTCGCTATATTTTGCCGCGTGAGAGCCATATGACTTCGGTATGTAGCAAAGATCTCTCATAAACAGAACCCATTTCATTACAGAGTATTGAAAAGAGACGACTGACTGTCTTTAATGTAATTAATTGCAGTAATGACATCCTGTAATATATTGTGAAATTTTCTTTAACCCTCTTAGTCCTTTATTACTACCTATTGATGCTAAATTAAGGTCATTTTCTTCAAAATATCTATTAATAATTTCAAATAATTTTAGCGTTTTCATAATTTTGAATTTGTAATTCAGAATTTACTCGTAATAAAATGAATGACTAAATTACATAAGTAGATCTCGTTAATTTAATTTATAAATTTATGAAATCAGGCGAACCCGAAAATTGCTCTCGCGACCCCTAGAGGGGTCGCAACCTACGGTTTGCGCACCACTGGTCTAGTATAGTACACCGCGTCCTAAAGAAGATTTAGCATTACACTTGATGAATGACGAGTATGAAAATTCGAACATATCTAAATAACAATTTGCATGGAATTGACTCTGAAGTGTATAATCTGGGTTTATTGAGAATTTTTAACTCATGTACCGACTGCTATACAATTAGTCGAAAAAGTAGAACAGCAGTTAAACACATTTAATATAAAATTTAAAAAACATATAGTTGGTTCAACCCGCGTAGGTGCAAGTGTAATGATGAAATTTGGACGAGAATCTTCTAGTCTTTATAATTTCCGTTTGAATCACACTTATCTGTTTGTGATGTAGTATATAAAAAGACTTATTGCCGGCTTGGAAGATGAAGATGACCATGGTCTAGATGGTATTGATGATGATCAAGATGAAAATTATTATTCTGACTGAATTGAATTAACTTTAGACAATTTAGAAGGGAATTCATCCATTTGCCTTCCGCTCTTAGCCTCTTGTGGAGTTTTGTTTTATTTACCTATTTACCACAATATTCTCCAAATCCCTTCTTTATCTAAGTCCCACTTAACTTAATCGGCAAGTTCGTACAGTATCGCTTGCATTACCATATGTGTGAACATGAAAAATCCTTTCGTGTTTTTGTTTAAATTGCGAGATAGATTAGACCCGGACTCGCCGAGTTTAAAAAGACCGGGTATTACCAAACCCTAGCTCTATCACCCGATTAGTAAGCAGGAGTAATTTGTCCCAGTTTTAGCTTCATTTGAAATTTGCCCGTGTTAAAGAGTTATTTATTATATTACATATCATATAATAAATAACTCTTTAACATGGGGATATTTTTGGGGAGGGGATTTTTTTTAATTTCAGATGAGAAAAAATGATTTGTTGTTTGAAGCAGGTGAACACGGAGGATGAAACCGTGTTCACCTGCTTCTCGGCAGAAGTGGGACGCCAGTATGAATTTCTTTAGTTTTATTAATTCTAGCGATGCACATTCCTTCAGTGTTCTGTTATAATCAGAAATTTACTTTTTTCGTGCTTTTCCAATTATCTCGATAGAATTTCGAATTGATTGTGCATTTTGGTTGATTAAAATTGAACCCGTCATTTCGAAAAGGGCATGAGTCAATGAATTAAAACTTTTCAGAATCAACAAAAATATGTTTTATATTAAAAAATCATTGATGCTGAAGAAACAGAATATTGTTAACTAAATAACATACAAGCTTTTTGGAATAATTATTTATTAAAAAAGAACAATTTTCATCAAGATATTTTCAATTAAAATTTTTGGACGTATGCCTTTTTCGAAATGATCAGGGCACCAAATGATCAGGCATACGTCCAAAAATTTTAATTAGTTAATCATCATTTTCCAGCAATTTTGGCTTTTCTTATTTTATTGTTTTCAGTTTTCACTATTCCAGCCACCAGAGACTCTTTTTCTAGGTCTAATAGCATTTTCAGCAAGCTCACAATAAAGTGATGTTAAGTCATATCTAACAGATGCGTTTCGTTTCACTTGAAAGGGGCATACGTCAAGGACTCGTGCCCTTTTCATTGCTTTTTAAGTTAACTTGTGGTGTATACACATGTGCTCTTTTCGCATGGAATATGTAAAACGCTCCAATGAATAAAATGGCATAAAAAAGTGATATTTCAAAAAAGTGTGAGTCGTGCCCTTTTCGAAATGACGGGTTCAATTATCCTTTTACCCCAATTTCGTTCTTCCTTTATAGATGAAGAAAACCCGTTTTTTTTTCAGAAAAAAACGGCCAACGTGTGTGTAACAACTCTGTTTTCTTTATATCCTCTAACATTCCCAATGGAATGGACACTTCCCAATGGAATGGACCCAATGGAAACAAGAGCAACGCTCTGAGTGCATGGAGAGAATTTTTGGGCACTGAACGTTTTTGAAATTCTAGTTTTGCCTATCTAGTCTTGTCTCTCTAGTCATGTCTGCCTAGTCTTGTCTGTCCAGTACTGTCTCTGTACTGTCCAGTACTGTCTCTAATCTTGCCTGCCTCATCTTGTCTCTCTAGTCTTGCCTATCTGCCTTTGGGTCACCATTTGAAAGAG
This sequence comes from Phosphuga atrata, assembly GCA_944588485.1. Taxonomy (NCBI): domain Eukaryota; kingdom Metazoa; phylum Arthropoda; class Insecta; order Coleoptera; family Silphidae; genus Phosphuga; species Phosphuga atrata. The sequence goes on from OX155904.1 coordinate 32,214,834, forward strand.
CTAAGAGCTACTTGATTGACCAAACTTGCATCATCAATCCCTTGGGTCCTAGGTTCCTATCCTAGGGCCTATGAAATGAAAAATGTGGACAAAATACAATAGGCCACTTAGCCACAATGTTAGAAGCGTAGTTAATAACCCGCTATTCACTTTGAAAAAAAAAATGTGATTGAAACCTAGGACCTGCGAGAATTGCGCCATCAAGCTGAACGTTGGCCCGTGTTGAGAAACCCATATGAATCTTCTCTGTATTAATCTTTGAAATTGGTCTGAGACCATATCGTTGGTCAATGTGAGTCATGTGCTAAAAGATGTCCTTCCTAAAAACTATCAATGTAAAATATTATTAAAAAATAATAAACATGAATTTTTGAAAAATTGGACCTGCAAGTTGATTGAAAATAATAAAGTAAATTAAGAGAAAATCTTTAATTTCGTTTTTTCTTTTGTTTCGAAAAATATTGAAAACAAATATTAACAAATCCGCGTTTTGAACTGGCCAAAATTATTAGAGATTTATTTTAACAAATCCATATAATAATTTAATATTCAAAAGTTATTCCTTATAATATACACTATAAAATATACATATAAGATCATTACAGCAAAAAACAAACAAAAAATAAACTAAAATGCTCAGGACGTCATTTCGGCTAAAAAATCCTCCACACAACATGCAGACAAAAAAAAAGAAAATGCATTCCACTTAATTCAATGGAGAATTCAATTTTTTTCTCCCTTTCTCATTAATTATTTAAAAAATATCACAATATTTTCAAATCGTTTCGGTTCCCACAGCATCGACGGACGTCCCTGTTGCACCTACGTTATTCAACACGGACCTGCCGCCTGTGTTGCTTGTACTTTTGCTTGGCCAATTTTAAGTTGTGAAATTCGTGCTTTACTAAACGCAGCAGTAATACTAATGCCAGTATATCCGATATTATCAGCATGTAGAACACTTTCTCTCCGTGAGGCGTTGACAACAGCCCGGCTAGCAATGGACCAACTGCAGCACCTGAAAAAAATTTAGAAAATTGCAAAACATTCGATACATTTTAAATCTTCTATAAATAAAAATATACCTGTAGGTTTTTTAATTCATATTTAGCTAAAAATTTATAAATTCCGAATTTATAAAATATAATATCGTTTGTATCCATAATCGCCTAACGTGCGTGTACCAGGATATACTTTAAGTCAGTCAGAGCTTCGTGCTTAATACCATTAATGTACAACAGTACAATAATTAGTAATAATAATCCCTCGAGAAATGAGGAACTGTCCTGATAATATGACACTAGGAAGATATTTATAAATTCCGATTGAATTATATTATTAAAACTATTCCTTCTCACAGCTTAGTTTACAGTGCTGTACAGTGCTATAGTGTGCTATAGTGCTATACATTACAGTGCTGTACAAACTATTATCGACACTATATAGCTTTTCCTGACCAATGTACTATAATCAGATTAATAAACTAACTTGTGACTCTATAACTCAGTTAGTTATCTAGATCGAATATTCTAGTTTGTAGGAGTATCTTGATAATTTATCTAACTTACATATTATACAGAAAGAATCAATAAATAATTATATCTACGATCACTATTGTAAATGCCCATTATCGTACAGTTCGTGGACTATGTAAATACATCATAACACACACGTATGTAACAGTCTTTTAGATCTTTTGACTTAACAGTCAATTAATGCTATGTAATAATTGATAAGAAACATGAGCGTTTGGTTTACGATTCGTTGATTGGTTGAGAGCTGCACGTTGATACTATTTTTAAATATAGTACTCCGTGATTTTCAAACAAACATTAAACGTCACATCATTCACTTAGAAGCTGTCATTCATTTCGTTTTTTCACGTTTAAATCTAACGAAAACTACAAATAAGTACTAAATAAAAAGGTATGTAACCATTATGAATGTATTTCTTCTCATTTCTATCAAATTTTAATAAGGTCGAGTAACAGTTATATATGAAAATACAACTGTTTTTTTTTTATTATAATGTTAAATAACGTATCTAATAAGAAATAAATTTGTTACATCAAACATATATTTCTTATTAAACAGAAACAAATTAGTGATTAACTCAACTTAGAAAAAGTATAGTACATGACTCGAGTTGTAAGGCAATTACGTACTCGCGGAATTATATAACTGTACTGCTGCACAATGGGGTCCTTACGCTATTTAGGCGGCCAAAAATCGATTTCCTAGAATTTGTTCCAGATGGAAAAATAAGTATATCCTGATAATGTTAAATAGACATAGAACAATATACAACCCTGTTTTTTAATCACTTGTTTAAGTACGCACCGTAGTATTAGTCGTAATTCGATCTCTATTTTAAGTGTGTGATTAGTTCTCGGCCTCCTCGAAAATACAGTTCTTGAAAATTTATTTTTTTATTTTTTTTGGAGTTTGTTTTGAAAAAAATTGTGATGGATTCCAATATATCAGGTAATATATCGATAGTTTTTATCGATAGTTTGTGTTTCGTTCCAGTATCCGAAGGTACCTCAGGCGCTCGAGTAGTAACGCGTAGATTTCTTTTTGACAAAATGCAGAAACAAGATTTACCAAATTTTGACGAAAAGTTGAGCTAGCCTCAGACATATATTTTATCGCAAGATGGATATTGTGAAAGCCAAATGAAGGAAGTTTCGTAAATGGATGGATGGAAGAAACATAAATTCTCCCATTTTAAAGTACCTAGCGCATAAAAAATCAGAAGTTTTCTATAAAAACAATGACAATTGGTTACAAGGAACATTCGAAATACCGAGGGTTAAACGACGTTCTAGTGGCCGACCAACAAAATCGTTTGAAGCATCAAGTGAAAGGAGCAAACGCAGAAAAACAATCGAAGTGCGCAGTATTGTCGAGAAAGGTGTGTTAATGCGAGCTGCTCAATCATCTCTTCAAAGTTCTGGAGAGAGAATTGCATCGAAAATTCTGAAAGATATAACAAATCCTCCGCAGAAATCTCAAGATTACCAAACAGCATACAAAAGGTCAATGCACGGAAAAAGGTCACAACTTGATCCAATGGCTGCCCTCTCAATGTTTGTAGAATCCGATCTCTCAAGGCAGCAAAATGAAGTTATTGCAAATAGTAACAAGGATTATTATGCGAGTTATACCATTGTACAGCAAGCAAAAAAGACATGTTATCCGGAAAAAGCAGCCTATTGAGTAACTGAAAGTTTTGCTAAAATTAACTTGCAGCATTTATTGGACCACACAGCAAAACATTTGGCTACATATTTGGAGGATGTATTGCCGACATTGAATATACAAGAGCGTAAATCATTGACGCTAATTTCGAAATGGGGATATGACGGATCGCAACAAACACAATATAAACAGAGGATGCAGGAAGAAGATTCCACAGACAGCAATATTTTTTGAAGTTGCTTTGTTCCACTGCAATTGGTTTGTAGAATAAACAAAAAAATTGTTTGGCAACATCCAACTCCCTCTTGAAACCAATGAGGATACGGTTTGTCAAAGAAGCAGTGGATATCACAAAATCCGAAATCGCCTATGTAGAAGAAGCTTTACAAAATAGAGAATTCATACAAGGAAATAGCTCTATTTCGATTAAGCAGTTATTGACGCTAACTATGGTGGATGCCAAAGTATGCAATTCTGCCACCTCAACTACCTCAACTATGAAATGCTACATTTGTGGTGCTACCTCCAATGTATACCTCCTCAATGCTACCTCCAATACCTTAATGACCTTAATATTACAAGAAATGTCTCCAAAAAACGCATTATAAGTTGGCCTTTCTATATTACACGCTAGATCGTCGATTGACACACTATTGATGGTAACAATAGCAGGAGATTTTTCGCCAATCCACAGAGATGGCAGCTGAAATTACCGGTATTGACTACAACCTGATAATACGAAACAAAGTGATTTTAGAAGTAATTTTAAATTCTCGAGAGAGCAGTGCAATTTAGATGTTATTAACACATTATTGCTTGTTAACTAATAAGTTTTCTTGTTTTTATGAAAAATTTAGTTTTTGCTTCGTTTCCCTTAATATAAAGTTTAATTTTTTTTTGTCTCAATATACTATTTTTTCCTATTTATTTACACTCCTATGTACTTATAAACAACTATAACAACTATAAATAAACATAAAAACCGATTTAAAATGTATATAAACTAAGAAATAATTTTGGCTGGCTAAATCGCTGAAATACCCCACTGTGCGCTGGTACGTAATATGCTTCTTACAACTCTTGTCACGTAATATACTATTAATCACCAGAAATAATCAATATTGAATTTTAATTAGTTCCAGAGATATTTAAGATAATCCGCACGAACCTTAATTTTAGACAACAAAAATCAAATCAATCTATCTCAGTTGGTTATCTAGATAAAATATTATAGTAGTTACCATTTTTTAGATGACTAATTTATTGTTAATAGTCGAAAAAAAAATCAATGAACGATCTTCATTGCTTCCAGGGATATTTAGAATGATCTACAAGAATCTTAATTTGAGACAACGCAAATCAAATTACTATATAACTCAAGTGGTTACCTAGATAAAATATTCTAGTTTATGACAGTATCTATATATCTTATGTTTAATAACCAGAAATAATCAATAATGAATCTTAATTTAAAAACGGCTTCCGGTTTTCGGATCCGGCTTCGTAGCTTCTTCCTCTCTAGATCTGCGAGAGGGCACGCGATTTTTTTCAGATATGGCCGTGCGGTAGATGTTTTTGCAAATCCGGACGTGTGCGGCTGTTCAAGCGGAAGTATGTTTAATTTTGTATTTTCTTCTTCACCGTTTGATAACGGTCGACAGTTTCTTGTATCTGTTATGCCGATTTTCAAAAACCAAGAGGTCGCCACGGCCGATTAAAGAAAACCGGTAGGATATCAATCCGCATTCAAGATTTACAAAAGTACAAATGGCACTTCCTGTCTCACAATGGCACTTCGAGAACAGACCGGATCTTGTCATAGACTATTAAACGTTACAAGTTAGAAACTGTCAAAGTTATTCCAATAAAACGAAATTCGCATTTTGCGACCTAGCTGGGAGATGCTTGTGAACTTTTAGGATTTCTTTCTTTTAAGAAACGGTGTCCTTTCGCCGAGAATTTCCGACATTCCGAAACCAAGTTTCTACGTTTCGCTTCCACGGTGCGTCGCTCGGAACCCTGCGAATCGTCGACCATTTTTCGCGCGTCATATTTCACTTGCCTTTCAACTTTAGCAACTTTTACCATCGCAATTCGCAAATTCCAACTCTTTTCTGCAAGGGTTGTAAATTTCGCTTCTTTACCGACTGCGGTTCGGTGGGGGGAATTTTTCTGAATTCAAAATCGGAATTTTCTTACCACGATTTTCTTACCATTTTCTTACGCTGCAAACACATTTTCGCATATTAACTTGCGTGTCCCTTTTCAAGTCCCCTCGCAAGACGATTCGAATTTTCCTTTTTTTTGTTCGCATTTTCCGTACCGAGAATTCACAAATAAAACACACCGGCGCTACTAGCGGGACACTGAAAACTGGCGACACTTGTAGCGCTTTCAACGCCACAAGTGTCGCACACCGTAAATTCATTTTAAAAAGATAATTTAGATTACAATTTTAAACTCATTAACAATTCCACCTTTAGCAACTAATCCATTCTAATCAATTATTCCATCCACAACAACTGTTCCATCCCAAAAAATCTATCTAAATAACTTATTTAACTATCTACATAAATAACTTATTTATGTTTAATAACCACAAATAATCATTAAGTTAACTTAATTACTTTCAGAGATATTTAAGGTAATTCACAAAAACCTCAAATTGAGACAACAAAAAGCATTGAATCTATATAATAATTAGTAGATAGAATATATTGGTTTACACAATTTTCTAGACAACTTATCCATGCTTAGTATTAGGAAAGAATAAATAAGATGTTTTAATTGTTTCAAGAGATATTCAATATAGTCCATAAGAATCTTAATTTGAGACAACAAAAGGTTAAACAGAAGGTAAATTATTCTATAACTCAGTTGGTTATCTAGATAGAATATTCTAGTTGGTGTCAGTTTCTAGATTATTATCTTAATTGCTTCCAGATATATTTAATATAATCCATAATAATCTTAATTTGAGACAACAATAGCATATTTAATATATAATATAACTAGTTACCTAGGTAAAACATACTTTATAGGTAGATAAGTTATCTACTTTTAATAGCCGGGAATAACGAATAAATTATCTTAATTTCTTCCAGAGTTATTTAAGACAATCTATAAGAATCTTTATTACAATTTAAAACTAATTTAAATACTAATTTAAAACAATAAAAGAACAAATTAATCATTAACTGAGTTAGTTATCCAGATAGTATATTCTACTTTCTAGATAAATGATCAATGTTTATTAAATATAAATAATCAATAAGTTACTTTAATTACTTCCACAGCCATTTAAGATTTTACACAAGAACCTTCAATTGAGGCAAAAAAGGCAAATTTATCTATAACTCACTTGGTTATCTAGATTTAAACTTCCGGTTTATACCAATATCTAGACCATTGATTTATGTTTAATACATAGAAAGAATCAATAAGTCATATTTATTACTTCCAGAGATATATCAGATAATTCACGAGAATTTTAATTTAAGACGAGAAAAGCCAAATTAGTCTAAAAATTAGTTAGTTATCTATACTCGGACGCGCAGGTTAGTTTTAGTTAAGAAATATGCGTCAGTTTTTCAAACACTGTCTAAAACTAAAACTAAACACCGCGCACTGGAAATAATGTGGGGGTATGCGCAGAACAATGCTAAACTCGTGGAGACGAGATGCATTCTCTCGCCGATACGAGTATAGATATTCGAATTTGTAACAGTTTCTAGATAAGTTATCTACATTTAATAACCTGAAAGAGTCAATAAATTATCTTAATTATAAATCTATCATAACAGCAAGAATCGATCTCTCGAGTTTCAGTTTGCTTGAATAAAATTTAAGAAGAATGTAATACACAAATCAAATTACCAATAGATCCAGTTCCGTCAATAATGGCAGTGACGGTGGCCAGAGCCTTCGAATTACCATCCAGACTAGAATGCGTTCCCAATTCAGCGGAAACCGCCGTCGTTATAAGCGAGTACGGCCCGTTCACCAAAAATCCGACAACCAACAACAAAAACATATTCACACCCAGGCTTATCGTGCAGAACTGTTGATAAATAAACATCTACAAAACAAACTCACATAATTCAAACCCTTCAAAATTTCGTTAATTTTACCATTGGAGCAGCCATTAGCAGCATCCCAACACAAGTCGACGCCGACATTCCACTATAGTCGCTGATCACCCCCGCGACAATCGCCCCAACAATCCCTCCGACATCAAATATGGTTGAAATCTTAGCACTTAATTCTGCTCCCATTGAAGCTACAACATATAAAATTTTAGCAGAACATTAAAATTATATAAACTACAGTTTTACTTACGTGATGAGGACAAGTATTTGGGGAGCCAAAACAGGAAAGTGTAGCTGACTAGTTTGCTGAAGAACAGAGACAAAGAGAACTCAATGACTCCGGGGATTTTGCAAGCGCCCACGAAACCAATGGCGCGTTCCTCGTGCGAACTCTGGTTGATGAGCAGGTGACTGCGCTCGGTTATTTTGTGTTGGATTTCCTACAAATATGTGTTGAATAAAATTTCGGTAATTTGGCAAAGGATGGATGTTTGAAAATTGTTTAAATTACTTGGCATGCTGTCTATAATAGGAAATAGATGTCTGAACTTTATTTATTTCGAAAAAATTGAAAATGAATTTGGTTTCCTAGTGTATATATATTATAAATATATATTTATAAATAACGATTTATAATTAAAACTTTGCAATGAGTTTTTGTAAATTTAGTTAGTGAGAAATTTTAATCCAGAACTGGTTGAATTTTAACCATAGCCTTATTGGATTTTGAGTTTTGTTATTCAGAGTTCTCCAAATTTTAAACGACTAAAACATTGTTTTCTGCAAATATTTACTTTGCGAAACTTGCAGTTTGGCAGTTCGTTTAAAATTAAATTAAGAATATACAAGCTTACTAAAGCGAAATATAGCTTGAATATATAAATATATTCAACCTGTTCGTAGCTCTATAATATTAAGTCTTATTAGGACTATGAACAAATCTCATGGTGAAACAACTAGAGATTTAACATCACTAGGACATCAAGCAATTCCAGAGAGCTGGAGGGAAGGAGACATCGTACCAATTTTCAAAGTAGGAAATAAGGGAGAAGCAAAAAAATACAAAGGCATCACCCTCATGAATAATACATCATATAAGATATATGCAAAAGTAGTGGAGAAGCAAGTCTTCTTCAGCCTAGTGCCATCCACTCCTGGATGTAGGCCTCTTCCAATTCCTTCCATGTCTGTTTGTCCTGTGCAGTTCTTATCCACGTTTTTCCCGCGGTTTGGACGATGTAGATCTCTTATTTCCGCGGTCTGATTTTGTTTCTCAAGAGTGATCTTGTGTCGTAGGTATACATATTCTGACGTATTTTCGAGAATATTGTTATTGATAGTAACTTGGATTTGGTCGTCGCTCATTATTTTGGTTTTGGCCAGGTTCATATTTAGACCGACGGTTTTAGATGCTTGGTGGAGTTGTTCTATCATCGTTTCGAGCTCATCTGCATTGTTGCTTATAAGGACAATGTCGTTCGCAAACCGCAATGCGCCAAAATTTCAAGCGCCAATGTAAATAATTTTGGGGATATTGTGTCCCCCTGTCGAATATCTCTTTTGACTTTTATTTTGTCTGTAAACATTTCTTCTTCGATCTTAACTTGGAGCGTCGCGTTGTGGTAAATATTTTCTATAATATTCTGTATCGTGAATCATTTCTCGCATTGTCGAGTCCTTTAATGATTGCCCACATTTCCACAGAATCAAACGCGTTGTGATAGTCTAAAAAAGCCTAGTCTAAGATATAAGGGTATATTGTATTCAGTGTTTTTCCAATGATACTGGTTGTACTATAATACATCCTTGTTCGACTGGCTGGTCCCAATTTTCCTGTTAACAGGTTTGTTATTACTTTAGTAAACAGCTTATATATGTGTGATAATAGGCTGATTGGTCTATAATTTTCGATGTTCTGATTGTTGCCTTTTTTTTACAGTAATATTACTTCAGCATTTTGCCACATACTTGGGATTTTTCCCTCTTCCAGGCATTTATTTAGGAGATTTTTTACGGCCTCTTGCATATCTTCGCCACCTATTTTAAGCATTACGCTCGATATATTGTCTGCCCCTGGACTTTTCCGCTCTATGATGCGTTTCAGTGCAGTTGATATTTCCCATTTACTCATTTCAGGGATGTCTGCTGAACCTACCTCTGTGATATTTGCCTCTGATGTGGGTTTGGGGTGAAAGTTTTGTATAGCGATTCGTAAAAGGCTTGTATAGCTGTGATTATTTCTTCCTAGTTGTTCACTATTGTTGCTTGTTGGTTTTGTATCGCTGTTATTCTGGCTTTGCCTCTGGACATATTTGATCGTAACACCTTCATGTTTGTGTTATCCTCTATGGTGCTTTGTATGAATACAGTATTGTACGTCCTTACGTCTTTTCGGGTTTCTTTTTTAATAATCCTGTTTAGTTCTAAGAATTCTGTGCTATTACAATTTGTTTGTCACTTGGAGAACGCTAGCGATTTTTGTGCTGAGCTCCTCGAGATCCAATTGTTTTAGTGCTTCTGTATCATGTAGTTTTCTTTTAAGAATTTTTTTGGAATTCGTCTATGTTATGGGTTGCAGTTGGGATCTTTGGTCTGTTTATTACTTTCCATTTTTGTGTTTAAGACTACAGTAGCACGAATAAGGCGATGGTCGCTGCCTGTGCCGAAACGATTTCGGCACAGGCAATTGGGGCATAGCATTGAATTACTTGTAGGTTATACCTTGTGTTCACTTTCAGCATAATGTAGATAACCCTATTTGAGATGGCTTGTGTTTTTACGATAAGATGTTTTAGTTTTTTATTTATCATTAGTGCTGTTCCTCCAGTATTCGACCTTATTTCGGAGTTTTTTTTTGGTATAACAAGTGTCCTTATTATAATTATTATATTCGAGTCTAACAACCACATCTAAATATAAAGCATAAATATAAACATGAGTCTAAAATTAAATAAGCATAAATATAAATAGAACATGAGTCAGTATAAAATCAAATAAAGTAATATAAAAATAAAATATGTAAATCATAGATGAATTGGCTATTGTTACTACTATTTGGTTAGTTTCTAATTATTAAATTTTCCTTTCCCAATGTTTCACCACATTGATTGCATTTTTTGTCACTGTTAGGAGATCCGAAGTAGTGCATGTTGTAGGGCAGTTTGCACAGATCAATAGGTGGCTCATGGTATGTTCGTCTCTGCAGTCACATTTTGTGTCTTTTTGTATTACGCCCCACTTCTTTAGATTGTCTTTTGATCTTCCTACTCCCGTTCTTAGCCTATTGAATGTTCTCTAGGCAGGCCAATCGAGGTTATATCCTGCAGGAAGGTGTTCTGCTGGTGAAATGTGATCATCTTCAATATGGCCTATGGTTAGTTTCCAGGCATCCATTTGGGCTTGTTGGGGGGAGTTCGCAAAGGTATTTGTGCATTTCATAAAACTCTTTCTTGATTTTAATCTTGACCTGTGTGTATTCTTGCCATGTAGGATATGTCGACTATCATTTTCGAGTTTGGATCTTGCCGAGTCTGCATTAATTGTTCGTCAAATGTTTGGAGGTGCGATGCCTGCGATTGGGAAGACTTTGTGGAGGGGTGTGCTCTTTAGGCACCCAGTTATCAAGCGGCAGGATTCATTCAATGCCACGTCAACCTTTTTCGCGTGGGTGGATCTACACCACACAGCGCCTGCATACTCTCCTACGAAGAAGCATAGTGCTAACGCAGACACTCTGAGAGTATGGGCATTTGCTCCCCAGTTTGATCCTATAAGTTTTTTCTGTAAACTGTTCCTTGCAATAATTTTTGATTTTATATTTTCGCAGTGCTTTTTATACGTAAAGGATCTGTCTAGGATAACTCCTAGATATTTAGGATAAGGTGTGTATTCGATTTCGACACCTTTCCATGTAATATTCAATTTTTGATTGGCTAGCCTATTATGGAGATGGAAAGCGCAGACTTGTGTCCTTGAGGGGTTTGGTCTCAGATAATTTGAGTCGTAGTAATCACCTACTAGCTGTAATGAACTTTCCAGTGCTTTCTCAAACACCTCACAATTTTCACCTTGGGCTGCCATGGCTGTGTCATCGGCATAAATAAAATATCTGATGCCTAAGGAATGATAGTATAGGCTGGTCGTTAGTGTATATATTGAACAAGGTTGGAGATAAGACACTACCTTGGGGTAAGACATTTTTTTTCACTCCTCCATCTACTATTTTTTCCCCCAAGTGTTACAAAATATCGCCTGTTTCGGAGTATAATTTCTATTATCTTAACTAGTTTGCTATCCGAGGTTAATTTTTGTAGTTCTGATAATAGTATGTTATGATTGATTATATCGTATGCCGCAGACAAGTCGATAAAAGTAACACCAGTGATCTTTTTTTCTTCAAACTCGTTTTCAATGTGTTGTGTAAGGTTTTTTAGAACTTGTCCAGTAAAAGATCTACCTGGTCTAAATCCACCTTGATCCCTAATAAGCTTATCATCAATATAGACTTTTAGTCGATTGAGTATCAATCTTTCGAAGAGTTTATAGAGGTGACAGAGCAGGGAAATTGGACGGAAATTTTTTGAGTCATCTGGGGACTTTCCTGGTTTCAATAGTGCAATAATTTTAGTTCTTCTCCAAATTTTGGGTATCAAGTGCGTAAGTAAATTACCATTGAATAGATCTATGATCCATTTTTTGTTTTGTCGTCCAAAATTCTTAATTTGTTCAGAATATATGTGATCCAGTCCTGCGGCTTTCCGGTTTTTAAGTTCGTCAATGGCTTTTTGAAGTTCATGTACTGAGAAATTTTCTTTCAATATTCCCTGTTCTGATTCCTTGTCTTTCTCTCCACACTTTAGTCTGTTTGAGTTGTTGCTTTATTTTTTGTGATTTTCCCATTCAAGAGTAATTGGTGTGCCACCTGATTTGCTGTTACAGGTCCCAGCACTTTTGGTATTGATGGATCACAATCAAGTTTTTTTATTAATGGCTTTCTGGCTGCTATGTTTCATGTCGGTGGAGCTTATAAGGGAGTGCCAGTATGTTCTTTAAGTGTTTGATATTTCTTCCATCAACAGGGCTCCTTTTTCAATTGTTTCTTCATTAAATGGGTAATCATTATATAGTTCTGTGTATTTTTTAAATTGTTCAGACAGTTCTGGGGTTAGACCTGGGATGTGTCTTGTTCTGCAGCCTCTGGGAATAAATTTCCTCGACGTTTGCTTTACTATTTCTACAAACTTTCCGCAATTTTTTGCAGTTGCTCCCAACGTCTTCACTTTGGTGTCTACTTCTTCCAAGAATTTGAGCCAGTTTGCTTTTTGGAAATTAAATCTCCTTTGAAAGGGTACGTTGTTGTACCTATCCTCTGGTGACATAGATTCGCATAGTATAGGGCGATGTTGTGATCGTAGTATGTGGTTGCAAATTCGCTTGAAGGTCTGTTGTTTTATGTTTTCACTTACAAAAATTAGGTCCGGGTTGTATCCTTTACTCCATCTGCCACTGTTAAACGAATATGGAAGTTTTGGGTCATGAATTACTTCTAACCCTTTAGCTTCTGCCCATGTTTCCACTCTGTCACCATCGTCATTATTTTCTTTATAGCCCCATGTAGTGCTATGACTATTAAAGTCACCCACAATAATTTTTGTTTTTTGATTGTCAAAATTTGTAGGATCTTGGAAGATGAATGGTTTCGCAGGGGACTTATAAATGGAAGTGACTGTGCAGTTTTTCAGTTCAATAGTTAGAATTTCTATGTCGGACTGTTCCGTGTGATCTGATGATAAGATTTTTATATTTGGTTTCGCAAATATGGCGCTACCGTATTTCTCATGTGGTCTTTCAACTATGATCTGCATACCTTGGACATTTGGTCTACTGTTATTGGCTGCCCTGTGGGTTTCCTGTATGCAGAGTATATTGCATGCGGTGGTCTTACACAGGTCTGATAATAGTGCTTCTTTCGATTCTGATAATTCCTCAATGTTTATTGAGATTGTTTTTAACGTCTTGGCATTTGACTCTGAAGAGGGCCTTTTTAAAGGCATTATGTTGGTTGTTTGGGGTTGCAGAAAAAAGTCAGTGTCCTGATTTTAATATATTTGACTTTTCGCCTTTAAGTCTAGTTTCGCTTATGCCTAGGATATCCCACTTTGTTCTTTAGTTCTTGTTCTAGTACTTCTAGGTTCTCGTCGCTTTTCATAGTTCTAATATGTTTCACATCATTAGTTTTCTCTGTTGATGCTTTCCTATTTTTTGTTCTTGATTTTGTCGGCTTATTTTCCGCCGTCAAAAGACGGCGGAAAATAAGATAAAAATCCTTTATCAAATTTCTGCCTCTCCCAAAATCCATGAGGCGTCAGATGTTTTGGAGCGAGATTTTGCGTTGATAGCTCTGCTCGCCTAGGATACTATATTTTCAGAATTTGACATGTTTTCATGTCAAATTCTGAAAGAGAAGAATGTACAAGAAAGTGCAGGAAGAAATTGAGGAAAAGGAAGTGATTCCTGAAGTACAAGGGAGATTTAGAAAAGGAAGGGGAACAACGGACCAGTTGATTATCTTAAAATACTTAATAGAGCAAGAGCTGGCACATCAAGGTGGAAAGGTGTTTGCTTTATTCAAAGATCTTAAAACGGCATATAACACAGTAAACCGAAAGATGCTAAGGGAACTGATGCGAGCAAAAGGGATTAGCGGGTGGCTACTGAAGGCGGTAACAGAACTATACGGCATTACAAACTGCAGAGTAAGATCCGAAAGATTCTAGATTAAGAAAAGGTTAAAACAAGGGGTTACTTAGCCCTATCCTATTCAATGTTTTCATCTCTGACTCAGAAAAGGTTAATTTTAAGGGGCACTGTGGTAGGGACTATTCCGCCAGCAACGCCCCCCCCCCCCAAAAAAAAGGTTAACAGCTCCAAATACTTAAGATTTATGTTTTGTAGTAATGGATCCAATAATGAGTTCATTAAGTTCATGTGTAAGAAAGCATGGGTAGCTGCTTTCATGCTAACATGTTTTGGAATGCATGGAAAGTTTCATAGAAAATTTGAAGAGAGTTTCGTTACAAAAATGGTAGTGTGTTCGGAGTATATTGTTGTATGGAGCGGAAATATCGAGTATGAATGAGATAGAGCAAATAGAAAAGGTGCAGCTTCAGTTTATAAAAAGGGCGCTGAAGCTAGACAGGAGTACGCCAGGTTACCTCGTGCTTCAAGGGTTATAAATGTTTATAAAGGCGCAGTAGAAGTATCCGAGGGTGCCAAGATATGAAAGGAAAGTGTCTATGTTAGTGAATGAAAGGATAGTGAAAGAGGTTTTCAAAAGTTTAAAGAAGGAAGGTGTAGTAGGGATCAAAGTAAAAGAATGGAGAAATGAATAAAAAAAAAGTATGAACTAGTGGGGTTGTCGAAAGGGGAGGTAGAGAGGATGAAAGGGGAATGCGTAATGTTTGAAAAATTGTTGGGTAAAAGGAGTAGGGAGTTGCAGACAAGACAATGCCGTATAGACAAAAGCAGGTATGTCCGGGATTACAACAAGGTACAAGTATTCGGCAAACTCCCTTTGTATCAAAGCAGAGGTTCCAGCGGTATCCAATGTATCCAATATAGCCAGGTTTCGGTGCGGCAGCGAGAAAAAGGGAAGAAGGTATTGGCTGAAGGAAAGGGAGAATTTGTGTACCATATGCGGAGAGGGTACTGACAGGTGGGCACATTGGAGGGAAGAGGGAAGAAAAAGTATTAAGATTGGGAGTCTTGCATGGACGAGTCAGGTAGCGGGTGGCCCATAATGCGGAAAATTTTAGAGCGCGGTAGGGAGTGTTGTGAAAACAGTTTAGGAGAAAAACAGTTTAGGTTAGTGCGGGCGAAGAATTTTTAATTTTTAAGTTTGGGTATTTGGGGTATTTTTGGGTTGGTGTTCTTAGTTCTTATTCTTGTTTTTTTTTATATAGTGAGGAAGTTTCTGCATTGTGTTGATAAAAATGCCAATAAAGCTTATAATGATAATAAAAAAAAACCTAAATATTTGTATGTCATTTCTAGAACCAGTCCATTTTCATGGCACTAATGGAGGTAGATAAATACCAATAAGTGAATAGCCATCTGCAGACGCGTTTCGAGATCTATCTCTCATCAGTGCAACTTTTCGCTTTTGAATTACAAAATGGAATACACTTACATTAGGTTGAACATCATGTGCCGGACAGTCGAGATTAGGTTTCGATTTGACATTTGTGTAGAAAGATCTGAACTTAGTTTCAGTCCTGAGTTTCAGTTATTGATTTAAATGATAATTGAATATTGGCATGAAGCCATACTAAGGTCTTTCAGGTTCAGGTCTTTCTACACACATGTCAAATAAAAACCTAACCTCGCCAGTCTGGCACATGATGTTCAAGCTAATGTAAGTGTATTCGATTTTATAATTCAAAAGAGCAAAGCTGCACTAATGAGAGATAGATCTCGAAACGCGTCTGCAGATGGTTATTCACTTAATTTAAATAGAAATAAATGAATTTAAAAAACAATGTTATTTCTCTAGCCCAGCTAGCGCCATGAAAATGGAGTGGTTCTAGGAATAAATTACAAATCTCTAGTTCTTTCAACATGGGAGGGCAAGTCCTAATAAGACTTAATATTATAGAGCTACGAACAGTTTGAATATATTTATATATTCAAAATATTTCGCTTTAGTAAGTTTGTATCTATAATTAATATGATTTCACCCCAATATTTAAGAATATACAGTTCAAAGAATTTCTGTTCAAAGTTTCTGAAACCACAGCCTAAAAAAGTTTGCTTCAAAACTTAGAAATTTTGAGAAATTTGTTCAAAATTAAATCAAGAATCTACTGCCGACATGAAAAAAAAAATCAAGGGATAATCTAGGGTTAAGGGAAAATTATCCCTCGATTATCCCTTGATATGTAGTTGTCCCTTGATTTAGTATTAGTGTTGGTCTTGGCTTTTAACAAAATCAAAATATAGCAAAAATTATCTATAAACGAACTGCAATTATTTTTAAACCAACCTAATAGCTCCGAGACTTGCACTCACGTGCAAAAAGTTCTTGTCTATACTACAACTATGTGTTAAAAAGCATAAATTAAAATAATCTTAAAATTAAAAGTAAAAAAAAACAAAATTGTGATTGACCCACGTTTTCAAGAAAATCATCTGTTCTATATAAAATTTACAAAATCTTGATATTTAAAACAATTCAATAACAAACCAAATTTGGCGATGTAGGTGCAGTTCGTAAGAGACAGCCGGATGACGACAAAGTTTCCGAAATATAAAAGTTCAAGCACCTAGTAGCCGAATAAAAATCTAATCTAAATGAGACGAGCAAGTTAATTAAATTAATATAAATTCAAAGCATGCACTTACAGACTCTGCATTTCTGTACCTTAATGTGTCCTAAAAAACATGCACGCAGTATTAATATCGTGTTAAAAAACTCCCAACAAATTATGAAGACACAATGAGTATATTCAATTATTTTTGGATTGCTTCGTTTAATTTGTGATTGGATGGCGGGGAGGGTTTCTTATTCTCGACCTACCTGTTCGCCGATGTGGATTTCGGTGTCGTCGGTGCCTGAATCGCCTTCTGCCGATCCCTCAGTGCCAGATTCTTCCGCTTCACTTGTCTCGAGCTTTTGAGAGAAAATGTTTTTATTACATTTAAGCTGTTACCACAAAAGTCAAAATCATTTATATCACATGAAACAAATTTCTATTTATAGGTTTTAAAAATTTGTTCGAAATTTCTGGTCTTCAATTTGAGAAGCAAATTAGGCCAATACACCTAGGTGGCCTCATTGTCAGTAATTGTGGAAGTCTTTTGAAAATGATTTTTATTCGACTTGTTTTGTAAAGTTTTCAACAAAAACTCCTAGGTGGCCTCATTGTCAGTAATTGCGGAAGTCTTTTGAAAATGTTTTTTATTCGACTTGTTTTGTAAGGTTTTCAACAAAAAGTTGATTTACGAGTTTCCAGCTAACAAACAAAATTCTGTTTATTATATCAGATGACACAAATGTCACCATTCGATGTTATAGTATATTCTGTAGCTAGGGCGGAAAGTTGTCAATTTCACGTGGGAGCGAAATTGGGCGCACGAACGAAGTGGTGCGCACATTCGCTCGAGAGGGCAATTGACAATACCGCCCGTGTTACAAACAATATTTTTTATTACTCATGCGAGGGAATGTATCTTACAAGTTTGGGATCCAGGGGCCATCCAAAAAAAATGGAATCAATTTTTTTTTAATTGTCTCCCATGGTGTGGATTCGCCATAAGAACTCTCCTCTTCTCTCCGGTATCACCATAGAATTTAAACTCATTTTAAAACGTTTTCTTTCATTTTTATTATTATTCTGTAATGAAATTCTTGATTGTTTTTATTTTGTTTTTTTTTTAATGTAACCTAGCGATATTGAATATTTGTGTGCGTTACCCAAGTTATCTTGAAAGACAATACGAAGTGGCATTTCTCGTCTTAAAAAACGTGCGTCAGGAACTTACTTCGCGCGCATGTGTAATAAAAAATATATTATATGATATTTTCATATTTTCAATAATTTGTTTATACCAACCCTGGTGAAAATGAAATGTATAAATGAACTGACTACCCAAGTGTCTGAACGAAGTATCTAGGAAGTGTCATCAAAGCGCCAAGGAAGTGTTTTTTGGAACACTGAAAAGTTGCGACGATGTGTTGACATTCGCGCAAGCGAAGAATCAATGAAGTCGTCAGTATCGTTGAAATGTTTTATTGTCAAGCGTCGTCGAAGTGTCGGGGAAGTGTTGACATTTGTGCCGCCCGACACTTCTCTTGTCTTGGAAAAATTTCGTTGCATTTCTTCGACACTTCGTTTATCTCGGCACGTCGTTGCACTTCAACGACACTTCATACGACTACGTGTTTTCTGATTTATGTAGATGAAACAAACGAAATTTATTGTGTACCAAAAAGATAATAAAAAGAATAATAGTTTCGTTGAGATAGGATAAGAAACAATTCGATTATTACACCTAGGTGCCTCATTGTAAGATACTTGTGGTTGGAAAACCCAGCTTTCG
Source organism: Phosphuga atrata (assembly GCA_944588485.1). Classification (NCBI taxonomy): domain Eukaryota; kingdom Metazoa; phylum Arthropoda; class Insecta; order Coleoptera; family Silphidae; genus Phosphuga; species Phosphuga atrata. The sequence goes on from OX155904.1 coordinate 32,233,220, forward strand.
CAAAGCAATAATTTTTTTTTTTTTTTTGAAGCCAGCGGTATAACATGGGTCAAAATGTTTAGGCTTCAGTTAAGGAACCAATTCACCATTGCAATTAGGTTCCTCATTGCTAGAAACGTTGGGCACCTAGGTACATTTTTAGGTGTTGATTGAAAACTGAACTCGACAAGTTTTGGTTATAAAACAAATTGGCTCACTACTTCTTTATAAACTACTTGAGGTTTCAATACTTCTCGATTTCTGGGTTTGTTTGAGGAATAAAGTCGGTCAAATCTTCGACAAAATGAGTTGATGAACAAATTGCGGTCAAACATATTTATATTAAAGCAAACACTAATTTGGGTTAGGAGGATTTGTTTGTATTTGGAGACCATATTGTTTATAATGCAACAGCAATAACATAAAAAAATGATTAGGGCTATTAGAGCTCTGATCAAGTACTCCTTGATGTCCAAACTGATGTGGGTATACCAGAGTGCTGAAAATCCCATGGACGCCCCGAGTAACCTACGAAAATGACCTACGAAGAATAAACAAATAACGTGAACTATTGCTAATGCTCAAAAAGAAAAACCTCATACGTAGGGCACATCATGCGAAATACGAAGTACCAGCTATTACAACTGATCATCGAGGGGAAGATAGAGGGAAGGAGGGGATTGGGAAGGAAGATGTCGTGACTGCGTAACATAACACGTAATAATAACACGGACAGTGGAGCAGCTTACGAACAGTGGAAAGCCTAATACATACATTATCGAATATGCATCCGAAGAAGAAGTCCAAACTGAAATTGACACTCAATTCTCGAACTTTTAGAAAAATCGGATGATGACTTTATAACCACCTTGATTTCTTGGAAAAATGTCTAGGATTGGAGGAACAAAGGTGCACTTGGTTGCCTCATTGTGAGATAGACTTGAGGCACCTATGTACAATACAAGGTATTCTCTAAAGCAGGGATTCCCAAAGTGCGGCCCGCGGGCAAAATGCGGCCCGCGAACCTTGTGAATGTGGCCCGCGATGTCGATGCCATGATTTATATTTTTATTGGAATAATAAAAAAGTAATTAACAGTAAAATAGATAATAAAATATTACGAATAAAATACAATAAAATGTGGTTGCGATTTTCCAGCGCATTAAATAAACTTTTCATAAAGGTAAAATAAGTGTTTACCACAGATTTACTACAGAACGACACTTCAGTGGTCAGAAATAGATGTTGAAAAATCTTGTTAAACAAAATCCTCCGTTTCGGCTAGCTATGTTATTGAGCAAGAAATTTTCAAACATAGTAAACCATTTTTAGAAGGAGACTTTTTTTTAGATTGTTAAAATGTTAAAAGTTATCGACTAGTGTGCCTAGATAAAAAGTCTTTATTCAAAGATATTTCTTTCTCGAAAATGACCACTTCTCGTAAAATAGAAGATATTGATGAGCATGTTTTACAACAGTTACATGAATTTTCAATATCGTTTACTGCTTTTTCCATTGCTTTGGACCAAAGTACCGATATATACCTACATTTCGGCACAATCTCGGTTTTTGCACGCCTCTTCCTCCAATCCTCTCGTCTGGATCTCTCCGTCTATACCCCCTCTCCAGCTTTTCTGGGGTCTTCCTCTCCTTCTTCTTTCCTGCGGTGTCCAGTGTATTACTTTCTTCGGGAGTCGGTCTTGGTCCATTCTCTGTACATGACTGTACCATCTGAGTTGTCCAGTTCTTACGTCATCCACGATGTCGTGCTTTATTTCCCTTATCCTTTAATTTCTGATCCTTTCCAATCTAGACTTTCCTGCCGCCCTTTTCCAGAGGTGGATTTTCACGTAAGGTTTAACTTAAGGTAGATTTTCACTTAATAATTTTATTATATGAAATGATTTTTTAGGAAATCACAACATTTCTATAGCATTTCTATAGCTCTTTTTCTATAGCAGTTAACATGACAGTACTCATTAGACTTGCTAAATGTTTTTCATTCTCCGAGTCTTCATCTTGCATCCAGCTTGATTCGGATGAACAACTTGGTACATAATCTTGAGATTTCACTGAAGAAGACATTGACGTACGATCTGGGCTATCGGCAAACAATTGTTTTTTGGCAAATGATTTTATTGGTGATGTTGCAATATTTGTTAATGAAGGAGGACATTTTAATGGAGATAGTGCTACATTTTTCTTGTCTATAGTGAAATTTACATGAACACCTTTACTTCTATACTTAGTTTTAAAATTCACTTGCACAGCTTTATCAATAAGTTGTTTATTTTCAATCTCGGATGAATTAATTTTTTCAATATGGGAAGAACAGGATGCTGCTTCATCGTTATTTGTTTGTGGTGGTTTAATATTCACTTGCACAGCTTTATCAATAACTTGTTTATTTTCATTCTCCGATGAATCAATTTCTTCAATATGTGAAGAACGGGATTTTGCTTCATCGTTATTTGTTTGTGGTGGTTCACATATTTCCAGAACATCACTACTACTGGCAGTAGACTCCGAGAGAGCTTCTTCTATCAGTGCTGACAGTTTTCTCTTGATAGCACCCATTCTTAAAATGGGTGGCTGCATATTTCGATTTTGGTAATGAAATTTGTGAGGTAGAACTCCTTTATTTAATCATAGTGACACTTTTACACCTTCTTGTTTCATTATGTTGTATTGTACATAATTTTGTGTATCCTCCTCTATCTGTAATTAAAGATGTATTGTAAATATAAAAAAAAACACATAAGTAGGTATAACTTTGTAAACTGGATTTAGATACAGTTATCTACTGATTGTGTGATTGATTTTCAATACAAAACTTACTTCTGATTAACTGAAATCATATTAGGTATCGAAATAAGTTATACTTACAATAAAGTGATCTTCACAACAATGTAAACAACTTATTGCAGATATTTCATCTCTTCTGATAGCCTTACATCATTCCCTACGTATTTCTTCACCTGTCAGAACTGAAAAAACCACTTTATCGGGTGTATTTATGGTAGTGTTCTTGCATTGAGGCACTAAGCAACACCTATAACCTGGCGGCTTTTTAGTTTTCTTCATGGTGAAATAGATTAAGAACGAGAACACGTGTAGTAAACAAACAATCGACTAGACTCTAAGGCCGCGGTCCGAATTGCGCATGTCCATATAATCGTGTCGTGACGTCATCAACGGAGAGCGCGCCCAAATGGTGGCGTTCTCAGCTCAAAATTATTCTCTATTGTAAATATATTTTTTAACATAATTAAAGCATTTAATGTTATAACGGTGTAAATAGTGAAATAAACAAATAAAAAAAATTGATGCATATTCCCTATTGGTGCTATGAATGACTTAAATTTGAAATTACAAGGTAATAAGTTTCTGGCCCGCCAGAAATTTGAGAAATACCAAATTGGCCCGCCCAGGAAAATCTTTGGGAATCCCTGCTCTAAGGAATAAATTAAAAAATGAACCACCACGTCATTGTAAGATTTGCTAGTTTTGAAATAATATCTTTTAGATGTATATCAGAACGCTTTAATTTATTTATCATTTAGTTTATTTATGGAAAAAAAATTGATTACTCACGCGCGCGAAGTACTACCTGACGCATGTTTTTTAATACGAGAAATGCCACTTCGCATTGTCTTTCCACATAACCTGGGTAACGCACGCAAATATTCAATATCGCTAGGTTACATTAGATAAAACTAATATATGGAAATAAAATAAAAACAATCAAGACCTAGATATTAAAAAAGTAACGTGAAGTGTCAGAAATTTTTTTCATTACAAAATAATAATGAAAATTAAAGAAAACGTTTTAAAATGAGTGTAAATTCTATGGTGATACCGGAGACTGATGAAAGTTATGACGAATAGATACTGACTGATAGATACTTATGACGAATCCACACCACCAGAGACAATTGAAAAAGCAAATTCTTCATTTATAATTCCATTTTTTTTATGGCCTCTGGATCCCAAACTTATAAGATACATCCCCTCGCATGAGTAATAAAACATATTATTTTTAACACGGGCGGTATTGTCAATTGCTCTCTCGAGCGACTGTGCGCACTGGATTGGGCGCACGAACGAAGTGGGCACCAGGAAGTGCCGACGATGCGTTGAAATTCGCGCAAGCGAAGAATCAAAGAAGTCGTCAGGGAGTGTTGACAATTGTGCAGCCCGACACATATTTTGTCTTGCGAAAACTTCTTTGCATTTCTTCCGACACTTCGTTTATCTCGGAACGTCGTTGCACTTCTACGACACTTCATACGACTACGTTTTTCTGATTTATGTAGATGAAACAAACGAAATTTATTTGTTCGCTAGGGCGTTCGTGCGCCCAATTTCGCTCTCGTGTGAAATTGACAACTTTCCGCCCTAGTTACAAAATATACTATTTTAGGTTTCGGCTTACAATAGTTAGAAACAAATAATGTTAGAGACAAATTCTGGGTTTGCAAATTTCCTTTTATCGGAGTTTTTTTGCCATTAGGTGTTAAACAAGTATTAAAGCTACAAAACAATAAATAAAGCTAATGCAACAAGCCTTTAAATTGTATAAAATTGGTCAAAATGAACTAAATCAAATCAATATAACTATTAAAATTTACTAAAAAGCAGAAATTTTCGCAACAAAATCAATTTTCCTTAAGATTTTTTAATTTCGCAAACAACGACGCAAATTGCAAATGTTAATATTATCGGGATAGAAACGTTTTTTTTGTTTTAATATATTTTAGTTTACCTTCTTGGGTCCATTATCTGGAGGTGGAAGTCCAACATCGACTGGACTTACCACCAGGAACAAGTAGAGCAGGAATCCAGCTGCACCCATGACCAAACCAGGAACGATAAACGAATTCGACCAGTCGGTCTCAACATATTTACTAGCAATCAAAGTTCCTAAAATAAAAAGAATAAAGGTATTTAAGTCAAAAAGGCGAAATGTTGAAAATGTGTTTACCCAGAATGTTTCCAATGCTAGTGTGGGAGTTCCAAATTCCGAAAATTAGTCCACGCTTGCTTTTACCAAACCAATTTCCGACAACGGTGACCACACCAGGCCACCCTGTCGTCTGACAAATTCCTCCAAAAATCTACAAGAAAAAGTTAATTTTGGTTGGGTTAATAATAAATGTTGCTAGCTTATTCGCTTACTTGGACAATAACAAAATATGTAAGCAAATGTATATTGTAACTTTTGGCAATTCCAAAAAGGTAACTAGCCACACCGGAAAACAGCATGCCCAACGAAAGGAAGTACCTCAAGTTGACCCTCTCCGCGACGAAACCCGAAAAGAACATCGCGACCGCGTAGGCGAACAAGAAACAGGAATCCAGAACTCCCAGCAACGCGTTGGCGTCCGGTCCATCTAAAAACACAAAAATCAGTCTTGAAGCTCCCCCAGTTCTTCCTCCGACTCCTAACCGAACGGGGCCCAGTCGCACCAGGTCGTGTCGTTCGGCGACGGGACGAAGCTCCCGTTGCTCGGGGTCAATCCCGTGCAATTATCATAGTGGAGAACGATTTTGACCACGGAGATCGGTTTCCTGGACAGATGGTAGCACATGTATGCTATGTACGTCAGAAAGAGCACGCTGCTTTGGTAACTGGAATTCGATAATTCAATAGTTATTTAGGAAGATAAGAATTAGAGTTTATTTAAATAATTGCTTTTCGTGAACAATTATTTATATAAAATCGGGTTTTATTTTCGCTCCTATCAAATCATTTATTTGTCTGCTCTGAATAAATTAATAAACCAAAACCAGTTCAGGCTTTATTAAGTTTCGTATAAACCAGGGATGAGCAACCTTTTTTACAACGGGCCAGTTACAAATTTAAAAATATTGTGCGGATCGCAAGTAAAAAACTTCTGGCAACAAAAACACAAATGAACTCAAATTTGCGACATAAGTAGTAAACTTAATTATATAAAAAAAAAGTTCAATAAAAAGAGATTATTTTAAAAGAAATATGTGCAAAAAGATTACTTAATCAGATATTTTGAGATATAAACTCCATGAAGAGCCGCTAGAGAAAGTGAAAGGTGTTGCGACCCATGGATCGCAGGTTGCTTATCCCTGGTCTAGACTCTAGACAAAACTCAATAAAACTTTTGTCTAGACAAAACTAGATAGAAAAATACAACGAGACAAGACAGACGAGAAGAGATGGATCTAATCTTATGTGTCTAGTCTTGTCTACCTAGTTTTGTCTGTCTACACTTGCCTAACTAGTCTTGTGCGCCTAGCCCTGACGGTCTAGTCTTGTCTGTCTGGTCTTGCCTGTCTAGTCTTGTCTGTCTAGACTTGTCTGTCTGGTCTTGCCTGTCTAGTCTTGTAGGTCTATTCTTGTCTGTCTAGTCCTGTCTGTCTAGTCCTGTCTATCTAGTCTTGTCTGTCTAGTCTTGTCTGTCTAGTCTTGTCTGTCTAGTCTTGTCTGTCTAGTCTTGTCTGTCTAGTCTTGTCTGTCTAGTCTTGTCTGTCTAGTCTTGTCTGTCTAGTCTTGTCTGTCTAGTCTTGTCTGTCTAGTCTTGTCTGTCTAGTCTTGTCTGTCTAGTCTTGTCTGTCTAGTCTTGTCTGTCTAGTCTTGTCTGTCTAGTCTTGTCTGTCTAGTCTTGTCTGTCTAGTCTTGTCTGTCTAGTCTTGTCTGTCTAGTCTTGTCTGTCTAGTCTTGTCTGTCTAGTCTTGTCTGTCTAGTCTTGTCTGTCTAGTCTTGTCTGTCTAGTCTTGTCTGTCTAGTCTTGTCTGTCTAGTCTTGTCTGTCTAGTCTTGTCTGTCTAGTCTTGTCTGTCTAGTCTTGTCTGTCTAGTCTTGTCTGTCTAGTCTTGTCTGTCTAGTCTTGTCTGTCTAGTCTTGTCTGTCTAGTCTTGTCTGTCTAGTCTTGTCTGTCTAGTCTTGTCTGTCTAGTCTTGTCTGTCTAGTCTTGTCTGTCTAGTCTTGTCTGTCTAGTCTTGTCTGTCTAGTCTTGTCTGTCTAGTCTTGTCTGTCTAGTCTTGTCTGTCTAGTCTTGTCTGTCTAGTCTTGTCTGTCTAGTCTTGTCTGTCTAGTCTTGTCTGTCTAGTCTTGTCTGTCTAGTCTTGTCTGTCTAGTCTTGTCTGTCTAGTCTTGTCTGTCTAGTCTTGTCTGTCTAGTCTTGTCTGTCTAGTCTTGTCTGTCTAGTCTTGTCTGTCTAGTCTTGTCTGTCTAGTCTTGTCTGTCTAGTCTTGTCTGTCTAGTCTTGTCTGTCTAGTCTTGTCTGTCTAGTCTTGTCTGTCTAGTCTTGTCTGTCTAGTCTTGTCTGTCTAGTCTTGTCTGTCTAGTCTTGTCTGTCTAGTCTTGTCTGTCTAGTCTTGTCTGTCTAGTCTTGTCTGTCTAGTCTTGTCTGTCTAGTCTTGTCTGTCTAGTCTTGTCTGTCTAGTCTTGTCTGTCTAGTCTTGTCTGTCTAGTCTTGTCTGTCTAGTCTTGTCTGTCTAGTCTTGTCTGTCTAGTCTTGTCTGTCTAGTCTTGTCTGTCTAGTCTTGTCTGTCTAGTCTTGTCTGTCTAGTCTTGTCTGTCTAGTCTTGTCTGTCTAGTCTTGTCTGTCTAGTCTTGTCTGTCTAGTCTTGTCTGTCTAGTCTTGTCTGTCTAGTCTTGTCTGTCTAGTCTTGTCTGTCTAGTCTTGTCTGTCTAGTCTTGTCTGTCTAGTCTTGTCTGTCTAGTCTTGTCTGTCTAGTCTTGTCTGTCTAGTCTTGTCTGTCTAGTCGTGTCTGTCTAGTCTTGTCTGTCTAGTCTTGTCTGTCTAGTCTTGTCTGTCTAGTCTTGTCTGTCTAGTCTTGTCTGTCTTGTCTTGTCTGTCTAGTCTTGTCTGTCTAGTCTTGTCTGTCTAGTCTTGTCTGTCTAGTCTTGTCTGTCTAGTCTTGTCTGTCCTAGTCTTGTCTGTCTAGTCTTGGCTGTCTAGTTTTGTCTGTCTAGTCTTTTCTGTCTAGTCTTATCTGTCTAGTCTTGTCTGTCAAGCCTTATCTGTGTAGTATTGTGGTTCTTGTGGGAATTTTAAATACTTACCACCATTGTCTGTTAAAATGTAGTCGAGGACAACAGGAGTCAGTGAGTTTATTTAGAAAACTAATGCCAATTGGAACTCCTCTGTATATTACATTACTCATTTTTGTATAGATTTAAAATTAGTTTATCTTACGGACGAAATACTGGTAAGTAAGTTATGGTCTGGAAAAGAAAAAAGAAGCAATTAGACAAATTGAAACCGGTCCCAAAATTTGAAATATTAAGACCATTAATGCAAAAGTTTACATGGTAATTTCTAATAACAATATTTATTATAATAGAGGAAATACGTTGTTCACAAAGAAATGAAATGAACGCAGAATAAGAAATTTCGGCGAACTAACATTCGCTATTCTCAAGTATATATAGTATATACGTCCTTGAGGTGACGCGTTAGACGTATACTCAGTATGTATACGTCTAACGACAATTAGGTTCTTTTTAAGACCAACCCTCACCATCAACGCGGAATCCACATAAATTATTGTATGTTTATTATTGAAGTATGCCATTATTATAATCGTGTGTAAAAGTCCAATGTAAATCAAATGGAGTTTCATTATTAAACGGTTTGTCTTTCTTGTTAATCTGACAACAACTCTCGCCACTACACAAAAAACTTAGACGTAGTGAAAATAAAATCGAATTAATTTTTTTTGAATCAAGAAGTTTCGATCTGTTAGTCTGAATTTATCTGGCTTTAATATAACTTAATCTAACAATAACCTAATCTAGATTAAATCTAGGTTAACCTGGGTTACATCGAGAATAACCAAATAGTGTTCCCATCACTGTACGTTTTTACCAGTTAGCAATTTTTGCCACGGAAGAGAGGTTAAGCTCTATTGTGTCAGTGATCTGACAGTCTGTCAAAATTACAATTTTTCACAATTATCGGTAACAATTAGTTTTTTGTAGATTCAACATGTTTTACATGCTTCGTGGATAAAACACTTTTGTATCATAATACATATCTTTGTCGTTGAAATGAGCGTGTGTGGCGGCAAATATGCATTTAAATCTAATTTTTCTATATCATACAGATAAATATAATATTACCCGTGCCCGGTTTAATGCACGGAAGTAAATGATGAAATATCATATTTCAATTTTAAAATTCCTCTGCTTACATAGTAATTGCATATCATTTTAGATTAAAACCAGTACATGTGGATCGTATTTTTCGGAATGGAATAGTTTTTGTGGATGGAACAGTTGAAAAGAATGGAATAGTTGCTAAAGGTGGAATAATTGATGAAGGTGAAATTGTATAATGAATTTTGACATTTGTATATGAAAGAGTAATCAGAATTGCGAGCTGCGCGATTCTTGTAGAAAGCGCATCAGCTAAGGTTGTATGAGTTGCAAGATGTACAACTCCTACTGCACAAAATATTAACTAATAATTCATCCTTCTCAAATGATTTTAATGTTGTCAGGTTTTTAAAATAATATAATCAAACACTTTTGAGGTATACATATATATATATATATATATATATATATATATATATATATATATATATATATATATATATAATATATATATATATATATATATATATATATATATATATATATATATATATATATAATATATATATATATATAATATATATATATATATAATATATATATATATATATATATATATATATATATATATATAATATATATATATATATAATATATATATATATATATATATATATATATATATATAATATATATATATATATATATATATATATATAATATATATATATATATATCATTTCCAATATCACTCCTTAAATTAAAGTCACTTTGATTTCAGACAATTGGTAACATTATATGATACCTCATGTATGTATATATATATATATATATATATACCATTGGTAACCATTGGTAACATTATATGATACCTCATGTATGTATATATATATATATATATATATATATATATATATATATATATATATACATACATGAGGTATCATATAATGTTACCAATTGTCTGAAATCAAAGTGACTTTAATTTAAGGAGTGATATTGGAAATGAAAAGTTCCCAACGTTCATAAAAAGGTTACTATATCTAACGATGTGATATTAGTTACTAAGGTGTACAACATGGACGATAAAAAATCAGCTGTGGAGTAAAAAGTTACTGAAAATCTCACTAAAACTTTCATAACCTTTAAATTGATTAAGTGACTTTAATGTTGTCAAATTTGACGTTCAACATAACCAACATATTGTTTTAATCAAGTTGGTATCTTGTGTTTTTGAGTTACCAACATACTCAAAGATAATCTCACCAACTATTTGTTAAAGTTACATTGTTGTCTTTTTTTCGTCAAAATTGCAAGCCTTCATCTCATCATATATAGTAACCTCCTTTTATGAAGGTTGGCAACTCTTGATTTCCAATATCACTCCTCCAATTATAGTAAGTTTGCTTTTAGACAATTATCAACACTTAGCAAAATTATGTAACTAAAAGTTTCACCAAAAAAAAAAAAAATAACCAATAAATTACTCAACTGACGTTAATGTCAACTTTGATTTAATTTTCATGTATTTCTTTATTTAAAAAATCCAGTGTCAAGGTTATCGGCCATGAAAATACCAAAATGGTCAAATTGTTTCAATAGAAATATCTATGATCTTAATAGATCTGAAAGAGTTTTTATTATATCTATTGCAGTTTTCGAGTTGTTGCTATTTGAATCCATTAGTATCAGTTCCGGTTTGACTTCGAGGGATGCGTATGTGGTCTGGATTTCTATGGCGGGAAACCTAATCTACGGGGGTTAAACCAACGGTCCTTTTTCACATTGACCTATATTGAATCCAGAGTTCGCGCTCCCGCGCGTATGTTGTCTTGATTTATCTGTCCCCTTCGCGCTGCCGCGCGTATGTGGTCTTGATATATCTGATCTGATGGGGTGAATCAAAACCAGATTAGTCAAGACCAGATATATCAAGACCACATACGCGCTGCCGCGGCTATGTGGTCTTGGTCAGAAAAAATAAATTCTGTGTCAAGGCTATCGGCCACGAGAATACCAAATTTCAATAGAAAGATCTATAAGCTACGCCGAACTGAAAGAATTTTAAATACAACTGTCCAAGTTTTCAAACTATAGTTATTTGAATGTCTTACCTCGTGTGCGACCTTGAGTTTGAGGGGCGGCGACCGCCACCAGATAAAATATTTTGCAAAACTAACTGAAGGATATCATAGACTCACTAATTCTCTACAAATGTGTGAAATTTTATTGTTCCACGTTGTGTGAAACTTACTAAAATAATTTTCCCCTTCTCTGAATTTCGTTTTTGATTTTTTTTATTTATAAAAAAAAATTCGGCCAAACGATTCGCTTTGGAAAGATGAAAATGACACAACATTTAGATGAAAATGTGCTCTATAAAATAGCGCTAAATGCATGTTTCTTAGACTCCGGAAAATTGGACAAAAAAATATATTTGCAAGTTTTCAATGAATATTTCTTTATAAAAACAATTATGTGTCCAGGCTATCGGCCATGAAAATACCAAAACGTCAATTTCAATAGAAAAATGTATAATCTATATAGATCTGAAAGAAATTTTAATACATCTCTTGCAGTTTTCATTTTATAGTTATTTGAATTTATTAATTTCTGTTACGTTCGAGTTTGAGGGGCGGCGGCCGCCGCCAGATAAAATATTTTTCAAAACTAACTGGGGGATATCATAGACTTACTAATTCTCTACAAATGTGTCAAATTTTGTTGTTCCACGTTGTGTGAAACTTACTAAAATATTTTTTTCAACAAATCCAGACATGTCAATCACGAATTCCGATCAAAAACGAACACGAAAATTTTAAAATATTAAAAAATTGCAAAAAAAAATATTAATCCTTGAAGGATTTAAATGAAATTTTTACTGAATGTGGGTATCCACCAGAAGTAACTGCTGATAAAATATGAACGATCCCACTCCAATGGGGACGGCGTGAGGAATTATTTTTGCATAAAACCTTATTTGCAAATTACTCGTCAACGCCTCAAGGTGGAAAATTATAACCGGGATATCCGTATGTAAGACGTCGGTGTCTACAAAAAAGTATTCTTTGAAAATTTTGTAAAAACCTTCAGCTTGGTCGCAAAAGTAAAAAATATAGAATTGAAAATTTTTTAGAAGGGAATTTTGAAAATTTCTCTGAATTTCTTTTCTCAATTTACATGGGTTTAAATGGCTCTTCCGCCAAAACGGTTCGCATTGGAAAAATTAAAATGACATAACATTTAGATGAAAATGTGCTCTATAAGATAGGCTCTAAATGCATGTTTCTTAGAATCCGGAAAATTGGACAAAAAAATATACTTGCAAGTTTTCAATAAATATTTCTTTATTAGACAAAATTATGTGCCCAGGCTATCGGCCACGAAGATACCAAAACGTCAATTTCAATAGAAATACGTATAATCTATATAGATCTGAAAGAAATTTCAATATATATCTTGCAGTTTACACTTTATAGTTATTTGAATTTATTAATTTCTGTTATGTTCGAGTTTGAGGGGCGGCGGCCGCCGACAGATAAAATATTTTGCAAAACTAACTAAGAGATATCATAGACTGACTAATTCTCTACAAATGTGTGAAATTTTATCGTTCCACGTTGTGTAAAACTTACAAAAATATTTTTTCAACAAATCCAGACATGTCAAACAGGAATTCCGATCAAAACCGAACGCGAAAATTTCAAAATATTCAAAAATTGCGAAAAAATATATTAATCCTTAAAGGATTTCAATGAAACTTATGCTGAATGTGGGTATCCACCAGAGGTATGAGTTGACAAAATTAGAACGCTCCCACTCCAATGGGGACGTCGTGAAGAATGATTTTCTCGTCAACAATTTTATGGAAATATCTCGTTAACGCCTCAAGATGGCAAATTATAACCGGGATATCCGTATGTAAGACGTCGGTGTCTACAAAAATGTATTCTTTGCAAATTTTGTAAAAACCTTCGATTTGGTCGCAAAAGGAAAAAATATCTCTGAATTTCGTTTTTCAATTTACATGGGTTTAAATGGGCTCTTCCGCCAAAATGGTTCGCTTTGGAAAAATGAAAATGACACAACTTTTAGATGAAAATCTGCTCTATAAAATAGCGCTAAATGCATGTTTCTTAGACTCCGTAAAATTGGACAAAAAAATATATTTGGAAGAATTTCTTTATTAAAAAAATCCTGTGTCAAGTCTAGATCTGTGTTAAAATTATTTCATCCAAACCCAAGGAAATGAGGCAATATGATTTTTCAAAGACGAAGCAGAAAAGTAGACGACATTTTTAAGTTCATGCAGCACATTTCAATAGGCCTCAATGAGCACTATTCGATTTTAAAAAGAAAAACCGGATAAATTTAGAGATGGCTTTTTCTTCAGCCGTCAAGTGGTAGAACTGATCGTTTTTCAACAATAACTCTTTTGTTATACATGCTAGGAAGTCGCGGAATACACTTTTAGATTCCAAATTAAATGTGCAATTTTTAACTATTCTTGTAGGAAAGTCGTACTTCTCACCGTTTGGAAAATGGATTTTAAATCACCAGATGACCCAAAAACTTACATCGTCCCCCATGTAAAATTAGCCGAATTTTCAGAATGTCCCATCAGAAATTTGTAAAACAATAGTTTTCTTTTATAAAATCAGTAAAAACTCTAATCAAATATGGCCGAGCTTACTTTTACTCAAGTAAGAGAGTGAATTTGCAAGAATATTCAATTGTTTCTAATGTAGAATTTTCCAACTTTAACAAATCTGAGAAATAAAATTTTCCCGGACACCATTTACCACGGAAAATGGAAGGATACTTCTGTGGGGCGGAGTTGACTATGCAACCGTTGCTAGCCATCCCGAATCCTGGCAAATGAATTGCATTTAAAAAAAATCCTGGTAAAACGGTTTGCAAAGGAATGATAAAATTTGCTCCGCTGGTAGAGGAAAGTTTACTCTTCATGCTAGAAGAATTTATTAGAAATGTAGGGACATGAAAAACGCAAATGTTTGAAAATCAAGTAAACAGTTGGAGGGAGATTTCAAACGTCGGCCACGTCTGAACCGTCAGCCGCAGAAAATTCATGCAGCATATTTTAATAGAATTTGATGAGTTGTATTCGAATTTGAATCGAAAATGCCGATAAATATTGAAAGGCTGTTCCTTCCGCAGTGAAATGGTAATACTGAAAGTTTCTCGCCAATAACTCTGTTGCTATACATCCGAGGAAGACGCGTGTTGTACCGTTGGAATCTAAATTCAATTTAAAAGCTCCAATTATTCTCAAAAAAAACTCGTAAATATTGCGGTGTATGAAATAAATTTTTAAATTCAAATGTGAACGGAAGCAACTGTTTCTGATGTAAAATGGTCTGAATTTTAAGAATCTGATAAAATAAAAGTGTAAAATCTTTGCTTTCTTGTAGAAATTTGTGAAAAATTGCGAATTTTGACGTTGCTATGTGTTGCTAATCAAGAGCCAGAGTCGACGAAATCAGCAATTTAGAGATTTCAAGATATCTCTTTGAATTTGATTTGAATTTCAACCTAACAATGAGCGAAAAATCAGAATTTTGATTTAAATTCTTTTTTTAAATTTTATCTTCTCATAATTCCACGAATAATCATAAACGGATAAACTTCAACAATGACATTTGCACATAACCTGAGCGAAAATAGTGTCAGAATGATCAGCTGTAAGTGTAAATTGGCGATTCAGCGGCAAGCAATGGTCGTAGTATTTTTGACCTGGAGTGCGAATCCGTTGATGGATTAGAGAAATTCAAACGCCATACTGTTGGCCTTTTCACCGGGCATGCACTTGTTGGACTGGAAATGTAAATTTTCTTTTTCGCGTTTCCGTTTGAAGAGGTGAAAAAAAAGTGACATCGCGAATTGGGGCCTGCGGAACGTCCCCGGAGGTGTAATGCGCCGAGACTGGTGTCGACACGTGGGGCTATAATCCCTGAAAAGAGCAATACAATTCTATAACATTTCACCGAATATTGAAGGTTTCAATTTGCTCAATTTTGAAAAAATCGTTTCGAGTTTGGACGGGCGTCGAGACCCCCAAATGCGATCGAGCGATGCGTCGTTCCTATCGCCTTATAGACCCTTTCGTTCTATATTCAGAAACCACCACCGCGAGGCCCTGCTATTTAATTTAGCGAATCCCAGAGGATTCTCGCGTACATCTGCAAAATATGTTTTTTCGGGCCTCCCGGCGCCATCCGGCACGCAATCGCAATTAAACTCCAAAACAAACTTAAAGACACTATGCCGAATCGATTGGTACCGGTCCGGTCCCGATCCGACTGTTGGGTATTCCAGGAGAGGGATCCCCGCAAATTAGGTGAAAAAAACGAAAAAAGCGCGTTTTTCCGATTTTTGTGTTAAAATTGACCCAGAGCGGGAATAGGATGCCGCAGGTCCCAGAATCTTCTACCGCCCGTTGCGGGTAAACATCTCGCATCGAACGAACCGGTTTGGAGACACGGCGCTCTTCAATCAAGAGTATGGCGTCCACAGATGTGATGAAAAAAACGGTTTTTTTCGCTTACATTTTCCGCCGCACCGGGTGAACCGACGTACTTTTCGTCGGACTTTTCCGCATGACGTCAAAAAACGTGAAATCGACGCGGCAAGAGGAAGCAGTAAAAAAATCGAGCCGCGGACCAAAATTGCTCCTCAAAAGTGCTAGAAACGATCTCCTGTTTTTGGCACCTGGAGGACGCCGTGTGGGACTTGCGAGCGGCAGACAGACACGGGTCGAAGGCCCGTTCAGTTTTACAACAGAAAATGACAATTTCCCGTTTGGACGCGGAAGAGGAACGGAGTTTTTACGGAAAAAGTGAAAAATTTAAAACGCACCTACAGCCGCCCCCTGCGGGGGCGGAACTTGGTAAGGCTCGTCAAAAAAACCTAATTTTTTGTTCAATTCATTGGAAAAAATTCAAGACGTAAACCGCATTTTTTGAAAACTTTTCTTAATTTTCAAAAAATCTTGACTTTTGACCCCCTTCGAGTTCAGTGACGGTACCTTACTCGATTAGTATATTTCAAAAAAAAAAACATTAAAAAAAAGTTTGGTGCCACAATTTCCTTGTTTCGACGAGCCACCTTGTTTTGATGTGCCAGTACACGTGATAATATAGAAAATAAAATAGAGATTAATGCAAAAATTTGAAGTTCATCTATATAGGAAATTAATTGTCGTCGTAATTGCATCAAATTGTTACGGTACACAGAAGATGTTAAATTGCAAAAAGTTTGCATTAATTCGCGACTAAATATATATAATTGGAATGATAAATAGTCGAAAAAGTGATAAGAATATAGAGATTTATGAAACTGACAGATTGAAGGTCAATGTTTGTTCAATTATCAACCAATTCCAATTCACAAATACATTTATATAAATATATATATATATATATATATATATATATATATATATATATATATACCGGGTGGTCGATTTAAGTGAAGACATAGAAATATCTCTAAAAATAAACATATTACAAACTAATAACCCAGATGAAAAGTTAATATTTCACAGGGGGCCATTCACTGATAATAATTTTAGACCTCCCACCCTACTCCTTCTAAGAGAGACTGGTGGTAACTTTGAAATTTTAAATGGAAACCCCATATTTTTATTGCAGATTCAGATTCTTCGACAAAAAAACATGAAATATGCAAATATTTACAATTTGCAATTACGAGGTAACTTGTAAGTTTCATACTTGATATTTATAAACATATAAATTATAAATAACACTGGCGAAGCGAGCATGTAAGCAATGCATTTTCCTCCTGCAGTGTGGTGACATAATGACTGAAATATAAGGTTTTTTTTTGGAAAACACTTGAAATTATCTAAGAACCAAATAACTAAAAATTACATAAAATTGTACATAAAATAAATACGCTAATTACGGTAAGTATGTTACGGTAAATACGGTAAGTACGCCTATAATTTTATCCAACAAACGTAAAATTCAACCAAAACAAGCTTTGAATATAAAAATTCTTCAAAATTGTTACTTCCATTGTTATATATACTTCTAGTTTTTGTCTGGTGTGGTCTTGTGTGCCTAGTCTTTTACGTCTAGTTTTGTCTGTGTAGACTTTTATCATACCACTCTTATTATCGTATTATCGGTCTAGTCTTGATGTATAGCGATATTTTGTCTATTTTCCCTTTTCCGTCTAGTCCTATTTATCTAGGAAGTTTTTCTGATAACTTATGTGTAAAGTAGCTTTATCTGTCTAAAATTGTCAGTCTAACATTGTGTGTCCAGTTTATTTCTGTGATTTGTTTGCCTAGTATTGTCTCTCTAGTTATTTCAAGTTTTGTCTGTTTAGTCTTGTCGGTCTTGCTTCGTGTTTTTTAGGGTGACTTTTTAACGCCCCACTAAACAACGCGCGACTAAAGAACGCGTCAAAAATAATAATGATTGGATGTGATATTTTCGAGGTATAATTATACTGATATTTTCGAGGTGTAATTATACTGATGATATTTTCGACGTGTATTTTGTCGTCCATTATCTTTGACCGTCATATGTTAGGGTGTGATATTTTCTTAGCTTGTTCTTTTCGTAGAGCGTAATTATGTTGATGTGATATTTTCAATGCGTTGTTTAGTCGTGACTTGTTTAGACGCGCAGTTATATCTTAGGATCCTTTTAAGTCTTGTCTGTTTAGCTTTGCCTGTCTTGATTGTTTAGCTTTGCCTATTTTGACTACTTAGCTTTGCCTGTCTAATCTTATCAATCATATCTGATGTGTCCAGAAGACTTGTCTCTCTACTCCTGCCGTTCTAATGCAAACTTATTATTTCTTAGTTTTGTCTGTATAGTCGTGATTGTTCAGTGTTGTAGCCATGTCTATCCACGTATAGTCGTCTAGACCAGTGGTGCGCAAACCGTGGCAAAAGAATCTCTATCGACCCCCATCTCTCTAAATTCTCTATCGAAAGAACTTTTTTGGGTCTTCGAATTCGTAAAATATTCGTGTGTATCAGATAGCAGTAAAATATCAAAATAAAAAAATTTAAAAAACGTCTACTTTGGATTCAGGGGTTCTTATAAAACTTTACACAAAATGTTGAATCGCAAATGAACATAATTTGCACTCCACTGCTCCAGAGGATCGATTACTAAGAATATGATATACGTTTTCTGACTAATCTTGAGATGCTGAATCGATTGGTAAATTAGAATTATCTGCCTGAAGCCTTTCAAAAGTTATGACGAGAGTTAATGCGAGAAAATATATTTTCTTAAAATCATTATTTATCAAGTGAATGGAAAAGTGTGTCTGAAAGTGTTTCCCCTGCTGGTTGTAAATATACAAATTGCATTTTCGTAGCCGCATCCGTTCGCGAGATATGACTTTTCAGTGGGTCAATGGTTTAGCTAGGATTTGTAGTTTTGGAGAGCTTTGTATAAAACTGAAAACGCACTCTTTTCCTGAACAAAACAATGGATTTTTTGACGAGTTTTTCGGAAAATTTGGGAGCATTTTTTATCAGTTTATCCGAATGAAATGTAAGTGCTGAATACGATTTTCTAGTTTGTTTGGTTCAAATACTCAAAATATCCAATATATAGACAATGTTTAGCTATTTCATCAATCTTATTTCAAGTTTTTCCTACAGAATAATTTAGTCGACTTCCTTACGCATTTTTCGATAATAAATTTGTTAAAATCGATTAAAAAGTGTGCCTGAAAGTGTTTCAATATACAAATCACATTTTTCCAACCGCTTCCGTTCGTGACATATAACTTGATATATTTCGCAAAATCGAGAAAAAATTTCGCGAAATTTGGTCGCGCGAGCAGAGAACTGGGAAACTAATTAATATTTTTGAGGAACTCTAAGTGGATCCTCAGGAAAATGACTTCCTGAAAACGATGCCGCAATCCGTTTTTAATTATCTGCAACCGTTATCGAGATATAGATTTATGAATTCGAAATTCTTAAAAATTTTAATTCGGAATTTCGCAAAAAAAAATTGAGTCTTCCCAAACAATTTACACATTGATTGAAAGTAATTTCGCAGGGATTTGTCGTTTTTTTTTGGCAATTTTTTGGCAACTTTTTCGGAAAACTATAGAGCCCTTTTTCAGTTTATACGATTGAAATGGAAGTGCTGAATACGATTTACCAGTTTATTCGGTTAAAATACTCAAAATATCCAAGATATAAACTATTTTCTAAATTTTGCCATTTCCTCTAACTTATTGCAAGTTTTCACTACATGAATAATTTAGCCGAATTCCGTACGTATCTTTCGAGACACAATTTGTAGAAATCAAACATAAAACAATCGGAACACAGCCTGAATATATAAATATATTCAACCTTTCCGGAGCTCTATAACAATAACTGAGTCTTTTTAGGACTACCAAAACAAATCTCATGTGAAATTTGTCAGTTATTTAATAGCTGTCAGTCCTAATATAACAACAAATAACTGACAAATTTCACCTGAGATTTGTTTTGGTAGTCCTAAAAAGACTCAGTAATTGTTATAGAGCTCCGGAAAGGTTGAATATATTTATATATTCAGGCTGTGTTCCGATTGTTTTAAGTTTGTATGATTATCTATAACGTAGGATGGTTTTACCAATTCTATCTTATCATTTAAATTTGTAGAAATCGGTTGAAAATTTTCCGAGAAGTGAATTAAACTGTAAGAGTCCTCCAGCTGATTCGCTGGTATTATTTAATAAAAAGCTTTCTACGAGCATGGTATATGTTTTCCGACTAATTTTTGAATGATGAGTCGATTGGTAAAAACGTAATAAAGTATCTATATATTTTTTTAAGAAAGTGCATGTCTAATGCCAAAAACCACGCTTCGCCACTGATATATAAGTAACTATTATAACGGCTAATCTGTAATAATGGACAAATGGTTAATAAATTCTAAGAGGAAACTAACAGAAAACTCTGACACTCCTGGTAGCAGCAGTACCAAGCCACATCCTCAAGAAGATTCGGAAAAATTAAAACAGAAAAAAACTGTATTGTGTGTTATGAAACATTTTCGAACAACTCGATGAAGCCATCATTTCTTAAACGTAATTTATACAACAAATACAAACATTTAAAAGACAAGCCTGTTGATTTTTTTTAAAAGACAGCGAAGTGAGTTGAAAAATATCAAAACGTCAGTACAATATTTTACTACAACTAACAAACAAGCTCTTTAAACATAATATTTAGTTAGTCTGATAATTTCCCAAACTTCCAAACCTCGCACTATTGGTGAAACTTTAATACTACCTGCAGCAAAAGATTTAGTAACATCAATTCTTGGCCAAGCAGTAGCAACAACACTGGATGTTTCTCTATCAAACAGCACTGTTTCTCCAAGAATTGGTGAAATGGTAGCTCAGTTAAAAGAAAAACTAATTCAGAATATAAAACAAAGCCGATTTTTTGCAATTAAATACCACAGCAAATGAAATTTTCAAGAAAAAACTTAATGAATTTATGACCCAACATGATATCAAGCACGTACTGATGGAGCACGTGCAATGGTAGGTTGTTATGGAGGCGTTGGTGCTAAAATTAAAGAAGTTGCTCCAGTCGTAAAGTTTACACATTGTAGTATACATCGTGAAGCGCTTGCCACAAAATCAATGCCCCCGGAATTAAAAGCTGTGTTGGATCAATCAGTAAAGATAGTTAAATTCATTAAATCCAGAGCTCTTAATTCAAGACTTTTTACTATTTTGTGTAATGAAATAGGTAGCCCACAATAAGCTTCTTCTACATACAGAAGAAGGTCGTCGAGAGGAAAAGTTTTCTTCTAGACTTCCGCCACATGAAATTTCAATTAATTGGTCTCTTTCTTCCACTGAAAATGGATCTAACACAATTTCCGAAACTGATGAAAACGGATATCTTATCCAGCTTTTACTATCAAAATTTTCAGGAAAGTATGATCGGAAATTGTAAAATTTTGATATATTACAAAACATAAAAAGGATACAAGTTTTTATTTAAAATTACGTTTTTGCAAGCAAAAAAAGGAAAACAAGGTCATGGAAAAAGATTACTGAAACAAACTAGGTAACAACTAATTACCATGCAGCTATATATATATATATATATATATATATATATATATATATATATATATATATATATATATATATATATATCTATATATATATATCTATATATATATATATATATATATATATATATATATATATATATATATATATATATATATCTATATATATATATATCTATATATATATATATATATATATGTATTGATAGTTATTTAAACCTGCATGGTAACTAGTTGTTACCTAGTTTGTTTCAGTAATCTTTTTCCATGACCTTGTTTTCCTTTTTTTGCTTGCAAAAACGTAATTTTAAATAAAAACTTGTATCCTTTTTTATGTTTTGTAACATATCAAAATTTTTATACCACCATTTAGACATTTAAAATGTCTATCCAAATCGAGAATAAAAAATGAGGATTGCTATTTAAAAAAAATGTTGATGACGTCATAGCAAAAATCGTAAAATTTGTAAAATCATTTTACGAGCAAAAGTCATTCTTTATAAAAAGTTCTGCTTGTCGAGAAAATGAATACAGGGTGTTAATAAATTTGTAAAGTTTGAAAATGCTTCAAGGCATAAGTTATATTATTTATTATTTTTTTTACAAAAATTTTATAAAACGAAGTTAACGAATACAAATTTTGAAATAAAAATTCGATTTTTTAATAATTATTCTATATAGCTACCTACCAACTCGACACACTTTTTTCTCCATTCTGGTCGACGTCCGTCTGGCAAAGTGAGGCAAAAACGCGACTTATTTGAAAATAGGATGTTGCTTCCGTCATTATTATTCCATGGCAAGTAATTTCTGGCAAAAGCCAATCTTGCAATTCGATGGTAATTGTAATGGTGGACCTGTAGCCATGCTTCTACAAGTAATCCAGCATAATGAAGCCTACTTATAACGGTCCATTCGTAGCATAATCACAGAAGATGTTTTATTTGCAAACTTGCGGACACCAAATAGATGTTGACGCTTTAGGGAGGAAAATACATAATGTAGGATCGGAAGACGTTCCAGAGATAAAAATAAAGAAAGTAAAAACTACTTTGAACAACATGAAATCCAATAAAGCAACTGGATGTGACAATATCGCGGTGGAAATGATACGAGAAAGAGTAGATAACCTAATAAAGAAAATGATGTATTATTAACTACTAATCAAATGTCTAAAAACAGGGAAAATATCGAAACAATGGAAAAACGCTAACGTGGTCCAAATCTACAAAAAAAGTGATAACAATAAAATAGAAAATTACAGTTCGATCAGTCTAATGTCACGTCTATTCAAATTACTGACAATAATAATCACCAACAGACTAGAGAGAAAGTTCGACGAATACCAATCATGCGAAGAGGCTGGATTTAGGAAAAACTCCGGCACTAATAATCACCTACTAACGACGAAAATTATAATTCAAAAATTCAACGAATCGGATACCTATTATATCTGGCCTTTGTAGATTATGCAAAAGCCTTTGATGGCATAGAAATATGGCTGGTCCATAAAGCAATGGTAAACAGCAGGATCGACTACAGATACAATGACCTGATGAAAGAATGCATTCTTTCATATAGATATCAATCAATTTTCTTTCAATAAAAAAAAAAAAACGTTTCTTTTCACTATATTTAATACAATTTTTTTTAAATTATCTCGTTATGTTATTATGATGTTATCACTTCTATGTTAATATTATGTTATTATTTCCATTTTTTTGGCTATTTTTAGTTTAATTATTTGGGTTAATTGAACAGACTTCTATGTTATGTTAATATTATGTTATTATTTCCATTATTTTGGCTATTTTTAGTTTAATTATTTGGGTTAATTGAACAGACGTCTTACTATTATTCTAGGCAGGGCGAACTGAACCTCGCCCAATGGATTGCATGTTTTATTGATATTTTTTGTTTATTACGAATAAAAGCCCTTTATTATTATATAATGGATGATATAGTAGGTGATTATTAGTGCCGTAGTTTTTCCTAAATCCAGCCTGTTAGCATGATTGATATTCGTCGAACTTTCTCTTTAGTCTGTTGGTGTTTATTATTGTCAGTAATTTGAATACACGTGACAGTCTGTCGAATGTCACGATCGACCTGTAATTTTCTATTACAAAGAGACAATCGCAACTTACATTCTCCACGAAAAAATTTGTCCAACTTAGAAGATGAGTACGACAAAGGTGACTCCTTATCTCCGAAACTCTTTACTTTAGCATTGGAAGAGATTTTTAAGAAAACTGACTGGCACTGCCACTGACAAATATATCAACATCAAAGGGACTCGATTAAATAATCTAAATACACTGACGATATTATTGTCTTGGCACACAGTAGTGAAGATCAAACAACAATTATTGCAGACCTACAACGCGAATCTAAAAATAGTTTTTTTTGAAAATTAACCTTTCAAAAACCCAGATTATTAGTGCCCAGTACCAAGGAACAGAATAGTGGTAGGACAATAAATCAAAAAGGTGGAAGAATACATATACCTAGCACATAAATTTACTATCGACCGAACCAACCAGAAAGAAGAAATAAGAAGGTGAATAGGGCTAGGATGGATGGATCAGTTCAACACTTAAAATCAAGAGTTTTTAACCAGTGCATTTATCTGTAATGACATATCGCACATCCAACAGAAAAGTGATACAAGTGCGAATTACTGATTTCTGAGTTTATCTGCCATCTTTATGTTGAAAATCTGCTAAGATGAAAAAAAGCCACTTCCGCTTTCTGGCGCACAATAATTGAATTAAACCAAAAATCGACTTCATAATACTAAAAACAACATCCTGATACCCAATTTTCAGTTAAAAAAAATGGCGATTTTTCATCAGCCATTTCGCACTTGTGTCACTTTTCTGTTGGAAGTGCGATATGGTGCCGAGAACTGGACAGCAACTAAACAAAATAATGAATGGGATTACAAAAAGCAACAAATATCGAAACGAAAGAATACGAACAATAACTAAAGATACCCATATTGAAGAGAAAATTGCAATCCTCAAATAGAGATTCGCAGGTCACGTTGCAAGAAATAATTGGATGAGATGGGACAGGCGAATCATAGAATGGAGACGGTATGAAAACAAAAGAGGAAGACCACATATGAAATGGTATGATGACTTCAAAAGAACAGCCGGACGAGCAGTTTTGCCCCCCACCAACCCCCTCCCTAGACATGGTAGTCAATCATCTCAACACTCTTCCTGAAATTTCAAATGCCATGGGAACCCCACCAAAGATATTCAATTTTTTGGGAATTAGTTTTGAGAAGGAAGATGATACCTAATATTTCCGGGCTCGGCGAAACAAGATGGAGTGAGAAACACAGTTTTGAAGGGGAATTTCCCTAATATATTGGGAGCCTTAGAAACCCTATCGAGTGAAAGAAATAGTGCGACCCGAAAAAATGCCTTTCAACTCTATACGGCTGCTTCCAGAATATCATTTATTCTTGACATTATTCTGATAACCAAATACTCGATTTTGATTGAACCTGTTGTTAACGTGCTCCAATCGATAGCTTTAGACGTGGTCAAGGCCTCTCAGCACATTAAACGCATTTTGCAAATTCTTAAAAGCCACCATGACAATCCCGAAAAAGTCAGAAATGAGATTTTAAAGGACGCTACTATTGTTGCGGAGAAAGTCGGACTGGAGGAGGACATTACATCAGTGCCGCGCATTGTTGGGAAACAACGTCATCGAAGCAACTATCCAGTAGAATGCCCTTCAGAATTCTAGAAGAGGTCATTAATAATATTTATTTGGACTCCATTATTACATCTCTTGAAGTACGTTTTGCTGAAGAAATCACTCCATCATTCGAATTATCTAAGCTACACTCGGCGCAAATGCAAACGATGTCAATCGAAAATCTCACATAAACTTGCGAAACTTTCTTTCTTCCCAGTTTTATGATTTTAACGAACATAAAAATGAAATCGAACTATGGCAACGATTGTGGTATAATAAACCCAACCCAACAAATCTAACCGTTGTTGATGAGACAAAAACCTTCTTTCCCGAAACGAAAATGTTGATCACTCTACCGTGCACATCGTGTACGACCGTTTAGCAGTCTTCGGAGACTAAAAACCTCGTTCAAAAGCACTATGGCGGAAAATCGCCTCAATGGGCGTCTGGCCGTGATGCGTGTGAACAGGCAACTTAAAAGATTTTCATAATAAAGTGGTCGTTAAAAACCATATGGGGGAAAATCGTAGAGAAGTTTGCAAAAAACCCCGAAGATTGTGTTTTAATAAATTTAATTAAAAAAAGGACCTCACTAGACTACTTTATTATTAAAATCTTGTAATTGTCAATGGCGACCAAATTCTTCAATTTTCTATTATTATTTTAACCTATGTTTTCTCCCAAATTATTTTTATTCTAATAAAAATAAATGTAAAAACTTTGTTCAGAAGTTTTATTTTTTGTGCAGTCAAGAGTTCGTGGAGCTTTACACCCCTTTCAGCGTATCTTTGGAATTCCAAGGTATCTTTGGAGTTCCAGGGTATCTTGGTATACGTTATCGATCCAACTTGCTCGCCTGCCAGTCGTTTTCCTCCGGTTTGTCTCAAAAACACTTTCTTTGCAATCCATATCAGAAGTGTCCCCAGCCCACCGGAGTTGCATTAATTTGTTTGATGTGCGACGTAATGGGGGGGGGGGGTCTCTATACCTCTTGTACCTCTAATCCTCCACTCCCTATTTTCATACGTCGCACCATATATTTTTCTGATTATCCTCCACTCAAAACGATCCAGTAAGTCCGCGAACTTTTTGATCATTGTCCACGTTTCGCTTCCATAGCATATTACAGTACGTATGAGAGTTTTATACATACAATGTTTGATGTCTCATTGTACATCCCTGGACTTTACAATTGGTAGTAAGGAGAAGAGTTCCCACTTGCTATTCGATTTTTAATTTCCATATTCTCATCGTTCTGGGTGTTTACCTTGCTGCCAAGGTAGGTGAAGTTGTTGACCCTTTCGAAGTTGAAATTGCCTATGGCTATGTTTTCTCCGAAACCGTCGCATTATCTTTCACTTTGGAGCATTTTAGTTCCATATTCGTTGATCCTTAACCCAATGTTCTTCGCCTCCGTTTCGAGATTTACAAATGTTTCCTTAACTGCTGCCAGTGATCTGCGCAGGATGTTGAGCAGACGACGTAGCCTATGATTTAAGTGACTTGATCATGATAGTGGCGTTCAGAATGTACCTGTATACGTAGATTTTTTATTCTCTCTCTCTCTCTAACCAATGTGGGTCGAGGGGGGTTAGCCCTTAAAACACTGCGGCCCATTGGCCTATTGTATTTCCCTCACATAGTTTTGTTCATGCAAATAGATCCAGTCCCTCTATTAGGTCCAGGATTCTATGTGCCATGTTTTTCACGGGGACTCTATCAGCTGTAATATCAAGCTTGTGTCTCCTACTTCCAATTGCTTCACAGTGGAAGATTATATGGGCGGCGGTTTCGTCTTCCTCATAGCATAACCTGCATAAAGGTTCATCTTTCCAGATACCCATTTTATGCAGGTGTTCTCGTAGAGAGCAGTGTCCTGTAAGTAAGGATTTTAGCAGTTAGAGTTTCCGATGGTTTAGCTACCATTCGTTTGCTGTGTGTCAGACCATTCAAGTTGACCCACTGTAGACGGTGCTTAGTTGCAACCCATTTACAGATTTTATTTCGGGTCGTGGTCTTTGTAATGTAGGGTCCGCTTTCAGCAATGATGTTTGCCTTGCAGGCTTCATCTTTTGCTAGCTTATCCGCCATTTCGTTACCCACCAGTCCTGTGTGGCTAGGCACCCAAGCGAGTGTGACCTTGTTATGCTTTGCCAGGGCTTTTAGGTCCTGAAGACAGTTCCAAACTGTCTTGGATTTGATTTCGTGACACGCTAGAGCACCAATCGCAGCCTGTCCGTAAAAATGCGGATGTTTCTACTTTTGTAGTCCATTCTCAAATTTTCACGGGCACAGGCCATGATAGCGTATATTTCTGCTTGGAATGCTGTGGCATGTGTCCCCAAGGGTACAGATAGGCTGCATCCCAGGGACAGTCCATAGATTCCTGCACCAGTACCACGGTCCTTCTTGGAGCCGTCTGTATACCAGTCCAGTCCTCCTCGGCAAGTGGTTATTTGATTGCCCTCTGTCCATCGATCTACGTAGATAGTTATATAATAAAATTTTTACATGTACGTACATTCTTTTGTTACTAATATGAATCACATATGATGAGAACTATCTACGTAGATAGTTCTCATCATATGTGATTCATAGTAGTAACGAAAGAATGTACGTACATGTACAAATTTTTATTTCATATACAATTATATTTTTTAAATTTAATGAGACTTTGCCACTGATTTTCGTAATATTTGGTTTAATATTTGATGATCTTAATCGTAAATAGTCGTATAAATAATTTGTTCTGTTAAACGAGATCGAATTTTTGATTTTACATAAAAATCTATTATCTTTTCATTTCTATACAATGATTTCAATTCATCATCAGCCTGAAGATTAATCAGTTCTGATTGTAAATCTTCACTAAAATCGTGACAAGTACATCAAATGGATTATGACAATAGTTTGGGCATTGTTTGACTTGTGCGGCATTTCCTTTTAAAATGTAGTTACGTTACTTTCCCCTATTAAGACATTTGTATAGTTGATTTAGATTGTTATAGATCATTTATATTTAAAATATTGGGAGGCCCGATGAAATCGCCTAGGAGGGCGGATACGAGCCGCGGACCATAGATTGACGACCCCTGTCCTACAGAATAATTTCTTACGTATATTTTGAAACTAAATTTATTAAAAAATGTTAAAAATTTCTGGGTCTGGATCTTAATTTTCATACGTGAATGTACCTATAAATTTGAAATAATTGAGGAGCTTTTCGTAATGGAATTAAAGACTAAGCAGAACTGATATATTTGAAAAAGTTCAAAATGTCTTAAAAAATAAAGCAAATTGGGTTGTTGAATAAAAAAAATATTGATTGATTTTTTTTATGTATTTTAAAACCTTATTATAAATAATTAGGATGTGATTTAAAAGTGATAAAATTTTGAAAATAATCATGTGACTCCAAGCGCCGTATTTTGTTTGTGACGTCGAAAGGGTGAAACTTCATTCTATCATTCAAACATAAACATTCTTTATAAAATGTAATTCAATATAAAATGGATTTTTTCGGCGATCTGTTTAAAAACATTGGTTTCGGCGTTTAACAATGTGGAACATTTAAAAACATTTTAGTTATTTTTGTAGCACTCCTTCACGATGGTACGAAACAAGCACGATAACTTTTAATATTTGACATGTCTACTACAGTTACTGTATCAACAAAGTCAGGCGCGGGTAGAAATTATCCATTTTACGTCACAACGCGACCGAGCGGTACCGAGTTTCGGTACCGAGTTTAAAAATATATTTTCAATTTGTTATAACTTTTTAATTACAAAAAAAAGATTGTTGTTATAAAACTTATATATGAGATTTCGATTTATGACAACAAAATTGATTCAAATACCTAATTGTAACAATGGACGACGGAGCACTGCAAGTTTAGCAAGTAAAATTCTTGGAGCACTGATAGACTGCTCCCGTTGGAGCCAAAACTTGTGAAAATTATCCTGATTATAATTTAATTGCAGTTTCAAGAGAAACAAATGTCCAACATTTTAATCACAAAAGTTTAAAATTAGAATACGTCCAATATAAGTATAAGATTGAGTCTGAGAATTTGATTAAATATCCTCACATAATATTTTCAAGGTCTCTGTATTTATAACAAATCGCGGATAATTTTTAAAAATAGCTAATTTATAGTTACACAAGATGTTTCTAAAATATTCGAATTTAAAAAAAATCTTATAGAGATCATTTTTACAGTCCAATTTAATACCATTTTAATTAGAGTATATCGCTGACAGTTATTAGAAATAAATACTAACCATATGTCCAAAAGAAAACGTTTTTGTTTCGACTGGTATTTTCATTTCCAATCCTAAAATTTACATTTTAGAAATAATTCTGTTCAGTTGAGTTTAATGAAATTGGTTGAATTGACAGTTGTTTCTAACAAAGAAGATTCGTAAATTCAATAATTAATAACTATGAAAGCACTGCGTATTCCACGCTCAGCGATTGACTAAATTAGTCATTTTAATTCTTGTTAGGGTAAACAACAATAGAACAAGGCAAAAAATATGTGAGACAAATCTAATTCAAATCACAATAAACAAAGAAAAAAGAAAATAATTTAAAAAATGAGTGTGTAACCTTTACGCGCGGTTGAAACTTCCTTGACGGTTGTGGCACGTATTAAATCTGTTAAATAAAATATTTATAAATAGAATAATGATATTTATAAGAATTAAACTTTATAAAATTCTCATGAAATTTATAGTCAGTCGATGAAGAAGTTTTAGTTTTATTTCAAAAGTGACATTGATGAATACACATTTATATTTTTATGAGACATATTGTTCAATTTATAAAAAATTTAAGATTGTCAAAAACTGAAAAACTATGTCGTAAGCAGAATATAGAATTTACTCAACATTCTGAGTTACTCTCAAGTTGCGCTCAAAAATAGTTTAACTTCAATTTTTCAATGTTGAGGAATGTCAAAATGTTGGAACTATTGCATGGCGACATCTTTACATACAAGTGATCTCCTTGGAAAGAACCGAGCACCCTGGGACTACTATAAGCATTACATCAGGGTGATGGTTGACATATATATGTTTTATATATTTATATATATATATATATAAATATATATATATATATATATATATATATATATATATATATATATATATATATATATATATAAATGTATTTATCTTAATGTGTCCCAGTCTTTCTTGGACTTCAAGAGTAGATCTATCACATTTTTTGGGTCGAGATTTATGGCTTTTAGTTCTAGCCGTTAGAATAGTGAATAGTGTGAGTCACACTATCCACCTCACCGCAGTAAACGCAGTCTGGGTCAGATGCCCACCCGATGTTATGGAGATAATCTCTAACGCATCCCTGATCCGTGAGAACCAGGGTTTGGTGCTATGATAATTCTTCATGCCTAGTCCACCAGTCTATGACCGGGATGAGGATTTTTGTCCACTGGCACTTTACTGAACTTGAACACGTATCTTGCTATTCACGTCTGACTTTTTTGCTGGCCTCTTTTTATGTCAGTTTTGTGAAGATCTTTACTGTACATCGCTTGTAGTTCAATTGGGGGTATTTCTGAGATTACGAGGACTGCGTTTCGAGATACCGTTCGGTAGGCGCTGCCTATACGTAGGGCAATTTTTAGCCGTACCTAGTTTCGCTATTTTTACATCATTGAGAGCTTCTACCCAAATGGGTACATCATATAGCATGGCGGAATGTGCTACAATGCTAAGTAGCCTGCGTTTGCTACTTGTAGGTCCTCCTACGTTGGGCATGAGCTTCTCGAGTGCTGCTGTCATTCTCATTCCTCTCTCTGACTCCTTTTGAATATGATCAGTGAAGGATAGGCTTTTATCTATTGCCTATATATAGACTATATGCCTATAGTCCATTTTTTAACAATGAAGTACAGAGAAGATAGGACTTATTTGACCTTGTTCTCTGATTGGCTTAAATCGAGTAGAAGTTCAGACGATATTTCTCAACTTTTTCTCTACTCATCTCTCTCTCTCTTTTCAGATACATTTGCGTCACTGGCGTAGAATTTGGTGATATGTAATTAAATCAATATAATGCTACGAATAATTTCTAAATATAATAGAACGTTAAATTATACTACGGCTAATAAGTACTATATTATACAATAATGTTTTATATATAATTTAATATTTAATTTTAAATTTAAAGATAAAACAATTAATTAACTCCAAGTATATTTTTTCGAACGCCAATGTTGAGCTGTTAGTTGTCAATGTCTGCCGAGTCAATTCACAATTGTCATCTGATCTGTTTGCATCATTTAGATTTTTTACGTTTTTCTCCATTTATTTGTGTGTGTTTTATTACCATTAGTACCATTGGTTACCACTAAATGGCACCCATTTAGTGTATTTAATAGATATTCAATGAAACCATTAATAAATTACTAATTTTATATTCAAGTAACTATATTTGAATTTAGCGCCAAATTTTGTAACTAGATTGAGCATTTGTCATAGTGTAAATCAGGTCTCTAGCTACTGCATTCTTAAAAAAAATGGACTATAGATATTTTACGCTATGCTTCGGTTTAATGTCCACCCCTATCACTTTAAAAGAGATGTGGGCCAGTTTTCTATAGCCCGTCAGCAGAACGGCTTCGGTCTTTTACGGTGCCAGGTTTATGGATCGGGTTGACAACTAGTCAGTAATCATCTTAATTGCTAGATTAGCCCTGGCCATAATACCCCTTTCAGTTTTCCAACTATGGTGGGAGCTAGGGCTATAGCGACATCTTTTTTTGGAAAGAGGGGTAAAATACATTTATATGCGACCCCCAGTGCTCCAAATTGCTCTGGGGAGTGTGAGACTACTCGCCTTAGTGGTTTGACTACCCACTAAATTACCCACTCCTCAATTTTGACCCCTTGTTGGACTGCCTTCTCAGCTTTACTTCGTTCGGGGTTTGCCTTCTGTTTATCTTATTTCTCCTTTTTTACGATCCGTTTCGTCCTTCTCTTTTGCTGTAATGGCAGATGTCGCTAACTTCTTCACTGCCTCCTAGCATTCTCTGCTTTGTAGAATTGTCTCCTGTAGGTTTTCTGGCGTCAGCTTTCCTCCCACCGTTATTTCCATTCCCATCCGTTGTTTCGTCCATCTGGGGCAGTTGAAAAATGTATGCTGGCAATCATCTACCAGGTCCGGGCAGTACACACAATTTTCGGTCTCCCTCAGGTGTCTGCAATAGAGGTATGCCATGAAGCTACCATGTCCGAGCAGCAGCTGCGAGAGAAAGTAGTTCACTTCTCCGTATCCTTGTGTTACCCATGGTACTATGAGTGGGATGATTCGTTTTGTCCACACCGCACATCCAGTTTCCTAGTTCCATCTTGTCTGCCATTCGTGCATAGTGTCTTCTCTAATCCGACTAGTGCTCTCCTCCCCTTCAAGGTACCTTCTTAACCTTTCTTTTGCCATCAGGTCTATTGGCAGCAGTCCGACAACTACCGACAGCGCGTCTGCCGAGGCCATCCTGTAGGAACTACTACAATAACATCTACGCAGATACGACTTAACCTAACCTTATTTCCGTCAGTGACCGTCATTTCCGATTGAAAAGAGATTAAGAAGTTTTACTTATAAATTGTAAGTACATGTTATACAACTGTAATAAAATTCAGTTAGTGCATAGATCCCCTAGCGAATGTATACTTCTACGCATATTTTTTGGGAAAGTATCAATTGAAAAATAAGATGCATACTTAACGTGACCATACGTCCCGCTTTGAGCGGGACAGTCCCGCTTTCAGTCCCGTCTGTCCCGCTGTTCCCGGCGAGGGCAGAAACATCCCGCTTTCACGGGTAAGTATCTACTTACTAGGGTGTAAACAACTTACTAATTGCCTATTATTTTTGCACTCGCAAGGTCGTAACGCGTGAGAGAGGGAGAGAGAGATTGATTTTGATTGATTGATTGATTTAGTTTATTTATGCCAAGGCGTATGGCCAAATGGCAATTTAAGAATACAATATAAATACAATATAGGTATCATTTTTAACATTTGTTAGTCTTACAGGTCTCCCAAAGATAACAAAATATGATATAACAAAATAACAATAACAAAAAATGATAATATGATAAATAAATGGTAATTCATAAATGATTACATAAATACTAATTTATGATTAAATTAATTACTAATGATTACTTAAATACATACCATAATATGGTACATAAACACAGATATATTTTTAATGATATTTAACCAAATTTAGGGTATCAAAAATAGACCCTTAGGCCTTCTGTAAATGCAAGACAGCAAAAGATGAGCACCAGTCGCTAAAGTCACATCAAGCATAAGAAATTCTGGTTCATTTAAATGGTTTGAGGTAGAAATATGTAAAACCTTTGTTTTTAGAGATTTATGAATAAGACAAGCAACTCCACCACCCTGTATATAACGACCACTATCAGTGTGCTTCAAAATGCGATCTCTCCTTATTGGAATATAATCATCTAGTGAAAAAATACTATTTTCTATGGAAGGTTTTAACCAAGTTTCAACGAGAACAATAATATCTGGTGTAGTTTCAGCAACTAAGTTAAGAAATTGAGCAATATGGCCCACAACACTATTTATATTTAAACTTAAAATATTTAATAGTGTAGACCCTATATCAACTGAGCTATTGGTTAAATCTACATTTTGCTATTCTAACTTTCCTAAATCTAGTTCACAGTCGATTCTTAGTTTTTCCGAGTTATCATCCTTTTTAACAAAAATTTGACTGTTTTGCACCCAGACACCTTAATGCCTTTGCTTTATTTTTCGTGTTCATTAACAGCTTATGTACCTTAGGGTGTAAAAACTCATTTACAAAAATATTTCCATGAAAAGATTTCTCAACAATAGTAGGAAACACCATGCTGACGGGCAAGTTTTTATGCTTTCTTTTGGTATTGATGATGAAGTCACGAACTTGAACCGATTTAAGGTTAAGTATGTATGAGTGCAAAACAGCATTACCACTATTATCACTGGCCATAGATTTTTTCTTATTTTCAAACTTACGTATGTTCAAAATATCAGTTTTTAACTCTGATATTTTCAACTTCTCAAAAACATTTGACACTATATCAGAAAGATCAAGCCTCTCACTAACAACATCCGGAATTCCTGAGATCATTAGTTCCGACGTGGCCAAAGCTGATAGTGACGAACTTGAGGTTCCATCCTTTCCTTCAACAGATGATATCATATTTTCCAGGTTATTTGTTTTTAAATAGAGCTCAGAAATACGCGAAGTATTCGAAGCAACATTCCCGATTATAACAGATACCTTGTCATTAAGCGTGTCTTGAGTCTGCCGAAGTAACTCCATTTTATTTTCAATTTGGTCGAGTCTTAAGGAAGTTTTCTCACCCGATTCTGCTATAGCTGTCATTATCTGAGTAAACTTTTCATCTAGTGATTTTGATGACTAATCACTTGGGATAGCAGGAGAAGCTTCTTCGTTCGACATTTTTGACGAGCGCGACCCACTCACCGTTGTATCCACGTTTGGCAGAAGTTTGTTAAATTGTTTCCTGCAGCAATCCGTCGATGGCTTGTTCTTAACGAAGTCTCGTGCACAACCAGGACGAAAAGAATTCTTGCAAGAATTACATGTGATAGCCGATCTGGCTGTTTTTTTGCATTTAAAGCATAAGTCTGCCAATAATGACATTACAGTGTGTAGACAGATTTCAGTTCAACTTGCGCTGCTACGCTACTGGTACCAGACCTTCACTAAATAGCGTCCATAAAAGTTAACCAAACAGATCACAAGTCTCAAGCTAGAAACTCAAGCAAGAAATAGCGAAATAACTATTTGATTTTCACAGTCGTAAATTCCTATCAGGGTTTGCTGAATGAATTATGAATTATATTTTAAATATTAAAACTTCATACAAAGAGAAAAGTCTTTTATATATGACGCGAATCGAACCGACGACCACTGAATCTGAAAGCAAGAGTTTTACCACTGCACTAATAGACTTCGTTCACTTCGTTGAACTTAAACGATAATTTCTATTTCACTTTTAGTTTTTATTTTATCACTATGAGATTATCTCCACATGGAGAATTTTAACCCTAAACTTAATTTATAAACTCAAACTTATCAGTCATTTAGAGACGACTAAATGTTACAGAAACACATGGACTGCCCTTATATGGCAGTTACACAAGGTTTGTAGATTATTTTATAACTGAATCAGCGCCAGTGTACCTTTAATATTAATTTGCAAAACAAGTATCCGTTTATGAAACAAAGGAATGGTACATCTACAGCAAACGTGACTAGCGAAAACGGTGGTGCCAACGATATCGAGAAACATTAAAAATGGGAAAAACACATGCTTTCCGATCAAGCTGCGGCTTGTATCCGTTATATATAATTTAATATTCAATTTTAAATTTAAAGATAAAACAATTAATTAACTGCAAGTATATTTTTTCGAACGCCAATGCATGCTGAGCTGTTAGTTCTCAATGGCTGCCGAGTCAATTCACAATTGTCATCTGATCTGTTTGTATCATTTAATTTTTTTTACGTTTTTCTCCATTTATTTTTTTGTGTTTTATTGCCATTGGTGCCATTTAGTGTATTTAATAGACATTCAATCAAACCATTAATAAATTGCTAATTTTATATTCAAGTAACTATATTTGAATTTAGCGCCAAATTTTGTAACTAGATTGAACATTTGTCATAGTGTAAATCAGGTCTCTAGCTACTGCATTCTTAAAAAAATGGACTATAGATATTTTACGCTATGCTTCGGTTTTATGTCCACCCCCATCACTTTAAAATAGATGTGGGCCAGTTTCCTATAGCCTGTCAGCAGCCGTCAGGCGATAAGCTCGTCAGTGGCTGCGTTTTTTTAAAGAACCGATTTGCTGACTTCTAAAGATTTGGACATAGCTGCAGCGGAGGCTGCGTGGGCGTTTCATACGGTGCGGTGCAAGAAAATCACAGCTTGCGCTCAAATGCCTGTGCTTCTCATTTAATTCAAACATGTTTTGAGCAAAAATTTAGATGTGCTCGTACAAAATCTCAGGCTATTGTTGACAACGTATTGGCATCTATGGAAACCGATTACTTGAAAGAGGACCTTCGCGAAGCCCACTTCACAACTTTATTAACAGATGGTTCTAACCATGGCTCGATAAAATTATTGCCAAAGGCAAGTTTTTAGATTTTCGAGAACAGCCAGGTGAAACATGTATTGACCACCATTGTACATGACCACTAATGGTTTTAAATGCATTTATAAACAATGTAATATTTAAACGTACAAATTTTAGAAATAAGTATTTATTTTCTGTATTTTTAAATATGTAGCAAACAGGCTGACTAATGCTTCACCTTCATCACCTCAAGATCGAAATACTACTGAATATCAACTGAAAAAAGATCCTACATGTGACAAAAATGAACAACACACATCAGATGCTGAACCCTCTACTTCAAGCTACTGTGAATTAATAACTACAAGCTTGGAAAATGTATCACCTGACCCTGGTACGTACTGTGACGTAATTAGAAGAATTACGCGATATTTGGATTCGAAAAGGGCCAGAGTTTTTCCAAAATAAAAATTGTGACCGAAACTTCTACAAGTTTTTCATATTCAAGCGGTAAAACAAAAACTAGATACTTGACAAAATATGTTCACCCCTAAATTGGTGAATGGTGAGTCCTTAGAAAGAAAATGGATCCTTTATTCACCGTCGAAGAAATCTGTGTACTGTTATTGCTGCCGTCTATTTAATACTACTACTGCAAATAATTTGAGTTCTCCGAATGGATATAAAGATTGGAAGCATATAAGTAACTTATTACTTGAGCATGAGATCTGTTTACAGCACCGGCAATTAATGATAAATTATGTTGCAAGAAGCAAAACTATGGGACGAGTTAACAGTGAGTTGCTGTCCCAATATAATACAGAAGTCAATTATTGGAAGAATGTACTTAGAAGAATTGTCGCAGTAGTGAAATTTTTAACTTCTAGAGGTCTTGCTTTTCGTGGCGATAATGAGATATTGGGGTCTCAAAATAACAGTGATTATTTGGGATGCTTAGAACTGATTAGTCATTTTGATTCTTTTCTTGCTGATCATATGCGAAACTGCGGAAATCGTGGAAAAGGAATTACATAATATTTGTCTGCAAATATTTGTAATGATTTTATTAATATAATGGGACAGCAAGTTCAAAATCAATTGTTACCGAAGCAAAATACTACTATATAAGCGTGGATTCTACTCCAGATCTCTCTCACGTTGATCAACTGACCTTCCTCGTTAAAGACAGAGAGCTTATTGAGAGATTTTTGCAGTTTTTCTCTATAGATAAGCATAATGCAGAATACATAGCAGATACTATTTTAAGCTTTTTTGAAAGCCTTGATATTAATATGAAAGATAGTAGTGGGCAGAATTATGATAATGCATCAAATATAGCTGGAAAGTATTCTTGTGTTCAGTCAAGAATAAAAGAAAAATATAAATTTGCAATTTTTGTCCCGTGTGCGGCACATTCGCAAAATCTAGTAGGTGTTCAGGCTGAATGTGTTTCCGAAGCAGTAGCATATTTTCAGTTTATCCAAAAAAATTTCAATTTTTTCTCGGCTTCGACCAAACGATAGAAAATTATGACAGAACATTTGGGCGCAAATAAAGTCCTGAAGTCTCTACCGAATACTAGATGGTCTGCACGTGCTAATGCTACTAATACCTTACAAAATGGTTATTTAAATATTT
Source organism: Phosphuga atrata (assembly GCA_944588485.1). Classification (NCBI taxonomy): domain Eukaryota; kingdom Metazoa; phylum Arthropoda; class Insecta; order Coleoptera; family Silphidae; genus Phosphuga; species Phosphuga atrata. The sequence continues at coordinate 32,270,901 of OX155904.1, forward strand.
CTGAAGCTTTGTCCTCAATTGCAAGTGAACATCAATCAACCAGGAGAAACAAGAAACGAAGCCCAAATCCTAGCAAAACAAATGGAAAAATTGAATACTATTCTTTTAACGGAGATATGGAATGATATTTTGGGAATTATGAATAAAACAAGCTTAAGTTTACAGAATATCACTATTACCATGGACTTTGCAACGAAACTTTACGCCTCTCTGGTCGATTATGTCAATAACGCACGCAATAAATTCGATCAGTACGAATCGGTTGATAAACAAAAAAATCCAAATGCTGACTATAAAGATCTGTAAAGTCTGTAAGAAAAAGAATTCGCAGTACACGCGTCACTTTTTAAGGATCATCAGAATCTGTACAGCTGAATGCCAAAAAAAAATCATGTAGATACGTTTATTCCTATAATCGACACATTATATACATTTAAAAAATTGTTCGGCTGAATACCAAGAAATTGACAATTGTTTTAGTTTTCTTTGTCAATTAATAACAATCGATTCTGATGAGTTGACAAAAAAATGCAATTAATTTGAAGAATTCTATCACGAAGACATTAATGCATATCAGCTCAAATCAGATGTTTTCATTTAAGGGAGTATTTAAAGAACATAGCAAAGGAATAAGCGGATTTGAGTATCTCAACCTTACATAAATTAATAAAGTCTGATAGATTAGAAGAAACCTTTCCAAATGTTGAAGTTGCTACAAGAATGTTCCTTTGCTTAATGGTTACCAATTGTAGTGGAGAGCGATCATTTTCACAGCTAAAGAAAATAAAAAATGAATTACGAACAACTATGTTACAATAACGATTAACTAATTTATCAATTATGTGCATAGAAAGTGATATCCTAAAAAAATAGACTTTGAAGATATAATAGAAGATTTTGCACTGCAGAAATCCCGAAAGACATCTATCGTAATCGTAACCATTTAAAACCAGCAGCATATTTATCTAATTAATAACATATGTATATTTTATTTGTACTAATTAACCATAATAAATATAAGATCATAGCAGAAAAATGTTTTTGTCATTCACTTTTTTTACTTTCCAACAGGGCCCCAAATTCTTGTGGGCCCAAGAGCCCCAGCATAGCCTAAGACGGAACTGCGTATTGGATGACCCTATATTACTTATTATATAGTATATACAGATATGATAAGTACAGAAGTGATACACTTATCACAAGTGATAAGTGTCTAAATTTATTTTTACATATTAATTTTTACATAAGTGTGGTTAAAACGCAGTGAATAATTAATTCAATTCAGCGCAAGTATGGACCACGTAGTGTACTACGTAGTAACGGTCGCAACCACCCTATGCATTCAAGTTCCTTTATCAAATAAAAGTTACTTTTCTTTTAAAAAATCTTTCGTCCAACGTCGTTTATTTTGCTCTGAGATTTGCTTGTTTTAATTACTTCAATCACGGAGCTAAATCCCATTAATAACTCCACATTATTTTTTTAATAACTCCACGTTAACTTCTATTTCCTATAAGCAATTGAACGTGACGGAAGTGCCGAATCAATTTTAACTTTGTTAAAATCTCTGTTGAATAGCGTTAGCAATGTTGAAAATTTAAAGCGCAAGTTGAAACGCATGTTGAATTGAAAGCGGAAGACGAAAGCGCACAAGTGTACCTTTACGTCCTTAAGTACGTTTTTGTCTGAAGGAAAATAAATTTAAACTTGTTTTTATATTGAAGTTCCTCGTGTTTGTTTGTTTGTTTATTACAATAATTAATGTATCAAAACTCCACACTCGATTAGCTAAACGTTTTCTATATCAGATTTGCACAACCGTCGCACACTGGGACGGATTACGAAATTACGACGACAAAAATAAAATCCAGTTCATTTCAATTTTTTGTCTCACATATTACCTTATGATGACATTCTGATGATTCTAATATAAAATGAGTCTATATTAGATGTACACGATTAATTAAAAATACAAATTTAAGTGGAAAAAATATATTTTTTTTCCACTTTTAATTTTAACTTTTTTATTTTATGACAAAAGTGGAACATTTTTTTACAAATTCACAAACGTCGTTGACACAAAACTTATCCAACACGTATTGTACTAATCGTTCATTACACTTTAACGAAGAAAACTTATAAAAACTTTCATCTCTTAATACAAAAAATAGTTCATTTCTATTCAACGTTCTCTCTTGCAAATGGTGGTCATCACGACAACCTGGAAAAAAGGTGTAATTCTCAGTAAGGTGGAACGATGTGGACGGGATTTTTTCTTTTCCAGAATTGTCAATGTTTGTTTTGTTTTACAAAATATTTAATTTAATGGAACTATGCGGAACTTTTAAAAATCAATTTATTGCAGTTTATTACAAAAAATGTTTAATTTACGATAATCGTTAACAAAACTTTTTTTTAACCGTATTGATTGAAACTTTCTACAAATTTGATATTATTACATAAATACATACTTGAAGCTATATTCTCCATATTTAAAAAGTTCACAATTTTTTAACACAAAACATTAACAAAACCTACAATGAAAATTACATGCAATTATTGTAAGAGTTTTCAAAAGAGGTTTAAAACAAATTCTGTAATAAAACAGATTTAGTGAAATTTTAGAGAAATTTTAAAGAAAATATTTTAGACAGAATATGCGCAAATAAAACAACTAATTAATCCTTTTTTTCTCGATTAGATTATAAGTCTGAAAAATACTTAAAGATCTATTCTGACTAATTACTTATTTTTAAGACAATCAATATTGAATAGAAATCAATAAGTTAGGATCGACAAATTTTTGGAAATGTTAAATCTTTACAATCATCAAACTAGATTATATTAAGTTGAATTTCAGATTGATTCGTGGAAATTGTATTTAAGATTCGCGCCCAATTTCACCAAGGTTTCCATTTGCTAATAGACTATTAACAAAACGAAAATTTCATTAATTTGCATTCTCGCCAAACACGACAAACTAGACAAAATTAGCTTAATAAATGTTTCGAAAATGCAAATTTTAGGAAAGGCCATAGGACGATAAGAATACCGAATCCGCCCCAGAAAGGTATCGGGCTCATAATTTAAGGAAATGTTGGTACATGCTGCAAGTTTCAGATTTTTATCTATTACCATTTCTGAATAAATCGAAACATACTGAAAATCAGTAAAAAATGTTATTCTCAGCACCTTGTGAATCGATTGATCTAAATACCAGATATGTTTTGGGGCATGGTGGTAGCTAAAAAAATATAAGCAATATCTGTTCATAAGAACCTTAAAAAAAAGAGCTTATTTTCTTAATTTTATTTTTTACGCATGTTACGATAACGATAATAATTTGAAACTATTTTTTTTTTAATACCTCATTCAATTTTCGATGAAATTATGAGGTTGGGGAATTTTTTAAAACGGTACGCCATATTGAAGAAAACTGATTTTTTGCTCAAAAAACGATTTCTTTTTATGATTTAACTCTTGAAATGATAAAATACAGAACTTATGCGATTAATGTACTAGTGAAAACAACATAATAAATTAGGAACTCTCATATAAAAATAATTATTCTTCATATATAATGAACTCTAATCAATATTATAAACTTTATTTATAACTGTAATGATTAAATCAGTATAAAATACTATTGTTTATATAATTCAACTACGTTTTAGGGAATTTAAACTTTCCCGCTCAATTATTAGTTAATTCAGCAACCATAAGTGGCACTGTAATTCAAAACTGGTAACACTGTTTTCTATTTTCACGAAAACCCACCAGAACTGTAGATAACCTTAAAAGTATTTGTTGGCATTCTAAACAAGTATTGGTGGTATTTTTTCTGTATTTAATAATTAATTTTATCTCACCATATTTTTATTGAAGTGAAAATATGTCGACATCTAAAACATATAATCCAAAGTGTTGCATTTGTTCAAAATTCATTAAAAAAACGCGAGGTACTCCAAAATATATACAACCTGATGAAGATGCTGAAGATTTTTCTGAAGATTGACGATCTTTGATCATCCAATTGTAGTTGGTGATGTTTTGTGTTATAATTGTCGTTAAAAAAAGTATAAGAAAACGAAAGTTGACGACGAGGATCAGGATACATCGTTGGAGGATGAATTATCTTCAGATACAAGTGAATTGTTAGAAAGAAATGATTCGAACTTATCATTGATGACTTTGTCTCAGTCAAGTACTGATGAGCCATCATTTAATTTAGAGGTTGTATGTGATAATGATACAGAAGAATGTATTGAAGTTCAAATTACAAGAACTGTTGCAACTCACAGATATTGTTGTGTGTGTTCTGTTTCAAATCGAAATCTGGTAGTTGTTCCTCAAGATGCTCGTATGCAATGCTTTATTAAGAAAAGAATTTTCATTCCGGATGGAAATCGATGTTGCAGCGATCATCTCATAAAAAAACGTTTTTATAGTATATTCTAATTGGATTTTTTTAAAATCGTCAGAGTTAACTAAATTGATGGAAAGCTTGCCTGTTGAATGTGACTCTACACTGATTGATAAAATTGATGATTTTTGTATACCTGATGAACAACTTTACATATTTACTGGATTAAGACGCGAAAACATAATCAAGTTTCGAGAAACTATGAGAAATACAGATGCTCGAACGGTCACTCAAGCTCTTATCGTATTTTTATGTAAGCTACGTACTGGTAACTCAAACAGATTGATATCAGCGACTTTACAATTGAAGAATGAACAGTTGGTTTCAAAATATTGTGACCAAGTGATACAATCATTTGAGAAGGATGTTTTACCTCGGTATTTTGGTTTTCGATCTGTGTCTCGACATGATCTCATTCAAAATAATTCATCACTGCTTTTAAAAAGTTTGTTTGCTGATCGCAGTGATAAGCTTTTCTTGATTTACGATGGAACGTATGCTCGTCACCAAAAGAGCTCGAATAACGCATATCATGTATGACGCTACTATAATGAAAGACATTATCGATACTCCTGATGGTATTTGCAATCTACTGGAACCTGGTGATGTTTTTGTTATTGATCGAGGATTTCGTGACGTTCAGGCGCACTTGGAAGAAAAAGGTTATCAAGTGTTGATGCCGGCATTGAAAGGCAAACGAAATCATTTAACAACTGCTGTATCTAATGCGTCAAGATATGTCACAAAAATTCGTTGGGCAGTCGAAGCAGTACACGGAATGCTGAAACAAAAATATCATCTACTTGACAAAAAATTCAACAATATAATGTTACCAATTATATGTTCTTTTTATAGAATTGCATCATTTCTTCACAATCAGTACAACAAACGTCTAACTTCTGATACAGAGTATTTAGATGAAATTGTTGAAATGATAAAATCTCGGAATAATACTGATCATACATTAGCTGAAGAAGTAGACAAAAATGGTTGGCAGAGAAAAAAACTTCCATTTGAGACAATTCCGTCTAGTGATTTCACAGATTTTCCAGAAATGACCGAAAAAGACTTGAAACTTTTATTTACGGGTTCCTATCAATATAAACAAGCAATATCATATTTAGCAGAGACGATGGATGAATCAGATAATATTACTATTCAGTTTGTCAGAGAAAAAACTTATATATTGAAGGCTCAAGTACAATCTGGCCATATTTGTAGATAGGTTTACAGATGTTTTATTGAATATAAACCAAATACAATTGGATGGAGTGGAATATTAAGATATAGCTGCGAATGTGCTAATGGACTGAGGACAATTGGTTGTTGTTCACACGTAGCTGCAATAATTTTTTACATGGCGCACGGACGATATTTGTCTAAAATCCCCAGACCAGCAGCAATACTTAATACTTTATTCAATAAAGACAATATCACCACTGTGATTGATGAAGATAGGGACGAGGACTAGTCACAAATTCATAAGAAGATTTTTATCATTAACAGATTAATATAATTAATGCATTTTTTAATAGTTTATAATTAAATATTAATATTAAAGTTATTAAATAAAGAACAATTATTTTTATATGAGTGTTCTTAATCTATTCTGTTGTTTTCACTAGTACATTAATCGCAAAAGTTCTGTATTTTATCATTTCAAGAGTTAAATCATAAAAAGAAATCGATTTTTGAGCAAATAATCGGTTTTTATTTTTGTTCAATATGGCGTACCGTTTTAAAAAATTCCCCAAGCTCATAATTTCATAGAAAATTGAATGAAGAATTCAAAAAAAATAGTTTATATTTTTATCGTTATCGTAACAGGGTTAAAAATTAAAATTAAGAAAATAACCTCGTTTTTTTTTAAGGTTGTTATGAACAGATATTGCTTATATTTTTTTTCTTAGAAGCTACCATCATGCCCCAAAACATATCAGGTATTTAGATCAATTGATTCACAAGGTGCTGAGAATAACAATTTTTACTGATTTTCAGTATTTTTCGATTTATTCAGAAACGGTAATATATAAAAATCTGAAACTTGCAGCATCGAAGTATCTTTTGAGTACCAACATTTCCTAAAATTATGAGCCCAATACCTTTCTGGGGCTGATTCGGTATTCTTATCGTCCCATGGCCTTTGTTGCCATTTTTTCTTAAATTTATTTATTTATTTGTACACATAATTATTTTGCAATAAATAAACAAATTTAAACAAAAAATACTAAAATTTAATAAATGAACGATCTAAATCTGTGTTTATTAGAAACCATTCAGACTTATGGTCTACAGAAATTATAATGGGCAAAAATGGTTTCTAATATGAAGAAAACACAAAATGTATCAAGAATTTTTCAGCTCAATTTAAAGAATATCTTAATGCGTTGTTCGGAATTTTTTTTATCCACAAGTGGGATTGGTTGATATATTTAACCATCCAATAATAGAGAATACGCAAGTGATTTAAATTTACTTGATTTTTACCACGATACCTTATGGTCTTGACATTACACCTAAACCATTATTTTCTCATTTAGTTTGTATTTAATTCCATAAAACTTTAATTAGAAAGTGCAAAATAAGCGAGCACTACCATTGGTAGAATCGAAGCATGACGTCACATGACATGTTATGAGATTTATCGGCATCGATAATCATACAGTGCTAGTCGTGTTGTGAATGAAAATTTGTTTTTATTTATATTTCTGTAGGGTTTTCCATTGTGCGATTTTGATGGAAAGAGACATTAGAAATTATCAAGAACAATGCCCGATGTCTTGCCCGATCTCGTTCGCTTTGCCTGGTCGCATCTTATTAGATTCGTATATTATTAAGTTTTCTTTAGTCTTGTGTCGACTTGTTTAATCCTCCTTAGCCTTTTCTAGTCTTGTTTAAATTTGTCCAATTTTGCCTAATCTTGCTCATTCCTGCTTAATCTTAACTAAGGATAAACAAAACTAAGGGTCTAGTTCATAAAAACTTAATAATATTATTAAAATTAAACATAAAACTGTTCATAAAGCGTTTAAAATAAATTTTACCAAAAACTTGATTCATAAACGCATTATAACGTTAAACGTGATTCATAAACGCATAATTTACTTTAAAATAGAGTTATAAAGTTGTAAAATGTCAAATTTTATAATGGTGTTTGGCTTATAAAAACCTATTGTAATCTAGAAAATAGTGGCCAGAGACAAATATCTTATATAGAAAATATTCAAATTTATTAATTGTAAAAGGAAAAATAGATGCAGCGATACCGTCTTTTACACTGTCTAACTTTTTTTTTAGATCCAAAATACGTGCTAGGGCTTATTTTCGAGGGAGGGCTTATATTCCAAAAAGTAGATTTATATATCTTTGTTTAATATTTATCTAGATACCGAAATTTCCTCTTCTGGAACATCATCATAAATTACCAAATTTTGAATTAATTCCGTTCTGATTTTCCTCCAAATCTATTTCTTGTAGAATTATTGGTTCGAATCTCTCGTCTTGCAATATAGCTATCGTTAAAAGAATACTTCTTGTCTAAGTAGCCTGTTCGTGGTGCATTTGAAACACTAGCGTCAGTTATTTTGTCCCATGATTTTTTTTACAAAATACACAACTTCTTGTAAGCCTGGCTTTAATAAATTACATCGTTGATTTCTCACCATTCTGTTTTCAATATATTCATTGATTTCCATCCGCAAATGATCCTTGAATGGCTTGTTTATTGCAATGTGAAGTGTCTGGAGGTAAGCAGTCATTCCTGTCGTTATCATTATTTGATCAATCTTCCTCTCAGCAAGAATGTTTTTCACTGAATGAATCCCAAACTAGTAAACCTCTATTTTGACCCCCCAACAGTGGTGACAGCATAAAATCGACCTCGTTCAATGTTGTCTTTTTAACCTTTAGTGATGATAAATTGTGATACTTTCTTGCCATCTAGACAAATCGCCAAAATGTAGGTAACACGTGCGCTATCGTAACCGGTAGAAGGAACATAAATGGACGAGGAGAAGCCTTGTGGTGAACCGTCGTTTGAACTCTTCCAGCTTAAACATTGTTGTTGATCTCGTTAGAGGCAGTTTATGTCGCTGAAGGAAGTTATCCATTCAGTGTGACGATGCTTTAAATTCTTCTGTGGATATATCAAATTCAATTACCATTTCAAGGGCAAATTTTGGAATCAGCCCTGCGCACAACCAACGCCATTGCTCTCCTGTCAGCAATCCATTCCCAGATGCATTCTTCCAACTCAGAAAATAACGGCTGTCGACCTGATCCAACCCTGCGTTTTTTTCCATTTCCTTGGTCCACCAGTTGACACAGGTTATCCTAGTCTGCACGCCATTTTAACATGAACGTAAATTGACGAGGAAGCTTTGTGGCGAACCGTCGTTTGAACTCCTTGGCCTAGAAATACCGCGGTCTCGTACATAGCAATCACGTTGGTGAGTTGGTATTTCGAAAAGTCGATGGCATCAACAAAAAGCTTAAATGCAAGTGCACGTTTAACAACTTCATTGTCTTCCAGCTTAAACACTGTTGTTGATCTCCTTAGAGGCAGTTTATGTCGCTGAAGGAAGTTATCCATCCAGTGTGACGATGCTATAATTCTTCTGTGGATATATCAAATTCAATTACCATTTCAAGGGCAAATTTTTGAATCAGCCCTGCGCACAACCAAAGCCATTGCTCTCCTGTCAGCAATCCATTCCCAGTTGCATTCTTCCAACTCCAACTCTTCCAACCTGATCCAACCCTGCGTTTTTTTCCCATTTCCTTGGTCCACCAGTTGTAACAAGTTATCGTAGTCTGCACGCCATTTTCGAACCATACGGAGATCTTCTCTTTACAGAAAGCTACAAGATTTACATCCCTGGAGTCATCCATGATTCCCTTTTTGTACTCGACGGAATAACTCTTTCTGTTTGTACTCATTGCATCTGGGGTTAAAAGCTATTCACTTTAAACATAAAAAATTAAATTATGTTTTCTTCTTCCATCTTGATTTAGGCGAATCGCCTGTTTATTCTTCGTCAACTTGCCTATTACTCTGCATTCAAGTTATAAAATTATGGAGATATAAAATTATGTGTTGTAATGCACAAACGTTGTACCTGCACTGTCACTCTATGTAGACTGCTCCCTTATATTGTATTTTTAAGATGTAATTCTACTTTTTTTCGCGAATAGGCCATCTAAGACCACGTTCCAATTTCAATTCCTAATTCTTTGTCTTTTCTTTTCTTCCAATATTCTTTCAACTGTTCACTATGTTTCTTCTTTCTGTCGTCAGACCATTTTGAACCAGTCTTCTTAGCAACCCTGCCTTGGAATCCTCCCATTTTCAATATTTTTTTCCTGAAAGGCTTCTCTGTTGTATATAGCTTCTGTTTGTATATTGTTTCTTTCTAAATCCTTTTTTACTTCGTTGGCCCAGCTTGCTGTGGACTTTTTACTCCATAGATATTTAAAAAGCTTACTGGTTAATCTGCTGTCTTGCATTCGAAATAAATGTCCGAAAAACATGAGTCTTCTTTTTCTCATTACGGTTGATAAATTTTCTATATTTTCGTATACTTCCAACCTTCTCCTGTGTTTTGTGGTCCTAATATTTTTCTTATAATGGGCATGATGAGAGTAACCAAGAATCACGAAAATATTGTCTTTATCTAATGTGATAGGAATAATAGATTGTGAAAAATGTATTTATTTTCATATTTAGTACGAGATTGATAATATTTTTAATAAAACAAAACTATAAAATACAGCTGTCCGCCATGATAAGTTGAACAGCAATCAGAGTGAATTACGTCACGAGTAAGTAAACGCGTAAAAATAGTGGAGTATTTCAAAAAATTTTAGAAAAAGGAAGGAAAATAAACAATTGTCAGTTAATAAAATACGAGAAAGACTATGTTTGTGATACATTAGAAAGATTATCCTTGCACAAATTGATGAAATACAAAGAAAAGTCCTGTGACACTTTCTTGCAAAAACTTGTATTGACTGATGCAGATATATTAAAAGTTGAGGAAGAAACAAGGGACCAACATCACAGCTGCCTTTGGCAAGAATTATGATATGGCATGGTGACGGCTTCACGAGCTTATGAATTTAGTGCAAAACCAGTGAGAGAACGCCGATTGCTTTAATAATGGGAGGAAAAATCCCAGACATGCCTGCCATGAAATGTGGTAGAATGTTGGAGGATGAAATGAGAAAAACCGTCAGTATCACACTGGGAAGAAAAAAATAAATAAAATGTGGCCCAATGGTCTGTAAAAAATATCCTATGATAGCAGAATTACCTGATGGGATCTGTGAAGCGAGTATAGTAGAAATAAAATATCCAGTAAGTGTGAAATTTTACTGTGAAAAATTATGTAGAAAATGGGAAACCGACCCAAAAGTATTATGTGCAGATGTAGCTACAACAAAGTAGTCTACATACAAATGTATGTAGACCTGTCAAGTCTACGAAAAGGTTACTTCTGTGTAGCTGATTGTAACTATAGTCAAGTTAACTATTGTAACTATAGTATCATAAGTGTTACATTTGATGATGAATATGTATCAGATTTGATTAAAGTTTTAGTCTCTCATGGAAAGATAATCTGTATCCAGTATTGTGTCAAAGTGTTTTTTAATTTGTAGGTAAATAAAATAAATGTATATTAATTATAGTAGAATTGTAGTTTTATTTAATTAAAGAATCTTCTAAATTTATTAAACCACAGACAATGGTAATAACATCATCAAGTACTTCGACTAGATTTTGATTTACACATGCATGTGGCTTTAACATACTAAATTCTCTCACGGACGAATGACTCTCAACATGTATTCTTAAACTGGCAATTTCTTTAGTTTCCCTGGCCTCAGTTTTTGATAGTTTAGATTAAACCACTTAAGTCGTATTGTTTTATTACCTGGAACAGAAACAAATAATTTGTCTGGAGTTTTTATTGACGTATTAACGCACTGGGGGACCGCACACCACTTATACACATTAGAATTTATATTTAACACGCAAAACAGCTGATTTCTTTCTTTGGCTCCCTAATGTTTTCGGTCTATTTACTAACACCTGACGTCACAAGCAGACGCCATGACACCAGCAATCGTTTTCGGGCATTTCATTTTAAAATTTGAATTTCATAGCTTTTTTTTTCTAATAAAGCTTTGTTTCCTGCAGAAATAACATATATTTTTGGAAATAATAGATACTTTAGAATACCATAGAACACTTTTTCAAAATCAGTCATCATGCCCATTCGCATATAGACATTCTGGCTTCACTATTATAATGCCTGATTTTTTAAATTTTGGATAGGCATTTTTTTATTGTAAAGGTGTTTGGTGATACCATATGCTCTACTCATTTTATGTAAAAAACCTTTCTTCAATTGCAGATTTTTCCAAAGCATTTTCTTGGATTAGCTCTCCTAGATATTTGAATTTTTTTACATTCTCTATTTGGCCAATATCTGTTTTCAGGAATTTTGCTGCATCTTTAATGTTCGTTGAGAATTTTGTTAAATTCTACTTTATAAATTCCAGGAATTTATTTTGATAAGTGCCTGTGCATTGCTCGAAACGAACTGTAGAGGTAAACAAGGAAGTTCTCGGAATATTTTGTTCCAAACATTTCTCAGAAATATAACTAGCTTCAACAGCATACCTACAAACCAACTAAAAAAACTACTAAACAGCAAACAACATATTTTTCACATTATCTAACTAGGGCTTATTTTCGGGGCAGGGCTTATATTCCAAAAAGTCCCGAAAATCACGCTTATCGGCTTATTTTCGGGGGTTATCTTATTTTCAGAAAAGAATGTAATTGGTAAGTCCTCTCCCTCCATATAGATGTTTTGAAAGGTACAAATAGAAGGATGTGCGCAAGGCGAATACGTTTAAGGAACGAACTGACCCCTTTTGCCTGAAAAAAGTTCCAGATGAGATTTACCGCTTTTCCAAAAGAGTTGTAGAAGAAATAACAAATTTAATTAAAGATGACCTCTTGCTGAATAAAAGGGGTGTTGCAGCTTCACCAAAGTTACAAGTGGTCGTAGCTCTGCAGTGTTCGGGTCGGAGAGAAGTTATTTTTACTAGTATTTTATAATGAAATCCCTTTGTGTAAAAGATTCAAGATGATGCTGTTGATCTTCATGGACTTAGCCAGGTTACAGTGTGTCTAATTTGTAGGTGCTCTTGTAATACATGCCTGCACCTATATCAAAATGCCAAAGTCGTCTTTGGAAGAGGAAGCAACGTTTTAAATGCATCATTAACTTTCCAAGTGTGATTGGTGTTAATAAAACAAGAATAATGAATGTAATAGAGAATCAACAAAATATATTTTTCTACTGATATATGTGAAAATGGCATTTTTTCCACGGCTTACCCTACATGAAAGTGACATTTTTTCATTCTAGAGATGGAAAGATTCATTAAATTCTGTTTTTCAAAATCAATTTTTTTTTCCTTAATTTATACTAATCTCATTATCAAGTGCTTGCCATTGTTTTTGATCGTCGTCGGGAAACCTCCTTTCCAGGTTCATATAAACCCGGTCGACAAATTGTATTATATTTGAAGTATCAATATTATATCTTCTGATAATATTTTCACTACTCCAAGAGATTTTGTCTCCCAGGTATTGAGATTTTACTTTTCTCATTTTGGTCTTAAAATACTGATGAGCATCAATAATAGTTAAACAAATTTTCTGTTGGTATTTGCACATAGATGAAAGCTCGTATAATACGTCTTTGAGAGCAAAAATTGCTACCCGATATTGGGAATCCGTCAGAATTTTCGCGCAATATTTACAGATAAAATTAGTTCGTTCCATAACTTGACAACATTCATTTAGAACATCGTAATTTCTGACAAAAGCACTAACTGCGAAATATCTGGATGCCACCTTTCTTCATTGATTTGTATAAATGATATGTAAATGATATCGTGTTCAGTTACATGAGCTAAATCTTCCCTATTCCCAATATTCCCAAATTTTCCCTTTTTCATACATCGGTGAATTCTTCGATGCATCGTCGATTCCCAGATCATCTCGATCTCGATGTACAACACAGTGTTGCTCGGTTAGCAACCAACCAACCCGGTTCGGTTGTTCTGCCAAGCATGACATTGGCTCCATCAGATGTAAACATTATCATTTCTTGGTGATGATTAAGTTATATTCAACATATTTTATTTTTATTTTTTCTACAATTGATTTACTGTCACAATTTTCGAGTTTCAAAATACCACCAAATAGAGTTTTGTAATTATATCATTATCACGATATTTAAAATACAAAATTAGTACTTTTTCTACTGAAATATCGGTGCTTTCATCTAGATATTTATTTATGGAAGGTCAATTTTTTTAATTCGTTAAATAACTTTGTTTCCAGTATATTGCTTATACATTCGGTGAATTTAAAAGCATAATTTTTACTTACGCCAATTTTGTGGCAACTCAATAATTTTTTCCTTGTGCTTATGGATTTCAGGGACTGAATTCATTGATGAGTTAATACATATAGCCAATATTACATTTTCGATTAATACATTAGCTTTCAAATTCAGATTTTGATCGTTCTTGTTTTTTTCTTTTTACGTGAGGTTCTTCAGATATTTCAATTAACATTTTTTTAATTCCGCTTTTTTCAGTATTTGTAGTTTTAAGCTTAACAGCTTCTTTGTGTTGTTTTTTGAATAATATGTCTTTTTAAATGTTCTATCTTCCCATTTTCCGGTACTATATTCCCCTGAAATATTTGCTCCTGCACAAAATGTACACGTCACGTTTTCAAAATCCTCATTATATTAGAAAATTTCACTTCATTTTAAACTTTCTTTTTAGTTCTGTGAAGTTAGCAACCGAATTTGCAATAATATTTCATCAGAGTTTTTAGCATATATGAAATTTTTCTAGAGTACTTTGTGCGAAATTTCAATAGTTCTGCAGAATTACGCGAAAAAAATGGAAAATATAAATAACGAGTTGGTAACAACTTTAGAGAAAAACTGTGCGTTTTTGACATATTACTACCCCTGGACCATAGTTCTAGAGTACTTGACCAATTTTGCAAAAAGTTCTCCAAAAATTTAGATTTTACAAATAAAATCGAATTTTGAAAATTGCAAAAACAGTTCTATTCGCTGATCTGAATAGCACCCTAAGAGTTCTATCGAAGATCCCTTTGACATTTTTAGGGTTCCGTACCGAAAACGGAACCCTTATAGGATCACTTTGTTGTCCGTCTGTCTGTCTGTCTGTCTGTCAAGACCATTTTTTTAGGAACGCGTAGAGGTAACAAGTTGAAATTTGTATCAAATACTCGGGTCTGCGGTCTCTTTCATTTCAGAAGGGAATCAAAACCTATAGGATACTTCCCGTTGCCCTAGAATCATGGAATTTGTCAAGAAGCGGTGTCTTACAGCACATGTAAAGGGAAAAAATCTGAAAACCGTAAATATGTAGTTTAATTACAAGAAAAATGCGAATTTTCTATTAGAAACTTATGAAAATACACTAATTTGTTTCGTGGTATTGTCAGGCAGTAGAAGCATATGGGTTGCATACAGTTAGGTCCTCCTCGGTTAGGTCCGAAGGTTAAAAAGTATGTGTCGGCACCAAGCTGTTTATTCTGAATTTTCTTTGTTTATATTCGTTATGCATTTCATCACGTACGCTCTATATACATAACATATACAGGGTATATATTATGTCTAAATTGTGCTTGTTTATAACCGACATTCGACATACTCAAGTCCCGTAACATCCTGTATATATTATATTACGTCTAATTTTTGTTTATAATCTACAAATACTTAAATCACGTACGCCCTATATTTTTTGGTAGTCAATTGCCGAAAAGCAGTCAATTGAACAACTGAATGTTAAGAGTATCGAAATAGATCTAGAAATAGTTAATATATTAGTTTATATTAGATCTAGTAATAGTTAGATCTTAATATAAGTTAGTGAATAAGTGTAATACTAAAATAAAGTTTTCTTTTTATAAGTTTAAAAAAATTCGCGTTATTTAAAAAAAATACCTTGTATACCTTTATACAGGGTATATAGGTATACAGGCAAAATTGAGCAGTAAAAACAAATAGTGAAGTTCCAGAACCCCTAAACACTCATAGTGAATGGGGAATGTAGTGAATGGTAATAAAATATAGGGTAGAATTCCATCGTACGACAGCGACATCTTGAGGTTATGCTTGCAGCGGTACTAAGATGGTCGTGATTTCAGGAGGGCCACTTGTCAAGTTAACTGAATGTGCTTGCTATGTCCTCCACAAAAAAAGATACCTTACTTACAAGTTTGTACGGAACCCTCGGTGCGCGAGTCACAACTCGCCAATTTCTAAGCCAATCATTTTAGAATAGAACGCAATAACGTTAACAACGACAAATGTTTGCAAATATTAAATCTTTGCACTCATTAAACTAGATTACATAAAGTTTAATTTTAGATAGATTCTAAGAAATTGTATTTAAGATTCGCTTCAAATATCCCCAAGGTCTGTCTTCATTTGCTAATAGATTATTACCACAATGAAAATTTCATTAATTTACATATTTGCCAAACACGACAAACTAAACAAAATTAGCTAAACGAATGTTTAGAAGATGAAATACTGATTTGAAAAATTTCACTAAATATACATAGTGTACGTGTAAGTATTAATTACCACGTAGTAAACATCCTATTCAGAAAATGAAATATTTTTGAAATTTCTTGCCCCTTTTCGTCGGATAAATTCAAGAATTTAAGCAAAAAAAAACTTAAATTGAATTAATGAATTATCTAAATCTGTGATTATCAGACTTATTTCCAAGATAAATTATATCAGGCTGAGATGGTTTCTAATATGAAGAAAACAAAATAAATCAAGAATTATTCAGCTCTATTTAATGAAAAATCTAATGGGTTGTTCTTGATTTGACTTGTAAGTTCAGCCATCCAATAATTTATATCAGTCCAACAGCCTTACGAGGGCCTCGACCTTCCTAAGCTTCTTACGCCATTCCTTTCTTTCTTGAGCTTGTATTTTCTAGTTGGAAGAACCTATTCTTCTGACGTCCTCCCGTAACGACGTAATCCCGTTTACGATTCTGCTAGTATTGTTGAATATAGGGTTAAACCGGAATAAGGGTAGCAATATAGGCTATCCATATGTACCCATTGGACACATAGGGATAGGGAAAATAAATTTGAAAGGGGTATATAAAGACTGTTTAAACCATTGATTTATTTTTTCTTATTTCGGATCGAGAGGTCGCGCTACCGCGCGATATGTGGTCTTGATATATCTGCTCCTAATATAATACAATCCATTTTGTTCAACTCTGTAGCCACGGTGGCGTTTTTTACGTGCCACTGGAGGTTTTATGTCAATTTCCGTTAGTTTGAATTGTTGCACGGGGGGGCGCTGAACGTATTCACATAGAAGCTGTCATTTCGTTTTTTTTTCACGTTTAAATCTCACGAAAACTACAAATAAGTTCTAAATAATAAGGTATGTAACCATTAAGAATGTATTTCTTTTCATTGCTATCAAGTTAAATAATGTCGAGTAACAGTTATATATGAAAATACAACTTTTTCTTTATTATAATGTTAAATAATGTACCTAATAAGAAATATATTTGTTACATCAAACATATTGTTCTTATTAAACAGAAACAAATTAGTGTGGTCGTAGATAAAGTATAGTACACTACTCGAGTTGTAAGGCAATTACGTACTCGCGGAATTACGAAACTGTTCCGTTCGTACGTAATATGCTTCTTACAACTCTCGTTACGTCATATACTATTATACTTTTGCATAGACAGTAAGTATGCGATAATACTTTATTTTCAATCTTTTTTGTGATGTGTAAAACTAAACACTCATATGGGTAAATACTGTACTATTTATCGATACTTATCATACTCTATATCGACTCTATATCGATACTAATTGTCTCAATTAAAACAAATTTTTATATTCTCATTTAGTTTACACCAGGCATGTCAAACTCATATGATATTGCAGGCCACATGATCTATTTTGTATTACGTTGAGGGCCGCATGTTTTTAGTGTACAAAAAAATTAATAAAATACGATTGTTAGAATGATTATATTATGTATTTATTAGACTCAATGTTTTTTTGCTAAACTAAAAATGTAACACTTTTTTGTATATTATTACATACATATACATTTAATATTTGATGTTATTTTTTACACTTAAACTATAAATATTCTATATTTCAAAATAAAAGTTATAATAAACAAAATCACAGTTTAATACTACTTTTTAAAAGATATTTAGGTAGAATTGGTACAACCATACTGTATTATAGATATTCATATAAACTTATAAAATCGGAACACAGCCTGAATATATAAATATATAGAAACTTTCCGGAGCTTTATAACATTATTGAGTCTTTTTAGGACTACCAAAACAAAACTCATGTGAAATTTGCCAGTTATTTAATAGCTTTCAGTCCACCTTCGTGGCACTCAACAAAAACCAGAAAAATAACATTATTTTTTTAGATCATGTTTTTCCGATAACTTAAGTGATTAGCCATCTACAGACGCGTTTCTAGATTTATCTCTCACCAGTACAGCTTTGCTGTTATGAAAAGGTTGAATATATTTATTAATTTAGGTGATTAAAGCAAAAGATATTGACACCTTTCAAAGTAAGATAAGTTTTTTTTTCTATTTGTTCTCGCCAAAGTAGGTAATTTTTCTTTTAAAGCGTTAATATAATAGAATAGCGTTGTAGCAATATGATTAAGTTGAGATTAAGATTAAGTTGATTAAGAGACTTGCAATATCAACTGAGAAAGCCAAGTATTTTATCCATTGTCCATCTTTTAATTCAGCACATTTATATTTTTTCTTTCCAAGAAAATTATGATTTCGTCCAGCAATTTGAAGAATCGTTTTTTCAACACTTTATGAATCGAAAGCCATAAAACTTCCGTATAATATGGTATATCTGTGTATTCACATTCTATATCTTCCAAAAATTAAACAAATTGACGATGATTAAGTCCACGTACTCGAATATAATTTACATTTTCGGTGACTATTTTAAAAACATGTCCGATATTTCTTATTATTATTTCTTATTATATTATCTTGAATAATACAATGAAAATGTTTAAAATTATTATTACCATGCTGTTTACTTGCTTCTTTTAAACTGGCAAAAACTCCATTAGTAATACCGATTGTAGGTGCACCATCAGTTGCAAGACAAACAAACTTATCCTATGGTAACTTATACTTCTTTAAAACTTCCATAAGCGCATCAAAAATATCAGCTCAGATAATTGTATTAGGTTAGAAATGGCTTCCAAAAGTAGCTACATGAAGATAGCCCCCCGAAATTGAAAAAATAAAAAAATTTAAATGGGATACGTATGACCAAGATTTGACCATGATAGTTTTGTTTGACCACCAAATAGTTTTGTTTGCCCACATTCCGTTCAAGAGATATTATAAAAAATGATTGGGGGCCTAGCCCCCCAAAATTAATTTTTTCTATATTTGATAATGTCATCTTAAAAAATAATGTATGTAAATAAATCGTATGACCATTTCGTATGGTTTCGTATTTTTTCGTAATGGTTTCGTAAAGTTTAGAATGGTTTGCCCACTATTTCTTTTCATTTTTTTTGAACCCCAGAACCCGTTTTTTTTTAGGAATATTTTTGGTTATTTTTTTAATTTTTATTGTTTTTTTCTGGTTGTTGAAGAACTTCATTTGACCATGTTTGACCATAATTTTTTATCATAACCATAAAAAGGTTGTTTTGTTTTGAAAAAGATTACATGGAGAATTGATACGGACGAAAAAAATGGGCAAACCTAGAAAATCAATGAAAACATATTTCACGTATGCCAAAATAGTTTTTACTTTTACAAAAAGAAGGGTGGGCACCCTTCTTTTTGTACTGCATAAGAGGTGAAAAATTGTGCAATACATAAATTTTAATAGGTCCTTGTATTTTCCGTACTAGAGGCAACTTATAAATATATCAGTAAGTACATCAAAGTCAATACTAAAAAAAATAGATTTCTTTTATTTTTTTTAATTTTGATTTATTTTAAATGCTATCTGTTTAGTTACAACTTGTTATCTTCTTATATATAAGTTCCATTTTACATTTTTGATTTTCCAATTTCCATTTACTTTATTTTTCGTGAATTTCTGTGTAAAAAATGTTGGAAACTTTTATTTTACACTTCTGTGAATTATTTAAAATTTGTTTTTTCTTGTATAGGTCGTTGCTAACTTCCCAGCGATTTGTAATTCTTCGATAATATGCCACGAACCTAATGGCCGTTATCTCTCGTTCCTTTCAATTGTCTCCCGGGTGGTTCGACATATTCTATTGCCCCGTTCAGAATATATTTTTCCCCTGATTGCAATTTGTTCGGGAATATCAACGAGGAAAATCTTGTCCGGTGCATCATTGCTTCTTTTTTATGGTAAATGCTCGTCAATGCCCATTCAAAGTCGAGAATGACGTTTTTACTTGGTTTAGTTTACACGGTTTTTACTTGGATTTATTTCCGCGACGGATGAATTGCGACAGTCGATTTTTTTTTCTAAAAAAACACGGACCTGCGTGTTTTTTTTTTTTTTAAATCATAGACGAATTTTTGTATGGTGTTTTTGAATCCGAATTGGATGACAGTTTTTGCGTCTACTTCGATTGTAATTTGCGTACGGGGTGGGTTACTTCTTGGAGACTGCCGATCTGTTAATTCTGGAGCCGCCTCTGCATCTTTTCCTGAGAGGTAGATTGCCAACGGCCAATGGCCACCCATGCATATCATGCTTTTCGTCTTGTTGGTGTCATCGCGGGTTTCTGTACCGTACGTCATGATCGGTCTGATACAAGTCTTGTAGATTCTAATGTTGCTACCTTTGTAGGCATCCTGATAGTGCGGATGCTTTCCGTACTTCTGGACACGGTGTCAAAAATTTTCCTCTTGTTTTTTTTTGTGTTCAATTTTCCTCTTGATTTCATTTTTGCTCTTCTTCCGATTTGTGGAATGGTATTGATTTCCGGTGATGTCTGTGCAAAATCCACAAAAGAAAATTGTGAATATTCTGGTGAGACCAACGGGTTTTTGGGATCTTGATTTGTTGATTGCAAATAACTTTGTTGAATCGAACTGTTGCGACCAGGGGATGAAAGAGCCGAAAGGTTTTCTATATTTGTGTCCGCGCTGGTTAATAATAAATTTTCCTCAATAATGTCATCGACTTTTGTATTTTTTTCCTTTCCAATTCTCTTGAAATAAGTATTCGTTCTCTTATAGAAATTTTACGTTATTTTATGGGTTTTTGAATAATTTTCTCATTGAATTGTTTTCTTTTGCAAGCAGCTCGCTCAAATTTACTTGTTGCTTCGATGGAACGTATATGTTTGACGATAAATTTATCCGCGCGAATTGGACCGGCAACGTCTCCCATGTCAATGTTTTTCAAATTCTTGAAGTACGCTTCAACATTTGCTGAACTCCCTACATCGCATTGTAACCCGAACTTCTTTTTCATTACATTCGTCCAGAGGTTGAAAGAATCGGGCCACAATCAACACAGGTTTAATAATTTCCGGAAGATAATAAGCGTTTGGTAGATCAAAATTGAAACATTGTTTCGCCTCTTTTTCAGCGCAAAATCCGAATGCTTTATACGACGTACATCCCTGGGCACAAGTACAAGTTCGGCAATCCATTTCTTTTGGGGAATCGCTCTTGTTGTTCATGGATATCAAAGACTAAAAAAATCGATTTTGAGGCTATTAAAAATATTTTGTATTAAAAAAAATGATGGGCAAACATGGTCAAACGAAGTTCTTCAACACCAAACGAAAAAAAAACAATAAAAATAATAGAAAATTTAATATTTAAAAATGGATTTCGGGGTTCCTAAAAAAAAAATTCGAAAAAATTGGTGAGCAAACATGGTCGAACCATGTTTTTTAAGATGCCATTCTGAAATACAGAAAAAAAATGCATTTTGGGGGGCTAGGCCCCGATAATTTTTTTATAATATCTTTTGAACAGAATGTGGGCAAACAAAACTATTTGGTCAATCATGATCAAATCTTGGTCAAACGTATCCCATATTATTTTTTTTATTTTTTCAATTTCGGGGGGCCATCTTCACGCAGCTTCCAAAAGTTCTTCACTTACTTATAACTTAACATCGCAGCCGCGAATAAAAACGGCCAGCTGAGCAACAGAGTAAGCTTGAAATGTTGATATTATTATGTTATCCTGATTACTCAAATTCTGAGCTATTTCATGAACTGTTTGCTACAGAATTTCGACTTAAACTTATACTATCAATTTTTTTTATTTGTGCTGGATATAATACTTCCGCCGTTTATCAGAAAAATTTAAAACGTCCTGGCGGGCCGCAACTTATGTAATGTCGGGCCGCGTGTTTGACATGCCTGGTTTACATAGTATTTGAATGAAATTAAAATTTTCAATTATTATACCAAATACTTTCAATTATATCAATAAATATTTTAATAATTATTATTTAAATTTAAGAATAAGAATTCATGATTCAGTATTCTGATTAGTGACGGTATGGTGGTGGTAGTTTATTTTTCTTTATTTTTACAGATTAAGCAACACCAAAAAGCCCTGAAGCATAAGATGAAATCTGAAATAAAGAAAACATCTGGTGCACTACAAAATTTCCTTACATCAAATACTAAGTAAAGGTGTCATACAAGGTGTCCAGGATCTAGTGATCATAACAATATTACAGCAGCGTTGACTTTTCACACTGTGAAACATAATCTATCTTATAATAGCATGAATTTCTAGAATAAATTAAGTTAAATTTTATATCCAGATACCAAGATAACCAATAGAGATTCTAGCTTGGATAGAACGAAAATGGAAGCTTTAGTGACATAAGTGCCTTTGACACTTAATTTGGCGCCAATATGTAATTATTTTGTATGTTTAAGTGGTTGTCCAATAATTATACATAAATTATTAAAGTGACCAACAGGATCAAGAAGTTGTTGAAATTTATCTACGCTTTACAAGCCACATGCATATATTTAATAAAACAATAAAACAAGGTGTTATAATGTATTCCAATTTATAATTCAAAAAAGCAAAGCTGTACTGATGAGAGATAAATCTCGAATTACTTCTGCAGATGGCTATTCATGTAAGTCAAATAGAAAGGAATGATCTTAATCTTAACAATGTATACGTAATGTATAAAACAATGTATACTCGTTTAGAGACATGAAAATTGTTCTGGGACTAGTAATAACATACAAATGTCAGTTGCATAATTAAATATCCTTTGGGGTATTAGCCAGGAATTGTTTCAACTTGAGATTTTAATATTATAGAGCTACGAACAGGTTGAATATATCTATATATTTAAACTATATTTCGTATTTAATAAATTTAAACAACAAAACGTCTGGAAGGAAAGCTGCAACTATATTGGATGTCTATAATATTCTGTGAAAAGTGTCATAAATGATTTAAATGATGAAGATTTATTTTTCTGTCTTCAGACAGATGCAACAAATAAAAAGAACTACATTAAAGAAATTAAATTATTTCCTTTGATCCAATATTCTTCAGCAAATAATGGGATCCAAAATAAACTGTGATGTTTACGAAACCAGTGCCAATGTAGCCAATGGCATGTTTGAAGCTATTATGGTGGAGTCTGGATTCTTAGCAGAGATGTTATGGATATGAAATTTCGGATCTGGATATGGATATAGAAATAATATTGTATCGGATACGGATACGGATATCAATTTTTTTCGGATTATGCGTTAGTTACGGATAGTTTCGGTTACGGATATTAGATTTCTAAGGTTTTTAAAAGTAGAATACTAATTGGTAAATAATTTTAATTTATCTCTATTATTATTTGCTACTACAATCATGTCATACAAGTAAGTACTACAATCATATGTCATATAAGTAATTATTATTTATAAGTTAAATCTACGGAAAAATGCGAAATCAAAAATTTATCTACTCACACACCAAAATGAACATATTAATAAATACATTATTGTATGTGAAGAATGCCATTATTATAATCGTGTGTAAAAGTATCCAAATCGTGCGTAAAAGTCCAATGTAAATTAAATTAATGGAGTATTACATACAATTAAATGGAGTACAATTTCATTATTAAATGATTTCTCTTTGTTGTTACTGTGGCAAACTTGCGTCACTAAACAAAGAACATAGACGTAGTGAAAATATTTTTTTGACGTATATTAAAATTGAATTATTTTTTCTTATTGTGAATAAAGAAGTCTACTAAAATTACTTAACCTAACCAAACCTAATCCAGATTAAATCTAGGATAACCGAGATTACATCGACAACGACCAAATAGTGTTCCCGTCACTGTGCTTTTTTACTAGGGGTCCAAGCCCCAAAGGTTATTCGAAACTTTTATATCGGATTCGTTTACTGTTACTGTTACGGATACTTTCGGTTACGGTTACGGAGCTCCATAACATCCCTGATTCTTACAACCTATCATTTCAATCATCAGGACTCAGTGCAGACAATTGCACTGCTATTTTTGGCATTCACCAATTATAGTATACAAATATTCAAAAAGAAGCTCCAAATCTAATAAAATGCAACTGTTATGCATATATTGTCCATAATACAGTGAAACTTACTATATGATACTTGATTTGTGACATAGAAAATATTGTTTTGATATACAGTCATTTTTGTGTGACTGCTTGTAGAAGAAAATAATTATATGGTTCATGATCCTTTTGCTTAATTTGACGCAAATATGTAATTATTTTATAAGTTTAAGTGACGGTTGTCCAATAATTATACAAAAATTATTAAAGTGACCAAGAGGATCAGGAAATTAAAAATTATTTATACTTTTCACGCCACATGCTGAATATATTTAATAAAATGTAATAACTCAGGCGTGAGCAACCTGCGGCCATACTGCGGACATACAGCGCCTGTGGCGGCTTCCCTCCGCTATGGAAATGACTCTGCTGCCCCAAATTTTAATAAATGGGACCAATATGCCTGCCTTGCGCTATGTTGCTCCCGTACTCCAAAAAATAATGGTAGTTTAGCTCTTTTTTCCCTTAGCCAGAAAATGTTGCTCATGTCTGCTATACTAGACGTCTATAATATTATGTATAGTTTAAGAAACGAATTAGTGCAAAGAAAAAGTACTTTGGTAATGAGTCGAAAATTAGATTAAAAACATTTGCTAATGAGAAAAATCAACTGAAATGGTCAATACAGTTTTCAACAAAAAAAATTTTTGCGTGTGCTAAAAGTACTCAAAAATATATTTCTAAGCGAATACAAAAAGCTAATTTGAAAAATACTAGTTTTTTCTTAGATATACTTTATTTTTTTCAATCCAAATAATTTGATACGTTATTCTCAAAAGAAGTTGGCAACCCTAGTAGCGACCCAAAATTGGGTCGCGATACATATTTCTTGGGTGGACCAAGAGGTGAACCTTGTTTTTTTCCCCTAATTTTATGAGAAAAAAAAAAGTATATGAACTATGATATAACCCCACCCATGATTATTTAATAGGTTAGTCATTAAATTTTGTTTGATCGAAAAATAGCTTTATTTATCTTTCGCTTGAAAATAACCTTCAACGGTCGAAACTCGAGTCGTGTAAAGTGTATAGATTTATATAACTTCACAAGTTATCTTTAAAAATGACCCATAATCCATTTTTTTAAGAATGCAGTACAGGGAAGATAGGGCTTATTTGACCTTGTTCTCTAATTGGCTTAAATCGAAGAGAAGTTCACACCGACGATATTTACTTCTCAATCTCAACCTCTTTTCTCTCTTTCTTTTCACATACTTTTACAGCTGTTAGTTGTCAATGGATGCCGTGTCAATTCACAATTATCATCTGATCTGTTTGTATCATTTAGATTTTTTGCTTTCTCCATTTATTTGTTCGTATTTTATTACTATTGTTGCCATTTGGAGTATTTAATCAATAATAATAAGATATTCAATGAAACCATTAGTAAATTACCAATTTTATATTGACGTAACTATATTTGAATTTAGCGCCAAATTTTGTAACTAGATTGAACATTTGTCATCGTGTAAAATAGGTTTCTAGTTACTGCATTCTTAAAAAAATGAACTATAGTCAAAAATTGGCAAAAATGAGTAACTAGACATGGACATGGAGAAACTAAAAGACTTGATAATTTTTGGCTCATGTTAGAAGGTTATGATTAGCTACGTATATTGGCTCAGCCCCGCCGAGACAGGGCGTGCAGGGCGAGGACCGCACAAGGGCGGCACTTTCAAGGGGGCGACAAATATAGAAATCTCCTTAATAACCACATTGTCATAATTTGCCTATTGAAAGGCAATGAAACGAGCGATTTTCACAATGAAAATGTTAAATCATGGGTGCAATTAAATAATATATTAAAACCTAAAACTAGTGCAAATCAGATGCAACTGAGACTTTTAAAGTCAGAAAAAAAGCATTGGTGTGATATATTAAAAAAATTATTGCTGTTATACAGTTTCTATCACGTCCGTGTCTGGCTTTTCGAGGTTGATTTTTTTTAAGCATGATAGCGGTAATTTTCTAAAAGCAATAGAAATGGTAGCTTCTTTTGATTCAATTATGCCAGAACATATTAGCAGAGTTGAATTGAAACGTGATTCCAGTCGGATGGTAACTAAAATATCCTCACTATTTAGAAGATCAAATCCAAAATGAAAGCGATAAAAGGTTATACTTTGGACAAAGTTTTATTTATTTCTAATATCATTTTTCAATCATATTCCATAATATTCAAATAACAGTAATACTTAGACATGTTTATCTAAATAATGTAAGTAACAAAAATAAATAAATGCGGGCACTTCATTGGTTTTTGTCCAATTACCAGTTCAACAAGCGAAGGTTTATTAAATTTTGTATTGAATTTGTTTTCACAATTAAACCTTGAGATTCACAATTTTCGGGAGCAAGGTTATGATAATGGTTCTAACATGAGCGGAAAATTGCAGAAAAAAAATAGAAATCAATAATCGTGCATTTTACGTCTCATGTTCAGCTCATAGTCTAAATTTGGCAGTCAATGATTTGGCAAATATAATCTACGAAACTGTACATTTTTTCGACATAATTCAAGAAATCTGTTTTCTTTTCATAATCTACAAAAAGGTGGTTCATCATTTACCGGATTTAAAATTAAAATCATTGAGTGCTACGCGATGGTCCAGTAGAATTAACGCAATCAAATCATTTCGGTATCACTTACAATTAGATGAAGTATTTGATGCTCTGCTCGAAATATCTGAAAATACATCTGAGTGGGATCGTGTTACATAAAGCGCATTCCCTTGCTTTAAAGGTTCAAAATTTAAAAAAATTGTTTGCTCTGTTGTAGTCTGGTATAAAATTTTGAACGAAATTAATAAAAAGATGCAAAGTCCCACGATGAATACTCGAATTTATGCCCATTATGCCCACGAATTTATGCCCATTTAAAAATTTGCTAAATAATTGGATCGATAAGTTTACAAATTATCGCACGGTCATCCGTACTTTGAAATGATTTTTCTAGAAGGTACGGAAATGGCACATAAACTAAATGCAGAAACAGACTTTTCACCAATAATTACACTTCATCCAAAAAGGAAACCAGCACAATTCCAATACGAACGATGAAGTTATATTAGATAAAATAAATTACAAAGTAGAGTTTTTTTTTAGAATCTTAGGTCAAACATGAATGTCCGTAAAAAATAGTTAGAAGAGTTGAAAATTTTAGAAACGTTTTTTGTTTTTTCAATAGTTCATTATTTAGTAACCCTAACGAAGAATTGATGATACATTGGTTGGCGATTCAAGGAATGAAGCCGGTATTGATTTGTAACGGATGATTTTTGCTATTTGGTTTTTTAATTTTAAATATTTTCATTGTAAAAAAAGATTCGTGACATGTGGGAATGTCGAAAATGCTGAGTAAGGTTTGCCATTCCACCATGAACAGACTAACAAACGAACAACGCTTGCAAATCATTGAATTTTATTATCAAAATTAGTGCTGTGAGGGGGTGTAAGGTTTAGTGTTGTAGAGGTAGTACCTTTCACCAAATACTGTCGTAACTAACGTCTATGATGAAAGTTAGTAGGCGGTGACTGGACCTCACAAGACTACCAATTCTCACTTGTGGCTCCCCGTGCCACACCCCGGGCAACTGCATCGACCTGCAGGCTAAACCAAGTGAGGATAGTCAGTTATGACGAACCGAGTAGCGTCTGACCCAGAATGGGCGGCTACAAACAGCGTCTGTTCCCAGATTGGGCGCCTGAAATCAAATCAAGGAAGGCAACGGGAAACCACCTTGATCATCTTTTCCCAGGAAACCACTATGGCGAGAAACAAAAATAAGACGGCCCCTAGTCCCGGGCAGCCCTTAAATGGGCAAGGGGTGCTAAGAATCCCCCGGCTCAAAGTAGTGAAATCAAAGTTGCGTATCTGTACATGGAACGTGAGAACCCTGTTTCAAGCTGGAAAGCTCGATAATTTGATTCAGGAGATGAAGAGAAACATACACATAATGGGTATAAGCGAACACCGTTGGCCAGCCTGCGGATCATGCCAACATGAGCACGGCACACTATATTACTCAGGTAGTGATGACAACGACCAAAACCATCGAGGCGGCGTTGGCATCTTTGTTGCAACAGAATACACAAAATATGTCAAGAATTTTGTAGCAATATCCAACCGGATATGATTACTGCAAATGGCCTGCAAACCATTCAATATCAATTTTATTCAGGTTTATGCTCCAACTGCTGAGAAGAGGTATGACATGGAAG
This sequence comes from Phosphuga atrata, assembly GCA_944588485.1. Classification (NCBI taxonomy): domain Eukaryota; kingdom Metazoa; phylum Arthropoda; class Insecta; order Coleoptera; family Silphidae; genus Phosphuga; species Phosphuga atrata. Next base: position 32,299,273 of record OX155904.1, read on the forward strand.
TGAAAAATTTATATGAGCTAATTGATTCCACATTGAAGACTTTAAAGAGCGATAGTGTTATTATTATATTGGGAGATTTTAATGCCAAAATTGGGCAAGGACAACGCAAAGATATAGTTGGTACTTTTGGGCTTGGTAGCTCCAACGAGAGAGGCGACAGACTCTACGAGTTTTGTCAGGACTCAGGAATGATAATTGCTAACACGTTTTTCGATCTACCCAAACGAAGACTTTATACTTGGCAAGCCCCACACAGTGAACTAAATAACTCAGCACCAATTAGAAATCAGATCGACTACCTACTGATAAATAGGCGTTTTAAAAATATAATAAAAAATGCCAAAACTCACCCTGGGGCTGACATTGGCTCGGATCATAATCCCCTTGTGGCTGAACTGTCGTTAAACCTAAAAGCTAAAAAGCAAACACACCCAGCTAGAGCAGTTGATGTAACGAGGCTAAATAACCCTGAAATCAGACACATTGTTGCCGAAGAAATAAACAACAAGTTAACAAGTTTGCAGGAGAACCAGCTCCAAGATATAGAGACTCTTTGGAATAACATCAAGAATATCATTGTGGACACGTGTAAATTACATCTCCGCGTAACTTTTAAACCCAAAAACAAGTGGATGACAGATCACATTCTAACCCTTATGGAGCAGCGAAGACTGGCAAAGAACAGACCCGACAAATATAAAAATATACAAAAGGTCATAAGATGGGAGATCAAAGAAGCCAAGCAGAAATGGATGAAACGGGAATGTGCAGAAATAGAAGACCTCTGCTCCAAACATGATACTTTTAATATGTACAGAAAAGTAAAGGAAGTAGCTGGAATCCACAGGAAGAGAACGACTATGTCACTTACAAATGATAGTAATCAACTAATTTTGGAGGAACAAGAACTAAAAAACACATGGACAAGTTATATAGAGGCCAACTTCAAAGATCATAGAGCTGATGCGGTATACGTGCATGTGGGCATGGGACCAACTATTCTTAAATCTGAGGTGATACATGCATTCTCTATAGCAAAAAATAGGAAAGCATCTGGCTCTGACGACATTCCGACCAAAGCTCTAAAGCTCATTACAGAGGAAAATATTGGCTTGGTAGTTAAACTGTTTAATAGTATCTATGAGACAGGTGAAATTCCATCTGACTGGTTATCTTCAACCTTTATTGCTCTACCAAAAAAACATCAGCCAAAAAAATGTGGTGATTATCGCTTAATCAGCCTCATGTCCCACATGCTCAAAGCATTCCTACGGATCATTCACGCACGCATCCGACGTAAATGTGAGGAAGATCTTGATGATTCTCAATTTGGCTTCAGAAACGCTTTCGGAACGCGTGAAGCACTTTTCGGTATGAACCTTCTCCTCCAAAAATGTCGCGATCAGCGAAAAGATGTTTTTGCATGCTTTATCGATTACGAAAAAGCCTTTGACCGCATACTGCACGATAAACTTATAGATATACTACATGGGGTTGCAATAGATGATAGAGATATCCGCATAATTAAAAATCTATACTGGAATCAAATGGCACAGGTAAAAATAGGCAATATTAAAACAGACCGTATTGAAATACAACGTGGAGTAAGGCAGGGTTGCATACTGTCGCCCTTACTCTTCAACCTATACTCTGATAGAATATTTAAGGAAGCATTGGAAGCAATATCACACCTCGGCATCAAAATAAATGGAGAGCCAATAACAACAATCAGGTATGCTGACGATACAGTGATTTTAGCAAACACAATCGAGGGACTACAGTTGCTTACAAACAAAATCAGTGACGTGGGAGAGACACAAGGTCTAAAAATCAATATAGGAAAGACCAAATTTATGATATTCAGCAGGCAACCGCACAATGGCACTACCCTAGAACTTAATGGAAGCCAAATTGAACGTGTCTCTAAGTTCAAATACCTTGGTAGTATTATTACAGAGGATCTAAACCCGGACTGCGAGATAAAGTGCCGAATAGAGATTGCTCGGGCAACTTTTAATAATATGAGATCCTTTCTTTGCAATGACAACCTGAATCTGAAGCTAAGACAACGCATGGTTGAATGCTATGTATGGTCGGTATTGCTGTACGGAGTAGAGACGTGGACTCTGAAGGTCAGGACGATGAACCAACTGGAGGCATTCGAAATGTGGCTTCACAGAAGAATGCTTCGTATTCCGTGGACACAACATGTTACAAACGAGAATGTACTACGAAGAGCAAACATCGAAAGGCAACTTTTGACGACCGTAAAATGCCGAAAGACATCATATCTTGGACATATTTTGAGAGGTGATAAATATCGTCTATTACAGCTCATACTAAAGGGCAAGATTGAAGGGCGCCGTGGAGTTGGAAGAAATCGACAGTCGTGGCTCAGAAATATACGGGACTGGACCGGCAAAAGAAGGGCTGGTGAACTCTTTCGCTTGGCGGAGGACCGTACAGCTTTTGCCATGGTGATCGCCAACGTCAGGGAGACCGGACAAGGCACATGAAAGAAGAAGAAGAAGTGCTGTGAGAAATGTGTTTCGAAAATTACGTCCATTTTATGGTCGACATAATCGGCCCACCATACAGGCTATTCAAGCTGTTGTGACCAAATTTCGCACCAGTTTCACTTTATTGGACATTAATCCACCAATACATATGCGAAGAGTGCGTACCGAGGAAAATATTGCTGCTGTATCGGCCAGTGTCAATTAAGATCGCAATATGTCAATTCGTCGCTGTTGTCAATAATTGGGCTTGTGTTATTTCACCACCTAGAAGATTTTAGGTATGGACCTCGGTATGAAACCATATAAAATACAACTCCTGCAAGTACTGAAGCCCGGTGACGTACCACAACTTTATTTGTTTGGTGAATGGGCCTGGGGAAAGTTGGATGAAGGAATCCATATTGCTGTCGAAAAATTGTCTTCAGCGAAGAAAGTCATTTTTGGCTCAATGGGAACGTGAAGAAACAGAATTGGCGAATTTGGTGTGAAGAGCAGCCACAGGCAGTTCAAGAGCTGCAATGCACCCTGAAAGATGCACTGTTTGGTGCGGTTTGTGGTCCGGCAGAAGAAGAACGATGAAAATCGTTACAGTCAATTGAGCAAGGTACCGTGCGATGATAACCGACCTTTTTTGCACAAAATGGAAGAATTGGACTTGGTTGACAAGTGGTTTCAGCAAGACGTAGCGACTTGCCACACGGCGCGCGATACCATGAACCTATTGAGAGGCGAGTTTGGTGAGCAATTAATCTCACGTTTTGGAGCAGTGCATTGGCTGCCAAGATCATGCTATTTGACCCCACTAGACTATTTTTTGTGAGGATACGTGCAGTCTCTCGTGTATAGAGACAAGCCAGCCACAATTCTAGCCCCAGAAGACAACATTACAGCAGCCATTGGCGAGATACCGGCCAAAATTATTATAAATTACGAATAAATTACGAATTATAAGTATGGCAAAATTGGAGCTCACGGATGGACCACCTACGGTGTAGCCGTGGGGAACATTTACATAAAATAATCTTTAAAAAGTAAATGACAGGCATTCATTTATCGGCCCAAATAAATATTTCATTCACTTTTGCGGATTTTCTGTTTTTTTCAATTTTGAAAACCAATTTTAAAAAATCACCCATTACAATGAACTTTAAGTTCCATTTTGAAAAAAATCAATCTAGTGATCCATATACGCTTTTGCAATATATTTTTACAAATAATTTAATATCCATCTTTATATCCATCATTGCATCAATATCCATCATTGCATCTGGAGAAAGATATTTTTCTAACAGTAAATTAAAGTTGATTAAACATTAGGATGTGGCTATCTATATATACAGTATAAATACGCAATTGGCTATTTATACATACAGTATGATTACGCAATTGTCTATTTATACATACAGTATGTATACGCAATTGGCTATTTATACATACAGTATGTATACGCAATTGACTATTTATACATACAGTATGCATTCGCAATTGACTATTTGCAAACACTGACTGTATATACAAATATTAGAGTTACTATTTTGGTAATAACTACACAATTGTAAGTAATTATTGTTTTATTTATTAAAGTTCATTTACAATCTTGCTCAATAGACTCAAATAAAATTTAAAGTATCACTAAATCAGTGAAATATAGGGAATTACTTTTAAAGTAAGTAAAGTGTAGTATAAAGTAAAATAAATACAGGTACGTTATTTTTTATTCTGTATTTTTTTGGTAAAAAGTGGTCTGCTTAGTCTTTTTCTTTGGACGTGCTTTAGATTTTATTTTAGATTTGAATTGTAAGTTTTTATTTGATTGATTTGAGGGGCTGGCAGGGCTCGATTGACAGGGCTGGATATTAGACCTAATTTGTTCTTCAGGTTCTTCTCGTTCAATTGCACTAACAAAATAAGCCCACTACTCTCATGTTCACAAAGACAAATTCCATTTCTTGCATTGCTTTCAATTATTTTTAATTCCTTTACATATTTATTGAATGTTTGCGTTCCGTAATTAGACAAAATATCTGCAAAATTTTTAGTTATCGCCAGTGCCGTATTAAATTTTTCCCTATCCAATACTATTTTGTTAGGACAATCAAAATCATCAGAAAAAGTTTCATCTTCAATATAATCATCAATGTTTACATTTATATAATCTGTATCCATGTTTAGTACATTTTCAGTTGAAATATATCGTGCATGAAAACAAGTTTTTGAAAATATGTCCAAATTATTATATTTTCTTATCATAAGAATATGACGACATGGTGCACTAAAAGAAGTTCAAAATGAACATGAACATGTTTCCACCAATTTATTATAAAATTTTTATATTTTGCTAGCAAGATTTTTCTCAATGCCATTATTTTTAATTCTTATTTTGTACTTCTAAGTTTGAAATAATTTTATCAGTCTATGAAATAGTTTTATTCCTGTCTCTGCGAGGGACAGAACATCCTGCAAGTATATTTCTTATTTCGATACACTATCCATAATTTTAAAAACTTTTTGTTTATTTTTGGCTAATTTTATATTTATTCTTGAATCAAAACAGTTTATGATTTCTGTAATACATACGTAAATTGTTGTCAAACTATGATATTTAGTTTGTATGTATTGTTTAAGGGTTCAAAATGATCGTTCAATTCTGTTTATTGTAGTGTATTATAGTGTATATTGTAGATTTATAAAACAATGCACCCGCATTACTTACCTAAGTACCCCAATTTTTAAGAAATTGTTCCTTAAGTGATATATATATATATATATATATATATATATATATATATATATATATATATATTTATCTTTTGTTCCTATAAAAAACTTGTACAGATTTACAAATCCAAAAATTATTTTTTCTGCGCTTCATATTCTTCATATGATTGAGAATATAAGCATTTCTTGAATTTATCCAATAATTTATGCTTCTCATCAATTTGGCAATTAAACGCAGTAGAAACTAATAGTTTAATATTTTTTAATAACATGGAATTTGCAAACTAAAATTATTGCACTGGAAAAAATGTCTCTTATTGCTTTTATTTCGGTAAAATCTTTGTCAATTAAAAAAACGCACGGTTTAATCTTACATATTTTTTTGAATTCTTTTTGAATTCATCTTTGGCAATAAATGCTACACTTGCAAATGCCGATTTGTCGGTTATACTAGAGTAGTAACAAATTCCTGATAGTTTATAATTTTTAACATTAAACCCTTAAGAAACATCTATTTGTATAACTGGGAAGTGTAACTCCATTTCTGAGGAGGCTATAAATAGTGATTCTACTTTTTCTTCCGCATCTTTTTTTATAGCGAAAACACCACCGATTTCTTCAATTTTTGCTAAAAATTCAATTATACCGCTTTGGTCTGTTTCTGTATTTGTGGGATAAAGTTTTTATCGAAAATTTTGAATAATCTCTCGTATAAACTTTTTTCACTTTTCTTATTCAAAACACTGCAATTACATCTTTAACGCTCGAGCGATAATAGCAAATCCGTTGCTGTATCATAATCATTTTCATCCATTTTTTTTTGCTTTGCCATAATATCCATATTCTTCTTTACCGATTGTATGATTATGATTAAGTATCATTTTTGTTAGTGTATAGATTTTCTATTCTCACCTCTATAAAAATTGATTTGTGCAGGACAATTCTTGTAATAGTAATGTTGATTTGGACGTTTTTCCTTACATTTTGTAATTTGCTTAATACTATTCCAACATTTGTATAAAATTTGTTTTTGAGATCGAGTTCTTATGACAAATGGATGATAATGTTTTTTACAAAATGCATTAACAGACGTTGATAATTGTTCATAGTCATTGAATTTTTGGCCAACATTTAAATTATGTTCATGATGTAATTTTCATTATCATCGGACATTTGTTCTTTCATCTGAAATTTAGTTTAGAATATTTAAAATATATTTATAAATAAAAATTCACTCAGCAGATAAAACATTTTCAATATTCTAGACAAATATATAATTGACTCAAACGAACAACGATGGCATAATAAACGATTCACTTAACGTAAACACCATATCGTATCAACGTCAAAACCACCTAGTAAAACCTGACACCCCAGGTTTTACTAGGTGGTTTTGACGTTGCTAACCTGTACAGCTGTACACATACTGTATGTATAAATAGCCAGATGCGTATACATACTATATGTATAAATAGCCAATTGCGTATACATACTGTATGTATAAATATTCAATTGCGTATACATACTGTATGTATATATAGCCAATGGCGTATACATACTGTATGTATAAATAGCCAATTGCGTATACATACTGTATGTATAAACAGCCACATCCTAAAAAATATTTAAGATCAACTATACAACAACAAAGACTGATTAATTTATGTATTATTTCGTTAGAATCTGAAGCATTGGATTGTATTTGGATACAAAACAAATAGTAGCAGATTTCGCAAGTTTAAAAGTAAGAAAAGTCCAACTTTTGTAAAAAAATCATTCAGGTACTAACATCTAAGGTTTGATTATAGAAATTAACAAAAATTGTTTGATAATTAAAATTGTTCCATTTTTCATGCGCTTCCATTAACCAACATCAAATTCCTCTCTAAAAGGCTAATAAGGAGGGTACTCAGGAAGGTAAAGAGGGGGCGGTATTGTCAGTTTTGCACGCGGGCGGTACACCGCGGGCCTTATTGGCTTGGACTATTTTTTCCATAAAGGTAGCAGACGTTAAAACGACTTGGATAATTTATGACTCCACTTTTGGCAGTACACCCACGATAAGCGAGTTAAAGTGGCAGTTTTGTAATTATTCAATGGATATACCCATTCCACCTAAGTTTTGGCCTACCTCGTTTCCTATTACCAACGGGTTGGGCCAGTGGTTCTCAAACTGTTTTTTGCCGTGGCACCCTTGTCGAGCTGAAAAAATCTCGCGGCACCTTTGGGGTCGTCCATTAATCACGTGATGTTTTGACCAACTTTTTAGAGTGTGTTGATCTTTCCAAAGCGAACCGTTTTTCAGAATAAATTTCGTTCGCGTTCTCCATTTAAATCCATGTAAATTGAAAATCGAAATTCAGAGAAGAGGTACGTTACCCCTTGCAAAAAATTTTGCATTTTATATTTTTTACTTTTGGGACTAAATCAAGCGATTTTACAAATTTTGCAAAGAATGCTTACTTACCCGGACGAACTACATACGGAGATCCCGGTTGTAATTTTCTATTTTGAGGCGTTGCACAGTGGAATAAAATCCCAAGAAAATGGCCAAAAACCGGAAAAATAATAATGTTTTAAGCCGATTCCAAGAATGCATCTCAATAGAGAACCCTTGGGACCATCGGATTCCGGGAAGTAAAAGAACCAGGTATTGAAAACCCAAACTTTCATACCAAACTAAGCAGTTGAGTGTGTAGAATCGTGCGCGCGACAGTTAGTGAAAATACGTGAAACTTTGATTGTGTATTAAATGGTGAAAAAAAAATCGAATTTAATTTTGCAAAATGGCTGAGGCACAGAAAGGTACATACCTTTCTGTGCCTTTAAATACAACATTGGCTGTAAATAGATTGTTATTGTGTATCAAGTAATTAAGAATAATTCATAGCAAAAACTACAACGTTTTGAACTCGAAGATTAAAGTTTATGGAAAGATACAAAAAAATGAGGGCAAATGAGTGCTCTAAATTTGCTCAGGTTTGCTTTATTAGACATTTATTGTTTGAGAAAATCAAGAATTGGCTGCTACTAGCTGCTACTTTGTCTTCAGTATAATTTTTTATCAAATCATTTATGAAATTGAGAAATTCTCACATTTATATTTTATAATGCACCGACTAAATAACCGATAATTTTATTTACTTAGGGTATACTTCACGATTGGTCCCATTTAAATTTAAAGAAAAAAGTACCACTAACCTAACCTAAGGGTGCAAATAGGGGATGAAATTTTTTTGGGCACGATTTTTTTTTTTAGTGCAGTTTTTGTTTTTGAAACAATTTCTTTGTCGGTTTTTTTTATTTCAATATATTAACTTTATTTTTATTTCAGATTCAAGTGACACAGGTATTATCTCGAGGAGGGATCTTTTTTACTTATTAAAAGGTCGTTTTGGTGACAAAATAAGAGAAATATATATATATATATATATATATATATATATATATATATATATATATATATATATTACCGTGGAAAGAGAATTGAGTAGTAAATTAAAATACAATTTTGAGTTAACTGAAAAAAAAAAAACTATTTTACGCAAAATTTGTGAGAGAAATGCACGTGAAGTGGCAGAAAGTTTCTCGCATAGAAGACAAATTCCTAAATAAATTTAAGGGCTGGCTGGACAAGTTTATCATCTTCACTGACGAATCGCTATCGGAACCTTCTCAACAATCGACCTCGGCGGCTAGCCGGAGTCGGCCTTCCATAGCCTTCTCCGAAGCGAGTGAGAGAACAAAACGCAGGACAGAGGACATTCGAAAAGATAGGAGCAGCGCATAACTGGCATATGTAACGCGAATTAGTTTGAGAGCAGAGGAAAAATCGGCTGCGGCAATCAAAACCTTTGATATGGCAATCAAAACCTTCCAAATATAGAAAATCTCTAAAATTTGTCCCAGAACAACTTTCTGATGACGAGGCATTATCGCTAATTATTGGATGTGAACTATCAAATTGTCAATATATGAAAACATTTTCTCAGGAAAATGATCGCCATATTGCATCCGCCATTTTGTTGTTGCAAAAATAAAACTTAGATTCGTAATCAGTGCCCCAAAAATCTCGTTCCTGTCAAATTTTTGCAATATGGAAACATTTTCTAAGGAAAATGTTCGCCATATTGGATCCGCCATTTTGATTTTGGAAAAATGAAACTTATATTCGTAATCAGTGCCCCAAAAATCTCATTCCTGTCAAATTCTCGCCATATGGAAACATTTTCTAGGGAAAATGTTCACCATATTGGATCCGCCATTTTATTTTTGGAAAAATGGAACTCAAATTCGTAATCAGCGACCCGCAAAACCCTTCCGTACGAAATTTGGTGTGGATAGAATGAAATCTTCCATTTATGGCCAGTTTTTTGAGATTCTATCCCACTGTACGTTGGCGAGATATTTACAAAAAAACTTTGAAGCAAAAATAATTCGCCACGCTGTCCCCATTGGTGGGCGGAGCTTTCAAATTTGGTCTGCGGGTACTTCTGCTGGATACCCATATTCAGCAAAAGTTTCATTGAAATCTATGAAGGGTTAATACATTTTTTCGCTATTTTTGAATATTTCGATATTTTCTAGTTCGATTTGGGTTGGAATTCGTGATGGAATTGTTAAAAAAGTGTTACACTACGTTCTATCAGCATTCTATCAAATCCCTTTATGTATTTTGCAAAATATTTGATCTGGCGGCAACCGCCGTCCTTCAAATTCAAGATATTTAAATAACTATATTTTGAAAACTGCAACCGATACATTAAAAAATCTTTCAGTTCTAGATAGCGCATACGTTAATGTCTATTGAAATTGACATTTACAAACCTCCAACCGCGTTTTCCACTTAAACCCATGTAAATTAATAAATGAAATTCATAGAAGGGGTATTTTTTACTTTTGTGACTAAAGCGAATCCAAAATAGGATAATATGGCAAGGACCGTTGGTTTAACCCAGGTGAGATTAGGTTGCAAACCGCGAAGCGGCGGAAAAAATGAGCTCTATGTGGCAATTTACATTTTTCAATCAAATCTAAATTCATACAATCAGCACATTTACAATTCACTATAGTCTACCAGCAGGTGGCGATGAAAGCGCCAATGGCGTGCACCTTTAAATTTGGTATCAGCACCCTTAGATTGCCATGAAACCATGTGGCTCTTTTAGCGTCACCAGTGGTGTGCACTTCTAAATTCTCCACATTATTCCATCCTCATCAACTATTCCACTCTGAACAACTATTCTAGCCTCAAACAACTATGGCTATGTGGCCACTATTGGCCATGTCTGGACCAAATATGCAACTTACAACATCCTACACGCAAGGTTTAATCAGTGTTTCGGCAATAGTATGGGGCTTTCCAGATTTTGCTATATGTGAACTGACAATAAATGAAGCTTCAGTTGCGTTTTCATTTTCATTCTAAAAAATTATCTCCACCATGGATGACCCTGCCTGAAGAGATAAAGTGCGGCGTTTGAAAATTTCTTCACCTTTATGTACTAAATCAGATTGATTGCATTGCAGATGCCTTTTTAATTTGGATGGAACCAAGCAGCTGTTAGAAACAATTTTATGAGATAACGCATTGTCATTCCGGTGCTTATTCGTTCCCAACAGAAACAAAGCCAAACAATGTGAAGTAGCTAAGATCGTATTTCCTTATTTTGCTCGGATTATCTTTTGGTCGTGAGTTGCGTTTTCGCGAACTGTGGCAGACGAACTTGAATGATTTAGACTCGCAGGTATCTGATGGGATATTTCGTCTCCTCCGACGATGCTGGTTGTCATTGAATCAGTCGCTTCAGAAGCTTTAGTTCATCACCTTTCCGTTTTAAACACCCAGAACAATTTAACCAATTGTCCATATTTCAGCAATAAAAGTAGAAACTAAAATTCGTTTACCTCCTCATGTAATTTTCTTTTAACATTTTTCTACATTTCTTTATTATTGCTGCGCACCTCAGGCATACGCTCGCGGCACCTCAGGGTGCCGCGTCACCCAGTTTTAGAACCACTGGGTTAGGCAGTGGAAACTTATATCACTAGCTATAGCCCTTCACTCGCATTGAAGTGGGTCCAGACCTCTAATTCATATGTCAATAGAGGGATTAGTAATATATCAGTAATATACTCTGTATATATGTTTAAGCAGTCATATATTTTGAATGCATACCTACGTTTGAAGGTTTTCTGATACAAAAACCAATATTGGATCAAAATTGTAAGTGTATAATTAATATATACTAAAATTGCTGTCCATGTACATTTCCCTTCGTTTCAAAAACAATTTTGCAACACAATTTAATATCTAATCTAATTGTAAGCAATCTAATTTGGATTAATTATTCTTATCTGATAGCAACATACGTAATTAGTCAGATTAGACCTACAGTTTAATTAATTAGATCTATGTTATTGCAACAGATCATCAATCAAAATGTTAAATTGCGAGTGAAAAAAAATCAAATTATAAGAGTTATTTAGGCCTAATACTAAATCTAATTTCATTAAGTGGACTTATATATAGCAGACAATGAAACGTGTTGCCTTGACAGCGATTTCTCATGGACTGACAACAAAGAATTAATGTTATAACAGTAATAAATAATAATAAAAAACATTGTGGATTCCAACGCCCCAGCAATGATTACTTAGTAGATAAAGAAAAGTCTAAAAAAAGAAAAACATGCTGCATTCTAACCTAATGACAAAACACTAATGGCAAAAAAACATGTACTTACACATAAAAAAGGTTTTAAATGCAATTATCACCAAGGTTTCTCTTCTTGTGGTCAGGCTAAATCATTTTAGAATTTTCGACGGAATCCGTTCACGGAAAAAACAGTTTTTCGGTTCGTTTTCGACTACAGCATAGCTCACTGACCGCGCGACAGCTGTTCACTGACTGCCTGACTGACACATAATACGACGTCTGTCGCGCACTCTGTCCATGCGCCTAACTGCGACCGTTACTAATACGTAATCGACTGATAAGAATTTTTGGCGATTTGGTCTGATAAAAATCGAGCAATTGCAAAATTTTCTTATCATTTTTAGCGATAATTTAACTGTGCGTGTCGTTTTGTCTCCGGTTGATAAGAGGTCAACGGATTAATTATTTATTTAAAAGTAATTTATTTGGATAAACTCATTGAATTTACTTTACGATGAGACATTTAATTTTAATAATCTTAGTTTTTTGTCTAAAATTTCCTCTTTTCGTTCACGATAAGATTACAAATTGCTTTTCCGTCCAGTTTGTCGAGTATACTCGACAAGACAATTAATATTTTTTTGAAAAATGTTTAATAATTTTGGTTTTATCAAAAAGTTTTTTGTTCAAAAAGGCAGGGTTTCCCCAACTTTTTTTTCGTGACCCTGGTTATTTTAATATTTTTCCTTTGTGACCCAGTACCTAAATTTTGTATGAATTTTTGTTAAAATGAAAGAAGATAAACAACAATGGTTCATTTTATTAATGCTAAAACAAAAGTAGCTCCAACAAAGATTGCACGCAAACAATGCTAAACAGCATTACAAAAAATATATATGTATTTATAAATAAAATAAATATGAATGTATAATAAAAATTAAAGAGCGTTGCTGAGAAAAGGATGACAATTTTATTCTTAAATCTAGTTCGACGTCTAATCGATTTCTAAATATATTTTTAAGAAAAACCAGTGTTGAAAGGCCTGCTTCACACTTGTATGTCGTTACAAGAGGCGTCATATTCCTGCTGACAGAAAAGCCAAAAATCGAAAAAGCGATAATGACATCAGAAATGCAGTTTACATGTTCTAACTTGCAAGAAATAGGCAACTCGTAAATGTTAACTAATTGGTAGCTGATCAGTTTACAAAGAATACTGAATAAGTACTAGTTTATATATATATATATATATATATATATATATATATATATATATATATATATATATATATATATATATATATACCGCCAACAAGGACCACGCAAATATCATTTCTTTGTAGGTCTAGTTTCCTTCTTTCTCTTCCAGAAGTCTTTCATCCTGGTCGACTGCGCAGCTCTTCTTTCAGCAGTCCATTCTCCTCTGTTGAGATTCTTCTTCTCCCCGACAAGAATTTTGAGGCCAAATTTTTTTTTCTGTACTCTATTCGGTTTAGACAATCTTCTTCAGTAATTTTGAATTGTTGAAGTTCGTACTTCATTTGTTTTACATAGCCCCCTTGCCCTTTATAGTTCCAGATTTTATCAAAAATTTGTTTATTTAACCTTGAGCAATCCAAAGTCGCTGTTTTCTGATCATCACTTCAAGGTTGTCAATTTTACTATAAATTTCTGCATTGGATCTCAACCTATAACCTTCCTGTGTTTTCCTAGGTCCATAAATTCTTCTTAAAATTCTTCTTTCTATCTTCAGCAAATTCTCCATTCCGGTTATATTGGTAGTTTCCATGCCGGACAAGATGACTGGTCTAACAGCTGTATTAAAATGTCGTAATTTTGCATTGATAGACAAGTTCTTTTTATTGTATATTTTTTGTACAAAAATTTAATCTTTCCAATTTCCCTTTTTTGTTCTCTATTGCCAATTTATCTGTCCCATTGCTACTAATTACTTCTCCAAGATATTTAAATCGTTAAATGACCCTGATGCTCCCAGAATTTGTTTTGATCATTTTCTTAGTATTTCTCTGTTTTTACCAACGAAATCTGTAAGCCCGCTTTTTCTGCCGCTTCTTTTAACTGATCAATTTGGTTAATAGCTTCTTGTTGTGATTCAGCAAACAGCGCCATGTCGTCAGCAAATGCTAAACCTTTGACTTTGAGGTTCTGATTCTTTCTATCAATTTTAGCACTTGAATCGTTCTTCCCCCAAAACGTCCTCATGACTTTATCCAAGACCAAATTGAAAAGCAGTGGTGATAGACTGCCCCCTCGTCTTAGCCCTGTTTTAACCTCGAAGGGCTCGCTAACTTCACATAAAAATTTTACTCTGGAAATCGTATTAGTTAATATAAGTTTTATTAAATTTATGGTTTTTTGATCAACTTGGTATTCCTTCCATGTGTCAAAAACAGAATCCCTATCCACTGAATCATACGCTTTCTGAAAATCAACGAAAGAGATAAAGATATTCTTTGGCCTGTTGTAATATTTTAATATTAATTTTAAACTAAGAATTTGTTCTGCACACGATCTTGGTCCTTCATATACTTTCTTCGAATCGTCCTTAAAGTCTGGTGGGCCATTTTCCTCATTCTTTGTATTTCCTCTAAATTTTCTGGAGTCTTGTTCCCGTTCCACTTGTGCGAAGCACAATGTCTTTCTTTGATCACTCTTTCACATTGTTCATTCCACCAAGCATGTTTCCTATAAAAGTTCAACGGTGCAATTTCCTGAGCTGGTTCAAGAATGTTATTTAGTAACATCATTCCAATTGGTTGGTATTTTAAGTTTTCCTTAAAATACTATCCTTTTTCATTTGTAAGAACCTCTTATTTTTGTAATTTTAATTCTAGTTGTATTTTGTTTGCATGTAAGAGGTATGAAATTCATCTTGATTTGAGAAAGGTTGAGATTGAGAAGTTACATTAATGGATTTTCTGACCTTAACATTTTGGATTTCTTTGTAACAATTTCGAGAAATAGCTACATGATCTAATTGAAACTCACCCAGCAACGCATTTGGAGAGATCCACGTTTTCTTTTTACTTGGGTTTGCTTTAAAATGTGTGGACATAATCTTTAAGTTTAGATGTTCACAGAGTTTTAACCAATCTCTCACCATTCCTGTTGGTTCTATTATGAGCGTGATATTTACCTATTATATCAGAAATGATGATGATGATGTGAAATTTTCTCTCAGATCCAAGCTGAGCAAAGAAATCTCCAAGTAAAATTTTTACATTATTAGAAAGAAGTTTGAGAATTTCGGCCTCTAACTCATCCCAAAATTCATCAACTTCCTCTGGATTCCTTTTATTATCCTTATTTATAGGATCATGGGCGTTGATTAGCCTGTATCTCTTATTGAGATTTTATAGTTAGAAAAGATAGTCTGGCATTCACACTTCTAAAAGCGATAACTGAGTCCAAAAATTGTTTGTTCGCCATAAAAGCTGTTCCCAGATGTGGCATGTTCTTCATCACTCTCTTCCCAACTTTTCCTTTGAAAATTCGGTAGTTGTCAGATTCAAAGGGGTCCTCATCCAAGAACCCGGTCTCTTGAAGTTCTTTTGTTAGTTGTTTTAATTTTACAACCTGAATTAAGGAATTCACATTGTATGTATCAAAATATTTTCTCATTTTCTTGAATCTTGAACTGTTCCTGTGGTGCTCCGATTTACGCCTAGCATTGTCTTCAGAGTAATCATGACCATTGGAAGCCATATCCATGATATTAAAGTAAATGTGGGTTGGACAAAGTCCAACGTTATACAACTAAGGTTGTGAGCCCTAGAGGTTGCCTCAAGGTGTGTTCTGGCTATTATTTTACATTAATTTTAATTAAGTACTAGTTTATTATAATAAAATCAAAATAATTTATATAAAGTTTATGTTTGTTTATGTTTATAAAGTTTATATTTATAAAAAGTTTATGTTTGACGTTATTTGTTTTTAATTGTTTCTTCCAAGAATAGTTTGATATATTCCCCGAAAGTATCAAAATAGAATGTATTTTTGCACTCAATTAATTTATTAAATTAGTGTCGATTTAATTTTATTTAGTTGTATTTTACGTTTTCGTGAAAATAAATAAACTAATTGTAAAACAAAAAGCAGCTAAATTTTTTTGAGTTTCTTTGCGACCCGGCATATTTTTTCCGTGGCCCGGTACCGGGTCGCGACCCGGCATTTGGGAAACTCTGCCCTAAGGTGTAAATGTAAGCGTTTGTGTAAAGGTAAACGGTAATGCGCTTGTGATAAGATTACAAATTGCTCTTGCTTCCAGATTGTCAAATTTAATCGACATATTTACATATTTTTTTCGAAAAATGTTAATAACATTTGTTTTGTTCAAGGTTTTTTGTTAACAAATTTTTTATACTTTCGTGATAATATTACAAATCGCCCTTGCTTCTAGATTGTTGAGTCGATGAAACAATTTTTTGTCAATTTATCAGTTTCCTTTTTGAAAAAAAAAATCTTTTCATTCTTGATAAGATTCCAAATTGATAAAAAAAAAACAGAAAAGCATTTCAATTTTGACCTAAACATTCAGTAATTAATTCTTTATTAATAGGTACTAATAATTTACATATCATAATATTAATATTTAAATAGTAATTAGAAAAACGGTCGAAAACCTGAGGCTTTAGAACTAACTATAATATATATATATATATATATATATATATATATATATATATATATATATTTGTGGGATTTAAAAAAATATATATAGTAATATAATAATATGTGGGATTCTATATAGAGGAGTAACAACCTCGTTAAAAAACCTGGGTCCATCTGGCTCCGGATGGTAGCACCCTGTAAGGGCCCCTGCCTAGGGTTACTAGGTGAAAAATGGTCAACGGTCTTGCCAGCGGAAGAGGATTCCTAAATTCTCAACGCTGGATGGAGCGGAAGAGCCGGGTGGTTACACCAATAAAAATCCGCTTTGTGTCTGTCTTAGATTAAGCGACAAAGTGGTCAGCGTCTGTTCACCAGTGGTGCGGCTGTCAGAACATCTTCTTGATCTCAACAATCAAGTCGTAACCTTGTGATCTTCTTCGTGTTGATCACCTCATCTTTAACTTCAACTTGAAACAAACATGATGATAACAGAAGGTACAATTCCACTACCCCGGGCATCAGTCAATAGACTGATTACTCCTGGTCGTCGGATTCCGGGGAACCAGGAGCGTCATGTTGAGAAGGATCGGAGCTTCTCGAATCTTTTACGCGCTAAGCCTAAGTACTTTATTGGCACGCTCAACAAGAACACTCTTCTAAAAGTTGGTAAAATTCAAAGAAACTCATTTCCTTGATGAATACCACTTTGACACGGATGATTATCGAATATACAAAAGGAAACCCTCTATAAAAATTAGGACGGGCCCCAGGCAATTTGGTACAGCGTTTGCCATCCACAAATCAATAGTAGACTCACTCATTGACTTTACGTCTACATCGGAACGCATCTCCACTCTATCACTGAAATCGGCGAACAAAGCGTATACTCTCATCAACGCACACGCTCCCACAAACGACTATAATAAGAAAGATTCTAAAACATCGGATACCTTCTGGGAACAGTTAGAAGAGGTCACCAACCAAATTCCACCGCACCACGTCAAGATTCTGTTAGGCGATTTTAACGCCCAGTTGGGTATAGAGAAACAATTTAGGAAAACAACAGGTATTCACACAGCACATAAAAGAACAAATAAAAATGGTGCAAGACTAATAACTTTTTGTGAAAATTTCCAACTTAAAATCATGTCAACACAATTTAGAAAACCCAGACAAAAGCTTTGCACGTGGAGGGCACCCAACATCAATATGGGTGAATTTCAAATCGACCATGTTGCCATCTCTCATACAAACCAAAAGGAGGTCCTTAATGTAAAAACAAGGAAAGGTTTCTTCGATTCTGATCACTACTTGTTACAAATTAAAATTAAACTCCAACCCAACAGGAGAAGACCACGACAACCACGAATTTTTAAGCCTGACCCTGAATATTTAAAAATAAACAGGGACAGTATTTTGCAAGGAATCAACGAAACAAACTCGTTAAACTGGACAGAATTATCGGATGTTCTCAGGAACGCTATGAGGATAGGCCAACCCCCACGTAAACGTAAGCACAGATGGTGGAACAGTATATGCGACCAAGCAATAGAAGACAGACTTAACGCTTGGAAAAAATTTCATAGCAACAAAACGCCAGACAAATGGCAGCAGTTCCTGTACATTCGGAAACAATCATCAAAACTAATTAGAAAAGAAAGACGTAGCTACGAAAGAACAAGACTGGAGGAAATAGAACAAGAATTTACAAAGAATAATACTAGGAGTTTTTACAGAATTTTTAAAGAGAACCTGACGGGATATCGACCATCCAGCCTATGCTTTCGTCGATCTGATGGTTCAATAGAGACAAACACCAATGCGAATTGTCAAATTTTAGCTGAGTACTTCAACAATCTTCTCAACTGTGACCCCCCATCCAGCAAGTTTATTTTTGAACAATCTGAATCCTATCCAGATTCCGTGCCGCCTTCCTTCCAGGAGATAACTGACATCATTCATTCATTGAAAAACGACAAAGCCCCTGGGGAAGATGGAATCATTGCCGAGTTATGGAAACTGGCTGACGACAACCACATTCACAGAATACACAATATAACATGTGATATTTGGGTGACCGAACAAATCCCCCCAGAATGGAAATGTGCATTTATACACCCGCTTCATAAAAAAGGTGATATAATGGACCCGAACAATTATAGAGGCATTTCACTTCTACCAGTAACGTACAAAATTCTTTCGAAAGCTCTTTTGAATAGACTTGAACCTCAAGTAGACCCACAGATAGGAGAATATCAGGCAGGTTTCCGTAAAGGGCGCTCATGCACGGAACAAATTTGGAATCTGAAGACAATCTTACAAATACGATCTTGTAGAAACACCGTGGTTACCTTTGTTGATTTCAAAAAAGCCTACGACTCCGTCGACAGACCAACTCTCTTCAGCATTCTGGAGGAATTCAAAGTTGATAGAAAAACCAGGGCATTAATTCAACAAATTCTCATTAATACTACATCAAAGGTTAAGTTTGGTGGAGCAATTTCTCAACCTTTTGAAATACATACGGGTGTTCGACAGGGAGATGGACTTTCACCCATCCTTTTTAATATGGTCCTGAAAAAAATAATCAGAACTTGGGAAAAAGAGATTGAGGGAATACACATTGGTAAGAGAAGAGATTATAGAGCTAATATCAAATGTTTGGCGTTTGCTGATGATCTTGCAATAATATCGAATACCAGAGAAGAAGCAAAGCATGCACTTGCAAAATTACACGAAATTTCACAAAAGGCTGGTCTCCTGATATCTTATGAAAAGACACAGTATATAGAACGATCCCCGTCCGACAATCTACCCATCAAGACACAATATTGTTCTGTATCCAGAGTTTCCCAGTTTAAATACTTACGAGAAATCATCCAACCGTCCGGCCTAAATATAATAGCAAATCAAGAACGAGTAAAAAATTACAGAGAGCCTACCGAGTTACTTGGAATCATTATAACAAAAAATCAATATCTCTTAATGCAAAATTACAACACTACAAAACAGTCGTTCTTCCTGAAGCACTTTATGCCGCAGAAACAACATTAATGCATGGTCACTCAAAAATCAAAGAAATAGAGAAACAAGAACGTAAAATTCTCCGAAAAATTTTTGGGCCGGTGAATAAAGAGGGAATATGGATTAAGAGACCATCGTCAGAAATATATAAAACCGTAGAACCTATCACTGACACTTTCAGAAAGAGACGAGCTACATTTTTTGGTCACATATACAGAATGGACCAGAACAGAATTACGAACAAATTTTCAAAATTACCTTTAACAGTAAAAATAGGTCCAAATGGATACAGGAAACTGAAGAAGACCTCAAGCAGCTAAACATCACGATACACGACATGAATGATCGGGTTAAATTTAGAAACACCATAATGCACCATAAATTTGATAAAGAACTGCTCCCAAAGATACCAGGAAAAAAGTGGACCGACGAACGGAAGAAAGAACATAGTGCACGAATGAAGAGGATTTGGGAAGAACGTCGCCGCATGACTTAGTTGACATAATTTTTGATCAAGTTTACACGCTCTCTTTAAAGGGATTTACGATAGTAATAATATATATATATTTATATATATATATATATATATTGATGAAAGAGCTGAATACTGTGGCGAATTTAAAGATGCAAGCCTCTGGTGGCGCTTTCAGCGCCACCTGGTGTGATGCCAGTCTATGCCAGCGAAAGCGTTGCCTAGCAATAGGGTTTCTTAAAGATTATGCCATTCAAGACCCACACTTTTTTAATTTCAAACAATTTCGTGCAAAACATGGGATGAAGGGCGGTATACTATTAAAAAATTTCGATAAAACATGTATTTTGCTCATAATCTAATTTTGGATCGAGTGGTCGTGCTATCGCGTTGTATGTGGTCTTAAATTATCGACCACGCGTTATACAATCCAATCTAACTTACAACAACCTAATTTGCAAACTAATTTAACCTAACCTAACTTAATCTAGATTCAACCAACAGTTGCCACTTTGGGAAGTTCGACAAAAAAAATATTTGCAAATTAGTGTATATCTTTATTACAAAAGATCTTGTGTCAAAGCTTTCGATCACAAAGCTCCCAAATTATCAATTCCAATAGAAAAAGATTTTTTTTATAAAGAACTGAAAGACTTTTTAATACATGCCATTTAATATATGTTGGAGTATCAAAGCTATAGTTTAAATTTATTACTCATTAATACTATCTATTAAGACTAAAGCTTCTATATCTATAAAGTCTAGATCTATAACTAATAATTTAGTCCACACTCTTGCTGACTTAACAGACTACACTGATAAATCCACAACAGTCTAGACTAAATCCCATGCATCTAGACTATATAGATCTAGGTACATTTAATCTTAATAAAAATCTAGAAGTCTTAAATTTGTATCATTTTGTTTATAATTTTAGAACTAATTATAGTACTAGCCCTAGCTTTTGCCCACTGTTCTAGATAAAAGCAGGGGTCGGCAACCCATGCGGTTCTTTTATGTAAATTGTGTGGCTCTTCAGCTCAGCCCACTGAAATATATACTAAATGGAACGAGCACTGGCCTCTAAGCTTGTGCGGGCCGAGTGAGAGGTCCCAAGGAGATCCCTTCATTCTTGTCTAGCTAACAGTGAGTTCGAGAGTGGCAGGATGTAATACAGTCAGAACGAAAAGCTAGTTGCATTGAGTTGTATCAAGAAAGAGAGTGAGATCGTTCAATCGGTGAGCATATTATAAACCGAAATTTATATTATATATTTATATTTTAATGAAAATTGTTTTCAAAAAGACAATGGTAAAATACTGTTGTATTTGCAAGGAAAAATGGACGTCGGACGTCGGACACACATTTAGTTTTCCTTTCGGACTGTACTAGACGAAGACAGAGCGATACGAGAGACACCTTGTGATGCTCTCACTCGGCTATCTCTCAGTTAGTAAATATTTCAGCCAAAATATATAGGTATCTAAGTTTATTAAAGAAACAAATTTAGATTGTATTTACCAAAGTAAAGATTCTGCAAATTTTATTCAAGTTTTGAAAAGATAATTTATAGAACTCATTACATTATAGAACTCCCAAAATAACAAAAAATATTTGCAATATTTTTACAATATTTACATCATTCAATTTTTTTTTTAATTTAAAACCATTTAAAAAAATACTATGTGAATTTCCATATTATAAGAAAAGAATTAAGAAAAATATACTATGTTCTCTAATTAACAAATTGACTAATAACATAAATAAATATAATTACTACGTACTAATAATACGTCGTAATACGTACTAGTCATTATATTTATTTATGTTATTAGTCAATTTGTGAATTAGAGATCATAGTATATTTCTATTACTCATGCGGGATAAGTACTAGTTTGTCTCCCGTTTTATAGTGCGATAAATGGCTGTTTGTCAATTCAATTATTACCACATAACTTAAGCCATTGGAAATATTCAAACATTCATTGGAAATATTTATTCGTGCGCCCAATTTCGCTCTCGTGGGCAATTGACAACTGTCCGCACTAGTTGCAAAATATACTATTTTAACTTGGCGATATTTATTCATATTTGCATGAGCCAAGCATAATTTGCTTGCGACAAGTATTCTTGTCAATCAATCAATTTTGCAATTCATGTATGAATATTTCCAATGCAATTTATATAATGAATATTTCGAATGAGCTTAAGTTATGTGGTAATAATTGAATTAACCAACAGCCATTTATCGAACTAAAAAACTGGCGACAAAATAGTACTTATCACCCCTGCTTAAACAATCCTATTGGGAGAGGTAAGTTCAATGGGAAAATTGCATCGGAAATTTCCTATTGAATCCTATTGAAGATTTATTTTCCTATAGAAATCTCCTGAACCGTATTCAGTTGCTCTATTTAGATACGCTAAATGCTAATCGATTTCCCAATAGGATTTAATACTATTCAATAGGAATATTGTGCTGGTCAGAATCCTATTCGTTTCTTCAATAGGATTTTAGTAAATTGAATAGGACTTCTCATATTATAATTCCCCTATTGAAAAGAGGCAATTCCTTTTAGATGCTCCAATGGGATTTGATACTATTCAATGGGAATATTGCAGTCTCAGAATTTCCTATAGAATAATCCAGAATCCTATTCGATTCTTCAGTAGGATTTTAATAAATTGAATAGGACTTCTCAGATTATAATTTTTCCATAGAATAAGGTCAAGCTGTATGTATTAATTTAGGGAATTTTTTATAATAGTAATTTCTAAGTAGTATTTCCCTATTGACATCTTTTCATCTCCTATTGGATGTTGGTAAAACCAAACCTATTGAATAATGCAGAATCCTATTGCGAAATTTAGAAATAAAGATAAATTTTCGCATAAAGTTAAATTTTTCATTTTTTAAATGTCGCATTATCCTATTGAATCATTTGGTTTCCTATTTATATCTCTACTTGCATTTCCTATAAAAACTCTTCATTTACTATAGAATCGCTAACTTCCTTTTAGAATCATCATAATCCTATTCAATTGTGTCAATAGGAAAGCTCTAAATTCTATAGGTTAATGATCATCATTTTGTTTCCTATTCAGATTTGTATAATCCTATTAGGCATTTTGTGGTTGCCAGAAAGTTCTTAACTTTTCCTATTCAAATATGATTTTTCCTATTCAAATTCTGAAAAAGCCTATAGGATTTAACCTTTCCCAATAGGAATGTTTAAGCAGGGCCGCGTGAGTAATGAAATAGTATATTGTGCAACTAGTGCGAAAAGTTGTCAATTGCTCAAGAGAGAGAAATTGGGCTCACGAACTGAGTGGGCAATTGACAATACCGCACGAGTTGCAGGTAATATTTTTTATTACTCATGCGAGGGGTTGTATCTTACAAGTTTGTGGTTCAGGGGCCATCCAAAAAAAGTATAACCGAAAATGAAAAATTTACCTTTTCAATTATCTTCGGTGGTGTCGATTCGTCATAAGAACTCTCATGAATCTCTGGTATCAACATAGAATTTTCAAGTTACTTTTTCAAGTTACTTTTTTTAATATGGAGGTTTTGATTTTGTTTATTTTAGTTATTCAATTCTTTTTTGATTTGATTTAAAAAATATTATCTGCAACTCGTGCGGTATTGTCAATGGCCCACGAGAGCGAAATTCTCTCTCGTGGGCAATTGACAACTTTCCGCACTAGTTGCACAATATAATATTTTCTTAATTCCTTTCTTGTAATATCGAAATTCACATAGTATTTTTTTCCTATTTTTTATATAACCCGCTCGTACAGCAAGCGCAGATGGTCTAGAATATGTCTGAACTTGGGTATATAAGTAGGATAATGTTCAAATGCAGATTCATTTCCTCTAAGAACACATAGACTGAGTGAGTTATAGTTTACATTTAATTCTAATTT
The DNA here is from genome assembly GCA_944588485.1 of Phosphuga atrata. Lineage (NCBI taxonomy): Eukaryota > Metazoa > Arthropoda > Insecta > Coleoptera > Silphidae > Phosphuga > Phosphuga atrata. Next base: position 32,323,222 of record OX155904.1, read on the forward strand.
AATTTGAGATTAGATGAGATGAGAAGTCCATATTGATGAAGCCAAAAGGCAGAAACGCGTCTATGGATATTTATAATTATTATTATTTATCAGGCTATGTCATTTTCTAGCGACCCACGTGGTATCTCTTGGCAGTTAAATGCAGGAGCCAAACCGTACTAGTAACTATATTTATTTATGTTATTAGCCAATTTGTGAATTTAAGAACATAGTATATTTTTCTTCATTCTTTTCTAGTAAAACCATGTAGTTTCTTAGCATGTGACGCATCGTGTGACATTAAGGATACCATATAAGTTGGATTACTAGTATGATATGTACCCTGCCAACATATTCATGCAGTCAATTCCTTCAATCATATTCATTGCTTACTTTGATTCCACCGAAAAGACATACCCGTGGGGAAGTACATTAATTCAATATTAGATTTTTTGACAAAACATTAAATTGATACAAATAAACTCTATTACTACATATGCTGCAACCTCCACGTGGAAGTCACCTTGGCTTGAAGTCACCGCGCAATAAACTATTTGACAATAATGACAATACTGACTCAAATGTGTCATGCGACCAGTACCGAAGGGACTGATTAACCTCGAACGGAGCCTCTCTGATACCTGGTGACATCAGAGAGCATCAAGCCTTGCCGTGTCAAGCGGTGCTCTGACATGGCGGACCTTTAGTTCCCTAGCCATTCGTAGGATTCATATGAGAAGAAACACGAAAATAAACCGTGATGTGCGGGATTTCACCGCTACAGAACTAGTGGACCAGATGGACAATCATGGACAACATCAGAAAGAAGATGTATAGGTAGTAGTGGCAGCTACTTCCGATGGAGGTGTTTTCCTCACTCGCACCTTCCAGTTCAAACTCTATGATGCTATGATCTGACATTGAGGGTTCCCTTGAAATTCTCCACGTTTTAACCAGTTTACTTAGCGTTAGCGCTATCTACCGTAATATACAGTACCTCACTCCTGACCTCAGTGACAAATGTTGATGTATCCTCAACGTTATACACATTTAGGTTTTCTTTAAAGAGGTATTTTAAAAGGTACTCACCTCTTTTATTAGCGTTCGTGCTGACCCACGTCTCGTTGTGGATGTTTGCGTGACATTCTAATGTAAGTTGGTGTGGGATAACCTAGAGGTCTCCCCCAGAAATTGTATTATGTTAAGGAGGGGCATAAATTATTTATGTTTTTCAGAGTTCCTCACGCGGGATTTAGTTCCAATTCAGGCCCTCATCAAGAGCGATGGCCTCCACCGCGAGGTAGTGATCGCTTCAGCATACTTGGCTGGAAATGGAAACCACCCATAGAAGTACAAAGGCTGATAGAACACTGTATTAGGAGAAGGTTCATCTTAGGATATGACGCAAACGCCCACAACGAGATGGGGCAGCACGGACACAAATAAGAGACTTGAGTACCTTTTAGAACACCTCATTAAAGAAAACCTAAACTTTATACGTATAACGTTTGGAATACACCAACATTTGTCACTAAGGTCAGGAGTGAGGTACTGGATATTACGGTAGGTAGCGCTAAGGTAAGTAAACTGGTTAAAAGGTGAATAACTTCAAGAAACCCTCAATGTCAGACCATAGAGTTTGATCTGGAAGATGCAAGTGAGGAAAACAAACCAAGAAAAAAAACCGAAACCCCAGACAAATGCTCAAATCAGCTGGCAAATAAGGGATTCAGAAAATCCCTTTCTACGTCCGGAACCCTTTTGCGCTATGAGTATGAACACCATCTACAAAAGTTTAGATGAGGAAATAAGAGAACATTGGATGAAAACCTAGAAAGAACTTCCAGGGCTAAACGAATCCAAAATAATGCTGGAATATTTTAATCTGAAAAGAACAAAGTCTTGTCTGAAACTAAACAGGAATAAGCTTATAATTTTGACAGGAGTCTTGACGGGACACTACAGACTTATATTAATTACAACTTTATTGATTTCTGCCACGAACATTTTCAACATTTATTTTAAATTATTGTCATTAAAATGTCACGTGGTCACTGATATTCACTGTTCTAACAACATTGACGTTCTACTTATGGAATGTTCACAAACCTTTGTTGCAGAAGACTACGTGAGGTACATCCTTTCCAAATTTTTTCACCAATTTTGCCTGAAGTTCTGGCTCAAGGTCTGTAAACTTCATTTCCGCCTTTTGCTTGAAGAAAGCGCAACATAATGGTGTAGCAAAAGTTAAACAAACACCGACTATTGCTATTTGTAATGGAAGAGATATAGATGGGTATCTACATATTGTGCCTCTCCGTTCCAAATGATTCATAACAAAGATAGTCAGCACCATTCCAGGGGAGGCCATTGCAATTCTACTGGACAGAACTTGTATAATTCCTGATTGTGCAGCAGCTTTTGAACTGCCCAGTCTCTTATCATTTTTATCAAAAATTGGAGTACCATTTCTTAATTCCGAAGCTCTCATATATGGAATGTTTACAAAATTGGCGGCTGCGACGACTGCAAAAGGTACAAGACGTCCAACCAGAGGTGGAGAGTTGCGCAGCAGTCGATTCAAACATAGAGCTGTAGCGACGGCTCCTCCAGTATCAAACGCATAAGATGTTATCAGCTGGTTGGTTGAAAGCTGTGAAATTGACAAGAGCATTGAAGGACTGATTGAGCCATTGCCAGAAGACTACTGCAGGAGTTGTCTTATAGAACGCCAACATTCCACCAGTTATGAACATATTCATAGGAACTTGGGCGGACATTGGGCTTCCGATTAGGTGCATTTTCTCGCCGGTGTCAGGGTGGAAAGCAGAATCGTATAATTGCTTTGCCCTCCATAAGTCATATGCTGTGATTCCATCCGGTAATGGTTCCTTACATCTAAATTTTTGAACAATACAACTTGCTTCATCTAAGGTCGTCTCACGGACAAAAACATTTAAAGGGTTTGTAGTGATGAAATGTTTTGCCCTGCCAACGTACGTGTTCTGGTCCCATTTGGGTTTCTCTATATCAATCTTTGTGAGGTCGGTTTTAAGTTCGGTCATCGTACAATGTCAGTATTGAAACCTTGGCCAAGAAAATAAAACAATACCGTTACTTTAAGTTACTGAACCGCTAGCGACACACAAACTGAATTCACTGTATCGACGTAATAGAATCTCATGCTGCCCTGGCGTAAGTACGGCTAGTCCCGCGCCGACGAAGTGTTAAGTCACGGGCTCTTATCAAATGTGAAAATTGATACTAAAATGCTGTTTTATTGGTAGTATTCTTCGAATTGGAATGTTGTAATAATTATAAAGCACTTCAAGGCTCTAGGCCTAGAGGAAGATGACATATGCAGATTCTGTGGCTCAGCAGAGGAAACTCCCATACATCTGCTCAAAGTCTCCGCAAGAGACAAATCTACCTTGGGCCCACTGCTTGAACGCAGAGGAGTTGCAGTCCTTGAATCCCACCCAGATTCCAAAATTCCTAGAGGAATAAGGGCTAGAGGAGGCGCTCTAAATGGGTAACTATACCAACGTTTAGAGGAATAGGGTGATGTACAATAAATCTATGAAGGTAGCAGTACATATCACCACCGAAATCTACATCTACATATGGTACAAATAGTATGACTGGTAAAAATAACATATTAAAACATTTTCGTTGTCAATGGGCTTCGAATACCTGGAGTTAAACGATGGCGGTTAATTACAAACATACTATTTTGCTAATGATATGATAGTTCTTAACAATCTCAATAATAAGTTACTGCACATTCACTTTCAGGAATTGTACTTTCTTGAAAGTCAATAATCTAAGTTTACTCAACATATTAACAATACAAATATAATTCATTTTTGTAATTTAAAAAACCAACGAGAAGCAGAAAGTGTCATTAACACTAATATAAGTATTTTTTCCTATAAAGAAATGAATTCCTTTGCTAATCGATTTACATAGTTCAGAAAGGAAAAAAAAACGTTGCCACTTTTGACACATCCAGTTGCTGTCAACGAAATATTTCTTTTCTATTTTGCGCCTATAATTAAGCCATTAAAGCACTCATCTGGGTTCGTTATTGGCTCGCCGTGTGCGATATGGCGGCATTCTGATAATTTTCTGATCAACATATTAATGTGAGCAGATATTTAATAACATGAATATCCTTAAAACTCCAGCCCTCTCTAATCTGTCCAGTCTATCAAGCCTGTCTATCAAGTTTTGTCTGGATTATCTTGTGCGAATAAATCTATATGTCTGTTCTTGTCAATCTGGTCTTGCCTGTCTTGTCTTGTAAGTCTCAACTTGTCTGACTCGTGTTTTTTATTTAGTCTTGTCTATATTGTCTTTTATGTCTCATCATGTGTGTCTCGTCTTGTCTATCTAGTTTTGTCTGTCTAGTCTTGTCCCTAGCCTTGTGAATGTAGATTTATATGTCCGGTCTAATCAACCTTGTCTTGTCTGTCTAATCTGTCTAGTCTAGTCTGTCTACTTTTGCCTGTATATACTTGTACATCTAGTCTTGTTTGCCTAGTCTTACTAGTAAGTCTTACAGTCGTGTAAGTCAGTCCTCCTCGCTAGTGTAGTGGATAACATACCCGCCTGACAAGCAGATGACCGGGGTTCGATTCCACGCCGACGGAGAGGCATTTTCAACCATGGCGGCACTAACCGTCCGCGCGTCCACCCTGAAGAAATTCGAAATATGCGATACCGGGGTGGCACATACTAAAATACAAGTTGAAAATGCGATCTAGTGACAGTTTCCCCCAAACCACAATAAAATAGCCGTGTAAGTTAATATCTTGTCTTGTCACTCTAGTCTTGTCCGCCGGGTCTTGCCTGTCTTAGTACTGTCTGTCTAGTCATGTCTATATAGTCCTGTCTATCTAGTCCTAGCTGTCTAGTCCTGGAGAAAGAATAATTCATCAAAACATGATTGTATTAGTATTCCTGCAATATACACATCTATTAATAAATGTAATGCTTTAAAAATTCCGTTTATTTTTAAAAGTTTATATTATCGAGCTATTGTTATAAAAAGCAGGTTAAAAAATCAAAAGAATTTTTGATAAGAAAAATGCACACAATTTATCAATAACAATAACTTAAACTATCAGGTAATGGCAGCTATAAACGTTCATGCAACTCGGTCAAGTTAATAACAATAAGTCTCTTGTTCACCACCCATGTCTTTTAACTCTCAAGGACTTATTATTGTGTAAAGTTATGTCCACTTTATTTCCTGAACATATGTATCGATTCATGGCTCTTATTGTGTAAAGTTATGTCCACTTTATTTCCTGAACATATGTATCGATTCATGGCTTTATCCGATGAAGGGCATTTAATTTTGATACTATAAATATCAGTTTCTCCCATAATTGGGTAATTTGGATTTAATTTTAATCCACATTTTTTTATTTTTCTTTATTTTTCCACTTCTTTTATCCTTCATTTATATACTTCATTTTCCAGCAATCTTGCCCTTTGCATTGCCTCGGTATCCCTCAATTTGCATGCTCCCATTATGGACTCGGTCAATGTACCTTCCAAAACATTGCAATGTGCAGCTTCATATGCTTTTGATGCTGTGATTCTCGCATATCGAAGTTCATGCCATAATGGACAATCATTTTGTTCGACAGTTGCTATCGCAGCTTCTTCGCATGCACTTTTAGTCATCATAAGCTTGCAATGTTCTACAAAATCATTAGGGTTTTTGCCTGGCTTGTTGTTGTTAAATAATGGATTGACAATTTTTCTGCATTATTTGGCTCAGTATAATATTTCATCAACTGATTATCAGTATTGCCGACATTTTTACAATCATTTATTACAAGGGCAAGAAAACTTTCGGAGTTTGAGGTTTGTGGTGCTAGCTTATGTTTAGATGCATTGCATATTTGCTTAGCTTTTATAAATTTAAGGCTTGTTCCAACTGAAGATAGTTTGGATTTCTTCCAATAGCAGTCAATGCTAGTCGGTGGGTCTTTACTTCTCCTGTGCAGCCATGCCAAAAAGGCAATAGCATGCTTACACCCTCCTAAAATACAAAACAATTATAATTATTATATTTATTTATATATATATATATATATATATATATATATATATATATAATGTATATATATATGTATATATATATACATATATATATATATATATATATATATATATATATATATACTGTACTAAGTAAGTCACAGCTATCAACACCTACCTAAGTGTGCTGAACAATCTTCACAGACAACAGAAAGAATATTTTCTTCAGTCTCATTGCAAATGGCTGTTACAGCATAGCATTTCTGTCTTACATTATGCTCAGGTGTTATTTGAGCCTTAACTACACAAATGCCATCTCCGTCTCTTTTCACTTGAACATATCCTATTGCAGAATCTCCATAAGATTCACGTTCAGATCTGTAACAAAAACTAATATTCATAATTTGTACACATATGATACAATTTTCTGCCAAAATACATAGAAAGTATCGAATAATAAACTTGACAGACTGTGAATAACATTACATGTGATTAGTTTTAGCAATAAAATACAGTGTACCTATGTATGCAGTTTCGTTCAACATTTGTTCGTTTTACATTAATAAAAAATTATAGGTTATGTTTACTGTTCATCATATTTAGGATTGTATTTATGTCTAAAATAACGTACATAATGTATTATAATAGAATAATTACCTTGCAGCTTTCACTCCTTTTACTTCAGCAGACGTAACATTTTGATTTGAATGAAAATAACATGATATCATGAATGCATCTATTCTGGGTAGATTGTCAGATTGTGCTTTCACAAAACCACTATCAGTCATTGTCTTGTGGGTGTCCTCAACGATGCAACTTGGTATGAACTTATGAACTGCTTGGCGTGACTGTGGCTCGGTGTGAACTGGTCAGGTTGAATTGTTCAGGTGAACTTCTCCGGTGAACTTGGTGAACTGAATTGTTTTTTGGGGGTGAGCGTTTTTATATCTCCTTCCAGGTATGAGGAATTGTTCATGGGGTATTGTTTCTATAATCTGGTCATAAAATGTACATTATGAAATTTCCAAATTCTTAAGAAACCCTATTGTAAAATCCATTAGGTGATTTATAAATTGTCCGAGGGATTATAGGAACAAATTCCATCATAAAATATCCATTACCAAATTTCTCAAATTCTAAGAGATTTTGTATCTTTTATAATCTCTACCTGGAAGATTTTATTATCCGCGGCCCATGGTCGTTACAGTCTTAAATGATTTCTAGTCTCACTAGGATGCTTTACACTTACACAATAAATACAACAAAATTACACAATAAATAAATTCTCAACACACACGTTATTACTACGTTTTCTAATCTGCAATACAATACAAATGTAAACAATACGCATTGAACTATATATATAGAGTTCAATGACAATACGGACTTGTGTTCTGACGTCACCATTACCAACACCATTGGTTAAAACTTTTAACCAATGATGTTTTCGTTTTACAAATTTGAATTTCTCTCACTTAATTTGCACTTTTAATTATTAATTTTAAGTAATTATAAATATATTAATTGCTAAAATAATGGTTTAGTACAAGTCCGGTCATTAAAGATTCAGAAAAAAAAAATTTGAACCAAATTTAAATTTCATGCATATTCCCTATTGCAAAAATTCGTAAAAGGTAAGCAGGATGCAATTAATAGACTTGCATTTCTATCATCTTCCCACAAAAATACTAAATCTGACACTAAACAGATTTCACTTCAAGAATGTGTCGAAAAAATGAAACAGTGGGATGATAAATCTGTAAGGTCGTTGGCAGTTGATAAATCAATAAGTGAAACGATTGCGTTGGAAGACTTGCCATTTAGTTTCGTGGAATCTGTTGGATTTGTAAGAGTCTGGCTGGCATTTTACTTCTTTCATCTGCATGAATTATATGACAAAGTGAGCCAAAAAATCCACGAATTACTGAAGTCCTTTGCAAAAATGTCATTTACTAGTGACATCTGGTCAGATTCTTGTTCTGGGGTTTCACTGCTGAGTCTAAGACATTCACACGGGACACTCTGTGTTCGGATTCTGTGTCCGTACACAGAATCTTGAGGCACCGGACACCCAATTCCGCGGGACACTGCATAGACACTCTGTGGCTCTGACGTCATCCAATACTCTTTTTATCCGAATTTCTTCACTCGTCAGTCATGCTTGAGCCAGAGGAGATGGCTGCACTCGTATGTGTTATTTCAAATAGTTAAAAAAAAAGTAAATAAAACGTAAAAGAAAATTATGGGTACATCCAATTATATCCAGCAGACAGGAAAAAGGGATTTTTTATACTCTTTTTAATGAAGTATTGCAAGACGAAAAAAAAATTTCAATTACTTTATAATGTCAATTTCATCATTTTTTGAACTGTATGAGAAATTAAGGATTCCGCTGACATTTCAAGATACAAATATGAAAAAATGTATCCCTGGAAAAGAGAGACTAGCTTAGACTATTCGATAAGTAAAAATACTTGTTTAATTCAAAAACTTTTATTATAAAATAATAAACAAATAGAATAATAGATACATAAGTATTGAAAACTGTGCATTAATTTAAGTAGGAAAATTATAGAATCATCAGACTCAGCATGCATTGGTGAGAGTGTATATCTAGGCTGAACAGAACTGATATCGTGAATACCAGTCTGTGAGTAGTAAACCCTATTTCCAGGTTCATTAGAATGAGCAAGAGGCGCAGGTTGCGATTTATGAGGCACTTTTGCAGAATAATTAATATTAAATGGAGGTGAATTTATAGGAAAAGATGGAAAATGATTGGTGTGAAAAAATTGGTGTGGGAGGGAGGGGGTACTAAGTGCGTTATATTTTGCCAAAACTTGAATGACTTAGCAAATTTTTTTTTGTTCTAGAACGGATTTCAAATGAGCATGGAGTGAGAGCAAAAATAATGTATCATCATCTTCCTCGTCTTTTCGCAAACGTAAATTCATCGACTCACTTAAAGTTTTGTTGAGAATTGCTAATTGATCCTCGCTCTCAACCATATTTTGTTTCCTTTTTCTACTTTTACTTCCCACAGAAGAGCTTTCAGGCTTATCTCTAGACGTCCCTGCCTGAGGATTACTTGCAGTGTCGTCCTGAGGAAATTGTGTCGACTGCTCATAATTCTAATCAGTTCCTTCGTCCACTGGTTCCAAACTTGATTCAGTACTACTTTTCTGAACGGCAGGTTTTAAAAAGCTTAGAATGTCGAAATATACATAAGTTTTTCGGCTCGATGCTGCATCACCTGACTTAGTATTTTTTGTTTTGCTAGTTCCCTTGAGTAACTATTTCTCAGGCACTTCCACTTTCTTTGTATATCAGCACCTAAAAAATAAAATCAAGACAAGTTTATACAAAGTATTGCTCGCGGTGCGGAGGGAGGTGGCGTGGCTTGGTTATCAAACATTATCCCCTCTTTCTGCTTACTGCGTTTTAACGCAATTCTCAATCTTTTTGTTTCTGATATTTGGCTGTCGGGTGTTACTTTTCGGACATATTCTACAACTACAGAATTGGCGTATCAACAATTTCCGAAATTGTGTACCACACTTGTCTACTGATCTGGAATTTAAGATCTGACTGGATTCCTTTGCCAACTGAAGAAAAGTTTAGGGAAATTGCTGAGGGGTTCAAACGAAATGCTAATTATCCAAATTTTATAGGAGCACTAGATGGTAAACACGTTATGATAATTAAACCCGCTAATTCAGTGTCTCTGTGCTATAATTATAAAAAATATTGTTCAATTGTTTTAATCGCAGCTTGTGACAGCAACTATCCTTTTACTTACGTCGACATTGGGTCGTATGGAAAGGATTCGGACTCAGGTATATTTCAAGAATCCGATCTTTGGCGAAAAATACAATTAAATACATTGAATATTCCTGCATCAGTAGCTATAGGAAGTAATCAAAATGAAAAAATGCCATTTGTTTTTGTAGGAGATGAGGCATTTGGTTTATCTAAACATATTATGAGACCTTATTCGGGAAAATGCCTAAGTATGAAGAAAAGGGGTTTTAATTATCGTTTAAGTAGAGCACGAAGACATATTTAATGTGCCTTTGGAATACTTTCCAATAAATGGCACATTTTTCACCGGCCGATAAAAGTAGAAATAGGTTTCGCTAAATATATAATTAACGCATGCGTTGTCTTACACAATTTTGTGAGAACAAGAGATGGGTTTAACTTTGATGATACCCTGACCTACCTAGGGTTATTAGATATTCCAAATGAATCCGACAATGGTAACCGCCGGGTGCAACCAATAAAAATCAGAGAATCGTTTGCAGACTATTTTGCAGGTGAAGGGAATTTGCCATGGCAGGACAACAGAATTTGACTATTTTTATGTATTTTTACTTCAAAATTTTGCATTTATTTAGCCTACGTAATTTTACTAGGTAGGTAATGTAAATGGTATTTTATGCACATAATTAATTAAAAATATGTTTCTTTCTTTACTTATAACATTCCTGATGTAATTTTCATTTTATTATTAAAGTTTATTTGCTTATATTCAAAAAATCAACAAAAAATGTTTAAAATTATTATTACCAGAAAAGTAAGTAATAATAATTCTAAACATTTTTTGTTGTTTTTTTTTATTTAAAGTAAATAAACTTTAATAATAAGATGAAAATTACATCAGGAATGTTATAAGTAAAGAAAGAAACATATTTTTAATTAATTATGAGTATAAAATACCATTTAATTACCTACTTAGTAAAATTACGTAGGCTAAATAAATGTAAAAATACATAAAAATAATCAAATTCTGTTGTCCTGCCATGGCTAATAACTTTGCCATGGGACAAATAACTTGCCATGGGATTACATAAGAATTCGTAAGAAAAATGATAGTGTTAAACGCAGTGTTCAATGACAGCCGCCATACCGGAGAAAAGATTGCTCGTAACCTTGAAGGTATGTTGCCGTCATGGGAAATACCTAAAGAAAAAGTGAAATGTGTAGTTCGGGATCAGTTCGGGATGGAGGCACAAACATGAAAAAAGATGTTATTATTAAATGTTCAAAACATATTCAAAAAAGTTTTCTAATAAAAAATAGTAAGAAAAGAATATTAGAAATTATTATTTTTTTGTTTATTAACCTAATATTATTTACGCATATGTATTTCTTCTGGCAGGAAAATGCCTACTCAGAAATCAAAGAAATTAAAGCTGCGGTACCACAAGGGAGCGTTTTAGGTCCCACGCTATATTTACTTTACACTTCCCACCACTAGAATACAATACTATGGCGACCTTCGCTTGCGATACTGCAATTCTAGCTATTGGAGAAACTCACCAAGCATCAACAGAGAAAATACAAACTTCCATGAATTATATACACAAGTGGACAAAAAAACATGGCGAATTAAATTAAATGAAGCTTGTGAAATGAAACAGTCCATGTGAATTTCACACGTACAGAACCTATCCACTTACCATAAATAACAATCAATTGCCTTACGCAAATACTGCAAAGTATCTTGGCATGACTCTCGATGCAAAGCTGCACTGTAAAACACATATCAAAAAGAAAAAGGAAACCTTGGAAATCCGATATAAATAAATCTATGGCTAATAGTTGGGTATTTAGTCCTATTGATACAAAATAAACTTCTCCTATACAACCAGTTTCGGCTCGCCCACAAGGGCTGCAGTGCTGCAGCCCTCCCGCCAAAATTTTTTAATTATTATACTACTATTCAAGTAGTATACAATTATTTTACAAAAACATATTTTTCCGTTCGTAGTATATTTATTTTTTGAATTGTAGGTAATAAATACCTCGATAGGCGCTCTGTATGTGTGATTGTGTAATTTAGTGCGGTTCTATACTGATTCGGGCTGCAGTCAGTGCAGACCGAGTCTCGCCGCGTAGCTAGTGTTGACCTGATTACCCCCACCCGTGATATACATTTTTGTAATATGTATATCGTGGGCTGCAAACATTGCAGTCCGCACTCTGTATTTTTGGCATTTTATGAGCTTGTTTCTAAGAACTCGAGTTTCGGCAACGGTAAAGAACCTTAAGTGGACAATTGAAAAGTGGACAATTTAAAACAAGGTATTAATGAATAAGTAGTTCTTTGCTATACACATGCATAGAAAGTAAGATAGCTAGTTTTGAATTTAATTATTGAATTTAATTATTGAAGCAAAAAATTCAGTTATGCATTTGCAAAAGATCAACTTTGTACGACTGGAATATCAAGAAAAAATTGAAATTAAATCATTAGGACGGTTAGGTAGGTTTAAGTGGCAGCTAATGCTCACATAGGCCTCAAATGGGCCCGTTGTGTTACCACGGTACTTGGAGTACAACCCTCCTCAGGGGATTTTGTCAAACCATTTCGAGCCGTGGATGAACCTCATGAGAGTCTGCGCATCTAGTGATGCGAGGTCAGAGAGATCATCCAAGAAAGGTCGGCCTCAGAAGAGCAATCGTCTTGCGGTCAAAGAGGGGCATTGGCATAGGTAATGCTGAACACTCTCCTCTTCCTCCTCGTCCAGGCAGCCTCTGCAGTAGTCCTGCTTCGCTATGCCCAGTCTCTCAGCGTGCTTGCCAATGGGACAGTGTCCCGTGATGACTTCCACTGCCAGTCTGATATCGTTTCTTTTTAGAGAGACGATGTTGGTGCTTTTTTTCCTGTTTCGGTGAGGCCATATTTGCCTGGTTACCTCGCAGGTGTCTTCATCCCTCCACCTTCCCTCCGCTAGGTTCGAGGTTATTTCGGCTATGGTCTCCTTGCACGAGGCAAATGGAATACCAATATCCTGTACTCCTGTACTTCGGTTGAGTGCAGGCTTGTGCCGTTCTTTGCAAGCTCATCCGCTTTTGTGTTACCTGGGATCCCGCTGTGGCTTGGTACCCACATGAGTCTCACGTTTGTGTGTGCTGCGAGCTCATTCCGCTTTCTCCGATAGTCAGAGACCACTGTTGAGTTGGTGCACACGCTAGTAATTGTCCGGAGAGCAGCTTGGCTATCGGTGTAAATGTGGATCTGTTCACCAGGGTCCCCATTTACCATCAGCCACTCTGCTGCCCTTTTATGGCGGTTACCTCCGCCTGTAGAACGCTGTAGTAGTCTGGCAGGCGTAAGCTAATTCTGAGGTTGAGGTCGTTGGAGAAAACTCCACTGCCCACTTTGTCCTCCCTCCGTGAGCCGTCTGTAAAGACCTGCGTGTGTCCTGCTGGTACCTCTTTCTTTTCCATCCACATCTCTTTAGAGGGTATGTGGTATGAGGAGTTGTTGCCAAAAGCAGGTGTTGCTAGACATCGGTCTATGTTTTTGGGCACCTATTTAAAATCATTGATTATTCCGGCGTGTCCACGATAGTCCGATGTCAACATTCGCACTGACTTTAGTCTAAGTGCTGTGGTAATGGCAAGTTGCTTGCCCATTAAATCGACCGGGGCTATGTCCAGGATTGTCTCCAAGGCTTTCGTAGGCGTCGTTCTCATGGCTCCCGTTATCATGAGCGCCGCTAGGACGGTTAACTGCAGATTTAAATATTTGTCCAGTGTCACAAAGTCGTTCAAATAATTATGACCGAAAATTTAATTTCAACATTTATATGAAGCATAATTGGTTAACATGTTGTCACTGAATTAAAAAGTTTAATATGTTTCTGTATGGTCAATAAAAATGCGGTTTTTTCAACGCGTAATGATTTTTTATTATAATTTTTTCCAGCCCTCCCACAAACATCATCCACGAGCCGCCACTGTATGCAACCAAATACTAAAACCCATATGGACCTATGCTATACAACTTTGGAGGTGTGCCAGTAATTTCCAAATCATACAAAAGTTTCAGAGTACTAAATACTAAGAAACGTAGTAAACGTAGTGAACTTATTACGGTACGTCAGAAATTGCGATATCCATAGGGACTTACATGTGGATAATGTTATTAAAAACCGCGCTGCAGTTCTCGAGCAGAGACTCCATCGCCATGTGAATGTTGCGGCCTATTGAGAACACTCAAAAGAAGTAAAGCCAATCAAATCTTACAAACTAAGAACACTTGAACGAAGTGATTCGCCTTTACAGTTTCTGAGATGACGTCAGTGGACAACATCTTAGTTGTATTTTTTCTAGTAATTTAGGTTAAAGTAAAATTACTTATGTGTCTAAAGACTAGATTGTAATTTAAAAATATTTATTTACGTTAGAGTGTGGAAAGTTTGATTTCACAACGCGACAGCTTTCTCCATTAGCTGGAGCGCTGTAAAATCATTTCTCCACGAAATTTGTATAGTTTTTTTTACCGACAATTATTATCTACAAATAGACCTTCCGCCTCCACTTCCGGAAGTGGGGTAGGAACCGGAAGTGGGAGCGTGGTGGGGCCGGAAGTGGAGGTGGAGGGTCCAGAACGAACCATCTTTTCCAACTATTCACAATATTGGAAATTATTTTGTTTGGCACAATGTTGTAAAGTACTGCTACAATACGGGAAAGTTTACCACATTGTAAAGAAACTTTACCGCATTGTAGCCGGACATTATGTGTAAAATTCTAGTTTCGCTTGATGTAGGGGATGTAGAGAGTGGGGCGGCTTCATACAGTTTTTATATTTCACTTTGTGGAATGCTGTTTATTACGTATATCTCTTTCAATTTACAGTATATTGATAGTTGAACTATTTCATACTGTAGTAGAAGCATAATATTACTCCACCACTAATAGTACCCCACTAATGGGGTACATTCATACAACCGGAGAGGCACATTCATACACGAACAGGCAGGTTAATACACACTTGAAAGAAAATAAAAGAAGGATTAAAATTATTTGGCTCTTTAATGTTTGTGCATTAAGTCCGTATTTGGCTGCTGTTTTCCGAAAAGAGAGTTTGTGTTCCAAAACAACAAAATATTCGCATTAGTTTTGGGAGTACGAATGACAAGAAATATACGCGAAAGCGAATACGAATATTCGTTACATCACTAATAAATACTCTAAGCCAGAGAGAAAAAAATATAAACCATTCGTTAAGAAAGTCGTCACAATAACTTTCGAGAAGCAACAAAACGGACTACGTTTAGAACTTAAAGAGACGCCAATACTTTATAATACGATTAGAGGAACTAACACTACACGAAATGAACAAAGGGATAACAACAGAAATTTTATATGCAGGTACTGCAACGGTGCAATTTAAGCGGCCAAGGGATCAAAATTTAAAAAAAAAAAAAATTGGCAAAACTTACAGAAACTACGAAGACCTACGAAGAAAACTATAGAAAAAAGAAAAACAATAGAATGCAGAGAATTGAACAAAGCTGTGCGCAAACAAATGAAAGATGAACTAATTGTAAGAGAGCATCAAGAGGACCACATACATGGGCGCAGCCAGGGGGGGGGGGGGTTCAACCCCCCCCTCGAAATATGCAAAATATATACATAAATGTTATATTGAAATAAGACGAGTAGAGACGACTCTCTTCAAGAGAGCATTGTAGATGTGAAGTTTAGGAACCCTTGTGTGTCAGTTTTAGAAAGTAAATTGGTGCATTTCTGTTACTGTAAAACCCCCCCCGAAACTAAATACTGGTCTTAAAACCCCCCCGAAACTAAATCTTGGCTACGACCATGCCACATAGTAAGCATAATAGATATAAATCCGAACTACAAAGGAATGAAAATACCGGTAAAAAGAAAACAGTGATGCTTAAAGACCAAGCCATTGAACAACCCACGTAGATCAAAATAATAATAACAACTGAAAAGACTATGATAAATCCAAGAAAAACCCATCACCAGGATCAATAGCAAATATGTCAAGGAAAATAACCAAGTTCCATTAGATCAATATCAATAAGAATTCATCATTTCCAATAGTACTATTTTTTATTTAATAAAATTTCATTGAATTAAGATCCACAATAGATCGTGGAATAGGCCTACCGGGGAAACCACATTTAAAAAAAAACGCGGCAAGTACACTACCTTACAGGTGGCGTGGAAACTGGAGCGGGCTCGCGCGAGCCCATTTTATATAAATTGGCGACCCCATTGTTAAATTTTGTATAAATTCGCCGATTGTTTTTTTTAAATTAGTTTTTCACAGTTTCCACTATCCCAATCTATGTATGTACAGTGCGTTTGAAAAAGAACTCCCTAGTTTTATTATGTCATATAAACTGTTCAAAGTGTACACACCGGTTAACAACCGGTTACAACCGGTTTATACCGATAACAGAAATTATTCATTTCGTATTTAATCATAAGCGAAAAATAAAAATTTTGCTTTCGTTTCCGATTTCATTCTCACAAACATTTCTGTTAATTTCGTTTTCGTTCTTAGTCCCTAGTTATAATAGGATGCAATGAATCCAATTAAAACTATGTAGACGCTTCACTTGTCTTGTCATTTTCCTTATCTTATTACTTTCCTGATCCTGTCACTTTCGTTATTTTGTTACTTTCCTTGTTTACTTGTCTTGTCGTTCTAATCTTAGCTGCATAATAATATTAATGCCTGCTACAGGAACTGGATTTCAGTTATTGTGGAGAATATTTCAGAAAAAAAAATGTATAAAATAAAACTAATCTATACTCGGACCCGCGATAGAATGCAGCTGTACTGCGGCAAGGTATGAGCACAATGAGCGGCAAGAACAGGCTAGTTTGAGTTAAGAAATATGCGTCAGTTTTTCAAACACGGACAACTTAACGGACAAAATATTGTGTGGGTATGCGCTGAACAATACTAAACTCGTCGAGACGAGATGCATTCTCTCCCCGGTACGAGTATAGTTATTTTTACTCTTAGACTAAAAAAATATAAATTAGTATTTTATTATTAGTATTATATATATTAAAAAAACAAAAACAACTAACTTCCTTTTTACAAGTTAAATTTCTCATCTTCGTTTCGCTCTTCAGCTCGGTTCGCCAATTAAATCAATTTCTTAGTCGTCTTATATATAAATATATATAAAAAATTACAAATACAAAAAAAAACTGCCTAACATACAAAAAATATACACAAATTAATTAATAATCAAAAACTAAACTGATAATTATCTCAAGATCACAACCATCCACACTCAATGAACTAAACATACTAAAACAAAACAAATTCGGGAAAACTGGAAAAACATTTTCTTTTCCAAACTAAAAAATCGTTCGCTCGGAGAACGTAATCTAAAAGATTTTCTTTCAATAAAAACAGAATAGATTGTACTTCGAGTAATGTTAGGTTGCCAATAAAAAAACAATAATTAGACTTAGAATGTGAATTAAGTGCCCATTAGGTCTTAAATAATCTGTTGCATTTTCCCATGTTAATCCTGGGTAGTTAATGTTGGGGACGGAGATTTCTAAAAAAAAAATAATAAAGAATTAAACAACAATAAACGCAAAATAGACTAAACTGTCTTAATGTACTGCCTTTAATAAAAACAGAACGCCAAGTATTTATTGGACTAAAATATGCACTTGGATTTTAATTAAATTTGCAGAATTTGATTATCTAAATGAACTGTATTAATTATCAAAAAATTAACTTGAAAAACAAATGAATAAAAATTAATAATGTGTTGAGCCTGCACGATTTCCCAAGCACTCATTAACACATCGAGGGTGGCTAGAAATCAGGCTATCAATATCTACTTAGGGTATTTCTTTCCAAACTTCTTTAATTTCACCTGTTCGATTACAGTGTTAGCGGGGCACTGTAAGTTACTTATTCACCTATCATATCCCAAACATGTTCTATCGGCGATAGATCTGGAGTACGAGATGGCCAAGGAAACAAATTGATTTCGACACTATCAAAAAACTGCCTACTAATGGCCGCTGTGTGAGGCCGAGCGTTATCGTGCTGAAAAATATGGTTCTGCAAGGCATTTACATAGGGCACTAACATTGGCTGTAAAATGTTGTCAATATACCGAATCGCGTTAAGACTTACTTCTAAAAAAACTACAGGAGACCGACTACCATACGCTATAGCCCCCTAAACCATAACTTCCTGTGTAAGGGCCGTATGTCTTTCAACAGTAAATTGTAAAATTCTGCGTTCACCGCTTCAACGTCTGTCTCACTCTTCTGCGACCATCATGAGACCATAAACAGAACCGAGACTAATCGCTGAAGATAATGTTATTCCATTCATGGGTTCAATGTTGTGTTTCCCTGCACCAATCAAGTCTTGCTTTGCGGTGCTGCGGAGTAAGAGCTAGACACAATAGTGGACGGTAGGATTCAATACCAAAACTGCGGATTCTTCTGTAAACAGTAGCCATGAATACTCTTTGGCCATTTACGTTGTAAATGTGTCCCTTGAAGTTGTAAGACGAAGAGCTCGATCTTAACGGTCAGTGGTGCTTCTTGGACGTCCTGATCCAAGTCTACGTCGATTCACCCCAGCTTTGGACCATTTAGACCAGCAGCGTACTACCTCTTTTTCCGAAAATAAGACATCCCACGGAAATAAGCCCTAGCGTGATTTTCGGGACATTTTGGAATATAAGCCCTCCCCCAAAAATAAGCCCTAGTTAAAATAATGTGAAAAATATAATTCGTTAAAAACTACTGTTGAATTTAGTAGGTATTCTCTAATTGCCCTAATATTTCAGAAAAATGTTTGGAACAAAAAATTCCGAGAAATTCTTTGTTTACCTCTACAGTTCGTTTCAAGCAATGACACGTGTCAAAATTAATTCCTGGAATTTATAAAGTAGAACTTATCTTAAAAATACAATACAAGGCAGCAGCCTGCATAGAGTGACAGTGCTGGTACAACGTTTGTGCATTTCAGTCTTGAAAGTCTGATTATTACCTAACACATAATTTCATTATTTGTAAAGTGAATAATTTTTAACCCCAGATAAAATGAGTACAAAAAGAAAGAGCTATTCCGTCGACTACAAAAAGGGAATCGCGGATGACTCCAGGGATGTATGTCTTGTAGCCGTATGGTTCGAAAATGGCGTGCAGACTACGATAACCTGTGTCAACTGGTGAACCAAGGAAATAGGAAAAAAACGCAGGGTTGGATCAGTTTTGCCCTTGAAATGGCATTTGAATTTGATATATTCAAAGAAGAATTTAAAGCATCATCACACTGGATGGATAACTTCCTTCAAGGACATGAACTGTCTCTAAGGAGATCAACAACAATGTTTAAGCTGGAAGACAATGAAGTTGTTGTGAACGTGCACTTGCATTTAATCGATTTGTTGATGGCATCGACTCTTCGAAATACCAACTCTCCAACATCATCTAGGTATAACCCTTAACACCTTAATAAAGCTACCAATAAGTGCAAAATGGCATTGATGATTGCCAAAAGAAAACTTGACAATGTTCAACTCTAATGTTCAAAGATTATAAGTCCTGCTCCCCTGGATATCTTGATCATGAGTGGGACAGCCTTAAAATGGGAGCCTTAAAAGCAAATGTAATAGAGGCTCTGGCGAGGTCAGGGCACACCACAACAATAAATGTAATATCAGAGCCAAACCTTAATATTGGAGAAGACTCAATGCCAAAAAGGCTATCATTCCATCTACCGTTCAAAACACAAATGCGTTGGGCCGAAGGCATAAAACCAAACACATATTATGGTGGGCTGGACTGGTATACAGACGGCTCCAAAAAATGACAGTGGAACTGGCGCAAGAATCTATGGACCAGCCCTGGATTATATTTTATTGTGGATCACATGTCACGACATTCCAAGCGGAATTACACGACATCATGATATGTGCCCGTGAAAATCTAAAGGACTACTAAAATAACACACTACTAAATGGACAACATTTTCACGGAGAGTCTGGCTGCTATTAATGCTTTTGGGTGCGATGAAATTAAATCTAAAACAACATGGTTTCAACAACAACTGCCTTCAGGACCTTAAGGCCCTGGCGAAACACAACAAGGCCACACTTGTTTGGGAAACGTAATGACGGACAAGCTAGCAATAGAGAAAGGTAACAAAGCAAATATCGAACGCTTTAACTGATGAAATCCTGCAACTCTCAAGGATGCGGATTACAATTGTCGCAGGGCTACTCACAGGACACTGCCTCTACGAGTATCTGGAAACCACACTGGATGAACCACTAAGCAGACTATGCTATGAGGAGGATGAAACTGCCTCTCATATAATTTTCCATTGCATAGCAATTGCACGTAGGAGACACAAGCTTAACATTGCAGCAAAAGAGATGAAGACCAAGACACCATGAAGAACATAGCATATAGACTCCTAAGACCTAATACAGGAGCTGGACCTATTTGCACAAATGTAAGAATTTGGGGAAATGCAATAGGTCAATAGGCTACAGTATTTTAAGGGCTAACCCCCTGGACCCACGTTGGTTGATGTAAAAAAACGTCCAACACGCTGCTCGCGACCTTAATTTTTGCAGCCCTTGGAGCGGACCTCTAAATAAAGGGTTTCGTAGTCTGTAATCAAGTCTGTAGTCCAGATATTAAGTCCCTAGTGCAAGTATTAAGTCTGTACTCGAGATATTAAGTCTACCCAACAAATTTCCCACAATTTCGCAAATTTCCTGAAGTTTTCTCACAATTTCCGCAATCGTCTTCGATTCGTTGCTGCATTGCGGAAGTTTTAATACCGAAACGCGGTTGATAGTCTTATTGGTTCCAAAGTTATTGCGGAAAAACTTTTGCGATTCTTTTCCACCAAGGTTCTCCAAACTGCGTTTTCCGCGACCTTGAAACACACGTAGATTAAATCTTTTGTGCCGATATAAAATTTCCGGTCCAGATATTAAGTCCCTAGTGCAAGTATTAAGTCTGTAATCGAGGATTAAGACCGTCCAACAAATTTGCTATGGATGAGACCAAGGAGCTAGGTATTTCTAGGCCAAGGAGCTCAAACGACGGTTCACCCCAAGGCTTCCTCGTCAATTTACGTTCCTTCTTCCGGTTAAGGTAGTGCACGTGTTACCTGTATTTTGGCGATTCGTCTAGATGGCAAGAAAGTATCACTATTTATCATCACTAAAGGTAAAAAAGACAAGTTGAACGCGTTTCAGAAATTTATGTCCTTGAAAGTGAAAAAGCCTGGTGTACCAAGCAGTTATAAGAAAGTGCGACGATTTTATGCTGCCACCACTGTTGAGGAGTCGAAATAGAGGTTTACTAATTTAGGATTCAGCCAGTCTAACCGCGCTAAAGACTTGAAAACCTTTACTGTTGAAAGGAAGATTGATCAAATAATGATTCCGGCAGGAATGACTGGCTACCTCCAGACACTTGACATTGCAATAAACAAGCCATTCGAGGATCATTTGCAGATGGAAATCAATTAATATATTAAAAACAGAATGGTGAGAAATCAACGAGATAATTTTGTAAAGCCAGGCTTACAAGAATTTGTGAATTGGGTAAAAAATTCACGGAACAAAATAACTGACACTTGGGTTTCCTATGCACTACGAACAGGTTACTTAGACAAGAAGTATTCATTTAACGATACCTATATTGCAAGAGATGAGAGATTCAGACCAATGATTCTACAGGAAATGGATTTGGAGGAAAATCAGAACGGAATTCAAAATTTGATAAATTATGATGATGTTCCAGAAGAAGATGAAATGACTGTATTTGAATATTAAACAAAAATATATAAATCTACTTTTTGGAATATAAGCACTCCCCCGAAAATAAGCCCTAGCACGAATTTTGGACCTAAAAAGAAAGTAAGACAGTGTCTTATTTTCGGAAAAAGACGGTATCACCGATACACTACGGCCTACCCTTTCAGCAATAGCACGAACCGAAAAACTCGCTTCTCGCATACCAATAATGCGACCCCTTTCAAAATTTAGATGATGATATTGTGCACGACGACGAACACGGGGCATCTTTTTAAGTTTTACAAACTGAAACTACTCAGACGCTACTTGGATATTAGAGGCAATTACAGTAAGAAATCAGCAGCTCTTTAAAGTGTTAAAATTAAGTAAAGATACCCGTTAAACTGGAATAGGAGACATCATACATTTAGCGCCCCCCGCGCCGTAATTTAAACAAACGGAAATTGCCATCAAACTTCTAGTGGCGAGTAAAAAAAAGCCACTACAGCTACAGATTTGAACAAAATGCATGGTTAGATTATGTTATATTAGAGCAGATAAATCAAGACCACATATCGCGCGGCAGCGCGACCTCTCGATCCGAAATAAGAAAATAAATTTAATAGTTTAAACAATTTTTATATACCCCCTTCAAATTAATTTTACCTACCCCTATGTGTCTTGCATGCACACAAGTATCACACCAGTATAACTAAAATACCATTTAATAGGAACCAAAACAATTGATTTTTTGTTCATCGTTGCAGTTGCATTTACATGATCAAATTCTGTAAATTTCATTAAAATCGCTCAATAAATACTTGGAGTTCTGTTTTTTTAATGCAGTAGTTAAGTTAGTTTGCTTGTTAGTAACCTTGTTTGTATAATCTTGACTGGCTAGTCTTATCTGTCGAGTCTTGTCTCTCTAATCTTAACTGCCTAGTCTTGTCCGTCTAGTCTTGTGTCTAGTCCTGTCTGTCTAGTCTTGTCTGTCTAGTCTTGTCTATCTAGTCTTGTATGTCTACTCTTGTCCATCCAGTCTTGTCTGTCTAGTCTTCTCTGTCGTCTTGTGTGTCTAGTCTTATCTGTCAAGTCTTGTATGTCTAGTCTTGTCTGTCTAGTGTTGTCTGTCAAGTCTTGTCTGTCTAGTCTTGTCCATTTAATCTAATCTGTCCAGTCTTATCTGTCTAGTCTTGTCCGCCTAGTCTTGTCTGTCTAGTATTGTCTATCTAGTCTTGTCTGTCTAGTCCTCTCTGCCGAGTCTTGTCTGTCTAGTCTGTCCAGTCTTGTCTATTTAGTTTTGTCTGTCTAGTCTTGTCTATTTAGTCTAGTCTGTTTAATCTGTCTAGTCTATCTAGTCCTAGACACACTAGATAGACTAGACGGACTAGAATTACTATTCTTGCATTAGAGAGGAAGTTCGGATGTCTATGTTTCAATCGTATTACTCAATTAAGAAAAAAACAATAAGGCCATCGACGATAATATGAAGAATGCTCATCTGTGGATTACCATCCCCAGAAGAGCATTCCTCACTCCGATGTTTGCCTTACGGTGTAACCATACTGTACCTGTACAGGGCTAGTAATAAAGTTGAGATTACCGCTACAGTGCTCGTCGAAAGTGTGGCGGCGTCGCCGTACCTGGCCTGACCGCATGCAGGAGGACATACGGGAATAATCGATTCTACACACCGAGAAGAACACAAGAAAACAAAAGAAAAATCACATTAACAAAATAAAGAAATAAACATTTAAAAAAAATGAAAAACATTAAAAACTACAGAACATCGATGAATATACATAAACACACACAATAAACATCGATTAATTAAAAATATATTAACTTATTTTAGACAACTCATGCACTAAATCTTGTCTTGCCCTGTCTTGTTCATTTGTCTTGTCTCTCTAGTCCTGTCTAGTCTCGTTTAGTCTTGTCCAACCTTGTATAACCTTGTCTGGGTCTTGTCTAGTATTGTCTAGTCTTGGCTTGTCGAGTCTTGTCTAGACTTGTCTAGTCTTGTCTAGACTTGTCTAGTCTTGTCTAGTCTTGTATAGTCTAGTCTTGTGTAGTCTTGTCTAGTCTTGTCTAGTCTCGTCTAGTCTCGTCTAGTCTTGTCTAGTCTTGTCTTGTCTAGTCTTGTCTAGTCTTGTCTAGTCTTGTCTAGTCTTGTCTAGTCTTGTCTTGTCTAGTCTTGTGTAGTCTTGTCTTGTCTAGTCTTGTCTAGTCTTGTCTAGTCTTGTCTAGTCCTGTCTAGTCTTGTCAAGTCTTGTCTGGCCTTGCCTAGTCTGTCTCGTCTAGTCTTGGCTTGTCGGGTCTTGTCTAGTCTTGTCTTGTCTTGTCTAGACTTGTCTAGTCTTGTCTAGACTTGTCCAGTCTTGTCTAGTCTTGTCTAGTCTAGTCTTGTCTAGTCTTCTCTAGTCTTGTCAAGTCTTGTCTAGTCTTGTCTAGTCTTGTGTAGTCTTGTCTAGTCTAGTCTTGTCTAGTCTAGTCTAGTCTTGTCTAGTCTTGTCTGGTCTTGTCTAGTCTTGTCAAGTCTTGTCTAGTCTTGTCTAGTCTGTCTAGTATTGTCTAGTCTTGTCTAGTCTTGTCTAGTCTTGTCTAGTCCAGTCTAGTCTTGTCAAGTCTTGTCTGGCCTTGTCTAGTCTAGTCTTGTATTGTCTAGTCTTGGCTTGTCGAGTCTTGTCTAGTCTTGTCTAGTCTTGTCTAGTCTTGTCTTGTCTAGTCTTGTCTAGTCTTGTCTAGTCTTGTCTTGTCTAGTCTTGTTTAGTCGTGTCTAGTCTTCACTAGCCTTGTCTAAATTTGTTTAATCTTGTCTAGCCTTGTCAAGTCCTGTCTAGCCTTGTCTTAGTCTTATCTAGTCTAATCCAGTGCCAATCCTTTTCTCTTTCTCTCTCGTGGACTAAAAAAGAAATTAAACTTGAGTAGTGTTGTATAGTATTTTCTAGTATTGTCTAGCCTTATGAAGTTTTGTCTAATCCTATGTAGTTTGGTCTAGAATAATATTAAACACTGTTTAGTTTGATATTATCTAATATTATATATTCTAGTCTAATCTATTTTCTGTAATAATTCTAGCAAATTTCTTAAACCAAATGATAATCTACGGAAAGTCCTATTAGAGCAATTCTGTAGAATTCTAAATCTTACCAAACAATTCAACCCTTCCTTCCGCCGATCCCAATTTATTGGAGGCTTTGCACACGTACTGTCCATACTGCCTCTTTTCGATGGTGATGACCCTTATCGTCGTGTCCGTGAACTCATCAGCGGTTGCAAAATGACTAAAGGAGAATTTGTATAATTTTGGGTCATGGTCAAGTTTGTAGAAAAACTCTGATAAACTAACCTTATGCTATAATGCTGATTGTTGGACAAGGCAACTTCGTCCTTGACCCAAATGATAGCGGGCGGTGGATAGGCAACGACGTGACATTCGAGATCCATGTCGTATTGCAAGGCTTGGCCTAACCTGGGCCTTGGCACTGTCACTACCGGGGCAAATTCAACTTCAACCGCAATATTTCCTAAAAACAAAACAATGAAATTTAGAAATAATCCAAACTTTGATCAAAAACATCTCGCTTAATAGAAAATATTGATATAACAATATAAACTCTTCCTGGCCAAACAAGTTTGGGTTCTTACTTCTTGCGCCTTTGCCCACTCCGTTTTCAGCGACGCAATAGTAAGTTCCTCTATCTTCCTTCTTGACCTGCTTTATGTTCAAGATGTTTCCTCTGTAGATTGATCCGCCTGATGGAAGAATCGCGTTGTTTTCACGGCGCCAACTGATTCTGGGAGTTGGATATCCACCAGCATAACATTCCAATTGGACAGCTGAGAAATTAGAAAATAATTTGAAAATTTTGCAAAATTTGTCTAACAGAAAACTTGGTCTTGGTACACTGCGGTCTAGTGTAGTTAATTCTCGTCCAGTCTTATCTAGTCTTCTTCAGTCTTTGTAGAGTCTAGCCCAGTCTTGTACAGCTTGTCTAGTTGTCTAGTTTAGTCTAGTCTTGTACAATCCTCTTTAGTCTAGTTTAGACTTGGCTACTCTTGTCTAGTCTTGTCTGATCTTATGTGGTCTTGTCAGGTCTAGTCGTGTCTGGCCTTATCTGGCCTTGTCTGGTCTTGTCTGGTCTTGTATAGTTTTGACTGATCTTGATGAGTATTGTCTGGTCTTGTCTGGTCGTATATGGTCTTGTCCAGTTTGTCTAGTAGTCTAGTTTTGTCTAGTCTTGTACAGTCCTCTCTAGTCGTTTCTACCCCTGTCTATTTTTCTCTGGTCTTGTCTGGTCTTGTCTCGCCTTGTATAGTCCTCTCTAGTCTTGTCTAGTCTTCTCTAGTCTTGTCTTGTCTAGTCTAGTCTTGTCCAGGCTTGTCCAGTCTTGTCCAGTCATGTCCAATATTGTCCAGTTTTGTCCAGTCTTATCCAGTCTCGTCCGGTCTCGTCTAGTCTCGTCTAGTCTAGTCTCGTCTAGTCTTGCCTAGTCTTGTCTAGTCTTGTCTAGTCTTGTCTAGTCTAGTCTAGTCTAGTCTAGTCTTGTCTAGTCTAGTCTTGTCTAGTCTTGTCTAGTCTTGTCTAGTCTTGTCTAGTCTTGTCCAGTTTTCTCTAGTCCTGTCTAGTCTTGTCCAGTCTTGTCTAGTCTTGCCTTGTCTAGTCCAGTCTAGGCTAGTCTTATCTAGTCTTATCCAGTCTAGTACAGCCTTCTCTACTTTACTCTGAGTTGTTCAATGTTGTCAAATCATATTTACTATAGTCTAATCCAGTCTAGACTGTTTATTTTAGTCTAGAATTGTCTAGTCTGATTTGGACTAGTCTAATCTTGCCTTAATTAGATATGTTTAGTTTGATATGTACAGAGTAAAACATATTCCATGTTGTCAATATAGACTACATCCACATGCCAGAACCGTTTCGATTATGACTTATGTTTACCTTCTCCTTCGGACACGACGATAGACCTAGTCGAGTTATCGGAGATAACCGGAGGCTTTCTGACTTGCAGAATCACATCTGCTGTGATTTTGTTGCTCACGGAAATCAGGACCTCACAGTGGTAAGTTCCAGCATCCGTCTCTTGGATGTCCTTGATTTGTAGTGTGTAAGTCGAACTAGCCTAAAATAAAAAATTATAATTTTAGGATAAATTTCAATGGTTTTCAAGAAATATCCTTCCATTCAATAGACCTTTTCACGGTTAGTTTTCTGTCAAGTTTGAAAGGCGGGAATTTGAAAGTTTCGGGTACATATTTAGTTATCCGTCAAAAAGTTGGGGCACTTTTTGACGTATACCATGGCGGAAATTGACACATGCGCACAAAAAAATTTCAACTATGAATAGGTCATTGTATGTATCATTAAAGTTGTTGCTTGCAAAAAAACATATTCAGGCTAAATTAACAATGGATAACAATGCTTGGTCACGTTATTATTTATAATTTTTATTTATTTCGAATATGGGAATCTCCTGAATCGTGTTTGTTCTGGAAGCCACAGAACAACCGCGTCCCAAAAAATGTATACGCACATACATATATGGAATTGGTGGTGGTGGCCTAGTAGTTAAGGTGTCAGATTACCAAGCCATAAGTCCCCTGATCGAATCCGGAGACGCAAATATAAAAAAATAAGTCACCGTTCTCCTGTGCACGGCTCTGGCAATGTCATCACAGTAAAGCTAGAGACACACTGGTCCCACGTACGCAACGTATGCAATGCATTACGATATCTGGACTCTTGATTTTAGATGAAAAACTATGCCATATAAAGACACTTATCGTATGCAACGCAATCACACGCAACGTCGATCTGGGATGTCCAAATCGGCATGGGAATGTGGAGGGGATATTCGTACGCTATCCACGCGTGTGTACAGTGTGTTTCCAGAACTTACGCGTAGCACGTCATAAACAAATAGACCTTTGATGCAAGCGTTCTCTTCAAACTGTATTTTAGACATGCGGAAGTACATAAATCGTTTTTTGGAGATATAGAGGAGATGCTCAGCAAGGCGCAGACGGGTGGGGTTGTGGTGGGCAAAGAAAAAGTGTGGTCCCTAGCCTACGCGGATGATTTGGTGGTGCTAGCGAGAGACGAGAAAGGGATGAAAGAAATGATAAGAAACATGGAGAAATATATGAGGAGGAAAAATCTGACAGTGAATGGGGAGAAGTCCAAGATGATGGTGTTTAGAAAAGGGGGTGGCAGGGGAAGAGTAATTGAGTGGAGATGGGAGAAGGAGAAAATTGAAGAAGTAAAAGAATTTAAATACCTAGGGTATGTGTTTAATGAGAGAAATACTGAAACAGCACACGTGAGAGAGTTAGTAAAGAAAGCTAATAAAATACTAGGAGCAGTATGGGGAATAAGAGAGAGAAAATTTGGACACGACTATAGAAGGAGAGTGATGATGTTTAATAGCCTGGTGAAAAGTGTGATGATGTATGGAGCGGAAATATGGGGATGGAGAGAGCAAGAAGGGCTGGAAAGGGTGCAAGAAAAATATTTGAAATGGGTGCTAGAACTAGCTAGAGAGACTCCGGGGTATATAGTGATGGAGGAAACAAAGAGAGATGGAATAAGAATAGAAGCAGGAAAGAGAGCAATAAGTTTTGAGGAGAGAGTGATAGAGAGAGGAGAGTGCAAAATTCTGCAAGAGTGCCTCAAAGAAAAAAGGAAAGAAATAGGAAAGGGGGTGTGGAAAGAGAGGGAGGCATATCTAGAAAGAAACGGGTATGCAGGAGCGGAGATAGAAAGAATGAGAGAGAGAAGGTAGAGTAATGACAGAGGAATTAGTCCAGAGAGATAGAGATGTGCAAAGGCAAGAAAGGAGAGCAAGAATTAGGGAGTCTAGGTACAATGGGAAATATGAAAAAATAATAACGGAAGAACTGCCAAAGTACCTAGAAAGAGAAAGTAGAAAAGAGAGAGTGACAATGGCAAGATTCAGATGTGGAAATGAAGAGAGAGAGAATAAATTTTGGATGGAGGATAGGAAAAGAGTATGCAGGATGTGTAGAGAAAACAAGGAGACAATAGAGCACTTGCTGAACAAATGTTCAGAAATGAGAGAAAGAGACGAGTGTAGAGAAGAGATTTTAAACGAGGATGGAAGAGGGATTGATTGGACGAAGCAAGTTGAGGAGAGAAGAAGAATGTGGGGAGCGAAGCTGGTAATCGGTTTAGGGATAGGAACTTAGTGACTTTCTTTTTTTTGTTTTTAGTTTGAGCAGCATATGTTTCTTTTTTTTTAATTTTAATTTTTTCTTTTTTTATTATTATTCTTATTTATATTATGTTCGATGTTAGTCTTAGTTATATATGTAAATTTTGGAATCAATTTATAAACCCGTAAGGGTAATAAATATACATAATACCATAAAGAATCGTTCAGAATCGAATCAGATTCCAGTTTCTGCATTAATGTATGGTATTCTCAAACTTTTCTCTTTGTTTATTTATCGCATGAACCTAATATCTTCTCTTCTTAACTTTAGTTTTTGTTTTTGTGGCGCGGGAATATTCATTTAAAAATAGTAAACTCAATAAAGCATCCTCAAACTCGCTATCAGAATCAGAAAACATGACTTATACACGCACTAGTGCACCTTCTGAGAAATTTCCACGGCGTCTGATGCAAAATTTACGTTATATACGCGAGACGAGTGTGCACACCAATTCTCCCACGTTGCATCTCATACGTTGCGTACGTGGGACCAGTGTGTCTCGACCTTAAAATTTGCCTCGAAAAAACCCCTAATAGTAGCTCGCCATCCATGTTAAAAACTGCAAGGGTGTAGGGAGGGGCGTTAGGCCAAAGCTCATTCAGGTCTGTATGCCAAAGGAAGAGGACATACATTTAAGAGTTATTAAAGTGTATATACATTTTTTGGGACACTATGAATTGTAAATATGTCCAAGCAATAGACCTTTTTAGGGTCAGTTAAGCGCATGCGCATCCGCCAGGTTTTAGGGCACATATTTAGTTATACGTCAAAAATTTGGCCACTTTTGACGTACAACATGGCGGAAATTGCCGAAAAAAATTCTAAACTATAAAAAGGTCTATTGTTGAGAATTATATTCTACATCCTTCGACTATTATTTTCTAAATATAAATTGTTTTACACAGTTTACTTACTTTGTCGTAACGCAAGGAAAATCTGGAGTCTTGCAGAATGAGCGAGGATTGTGTCGAAATTGGCACGGTGTTTGAGTTCATCGAGTCCTTTTTCATCCAGAGGACAGGGTATTCCTGCGAATATTGCACGGAGCACACCAGCTCCACTGTCCCGCCTATATCTTTGATTTGTTCCTGTGATATGTACGATATCGTCGGAGATCTTTGACCAAACGCTAAAAGAAAATGCAGAAAATAGTCGATTAAAAAAATTAAATGAAAAAAAAAATGAAAAAAATATATATATACATGGAGAAATCACTAGAAACAATAATGGAAGGAGATTGATAGAGTTGTGTATGCTAAATAATCTTATAGTAACAAATACTTTCTTTGAACATAAAGAGGCACATAAATATACGAGAGAATGTTTAAGTAGGGGAGAAAGATCAATAATCGATTATATAAATAATGAACCGAGAATTTAGAAAAGGAGTAAAGGACACAAGAGTAAGACGATGACCTGAATTATATTCGGACCACTATCTAGTTTTGACAAAATTAAAAATAGGCATCACAAAGCAGCAAGAAAATACCAATGCAAATATGAACAAAAAGTGTGAAAATAGCAAGTAATTAAAACATACAAATTAAGGGAAGATGAGACAGCTAAATTAAATAAAGAGAAAATAGAAACGGAGATTATTAAAATCAAAGAAAGTATGAGCATGTTAGTAGAAGATGTATGGTGAAATATCAAGGAAAAAATAACAAAAACAGCGGGAGAGACGTGTGGGTATATTCAAATCAACAAAAACAAAAAACAAACTAGATGGTGGAACGACGAAGTAAAAATGGAAGTAAAAATGAAAAAACAACAATGGAAAAAGTACCTTACGAACAGAACTACAGAGAACTATAATAATTATAAAGAACAGAGAATGAGAGTCAAAGAATTAGTGAAAACATTGAAGCAACTATCCTGGGAAGAATTCGGACGCAAGATGGAAGAAGATAGGAAAGGAAATCAAAAGTTATTTAGTAAAAGTTAGTTAGTATGGAACAGCCTTAGACAAAGAGGAATCAGTAACAAGGTAGGAAAAGCTATTTTTAGTCTTTATAAAAATACAAGAAACTATGTTAGAAAAGGAAACTTACAGTCAGAGGAGTTCATAACCAAAGAGGGATTAAGACAAGGGGGGATTGAGCCCGACTCTATTCAATGTAGTCCTGGATGACATAATAAAAGAAACAAAGAGAAAAACAAATAAATTAGAAGTAGGGTATAGAAACATGCAGAGGGTGGAAATAGTGGAATGTGCACTGCCGACGACCTAATGATTTATGCAAAGAATGAAAAGGATTTAAAAACGAACCCAGACATCTGGAAGACAGCGTTAGAAAACAAAAGTATGAAAATAAACGTCGCCAAAACCAAAGTAATGACCATCGGGAAAGGAGAACCAAGCGTAACGATAAAAATAGATGGAAAAGATATAGAACAAACAGAAACATTTAAATACTTAGGAGTAAATATACACAATGACGGAAAGGAAGAGGCTGAAATCAACACCAGAATTGAAAATACAACTAAAACTATTCTATGCACTTAATAACACGTTTATAAGAAACAAAGATATATAGAAGAAAACGAAAATGAAAGTGTACAATACTATATACAAACCAATTCTGACATACGGTGGTGAAAGCTGGGTGCTAAGCAGTCAAATGAAAAATAAAATACAGGCGCTAGAAATGAAATACCTTAAAAGCACTAAAGGTATTACTAAAAGAGACAAAATAAGAAATGAAACAATTAGAGCAGAACTTAATGTCGAACCAGTCCTGGAAAGCATAGAAAAAAGTCGATTAAAATGGTTTGGGCATCTAGTAAGTATGGAAGAAGGAAGACAAACGAAAAGAGTATGGCTAGCTAAATCTACACAGAAAAAACAAAGAGGAAGACCAAGGAAAACATAGAACCAAGCAGTGGCAGATTGCCACTGCTTGGTTCCACCTGCCTGCCACCTGCCACAGAGGGTTGATGGTGGCAAAAAACAAGAAAGAATGGGCTAAAGAATTTATTTATGCATGAAATTGGTTGATTTTATTTTATAGTTTAAATTTGATTTATTGTTATGGTAAATTAAGATATTGTAATAAGTACCTTTACACCTTAGGGTAACAAAGGTTTTTTTTTACTGAAAAAAAAAAATTTAATTTAAATGGTAATATAGTATCAAATATGGTAACAACCAAAAACATAAACTTGAAATGGTAGTAGTAACATATAATAGCCAAAAACAAATACGTGAGACCTAGTAACAAGAGTTAAAATTAGACTAAGAAGCCAAATCAGCAGCACCATACATAGATTATCTAATTTTAGTTATGTCTTAAAGAGTTAGAGAGTTTCCTGATAAAAGATGTGGTACAAATAGACTCAAAATTGAAGAAAAATATGTCTGTGAAAATAGTTACAGGAAAGAACGGTGCGTAACTACGGGGTCACAAAAGGACACATTGCATCGAGGTCCTGGGCCCTCGAACGTATTTTCAAAAAGTCATTTTCGTAAGTCAAAGTCAATTGTTTTAATTTTGTTAGTTGAATTGCAATGAATTGTTTTCTTACAGGACCCCCTATCTGTATGTATAAAACGAGTTAGTATAGACATTGTTTTTTATTTTACTAAACTTGCATACATAGACATCGGCCCACTGCAAACTTTTGACTTGAACTATTTTTTTTTTAGAAACTATTTATGAGATGGAATAAAGAAATATGCCGTTTGAAAGACAATTTAATATGATATGAGTTTAAATTTATCTAGAATTCTTATCGTTTACCCACACAGCAAAAGGATATCTCGATTATATGCCAAAGGGCATAAATATATCAGGTATATCCTATGGACATCATATGGATATCCCGTTGGATATTTTAATATCAGGATATCCCAGAGGCGAGATATCTTATGAGATTTGTGTATATCCAAGAGATATCTTAAGTAGGACATTTTAAATTAAATCAAAATTCCTGTATTGCATCTTTACATATTGTTTTGTGGTCTCGCGAGTTTGTTACTTTAACAAAGAACCTTGAGTGGGGATTCGAGACACTATTTGTTTTTTTAATTTTATTTTAATTATGTATACGCTAAAGCTTAGGGGTTGATCAATGCGCCCCAACGGCAAGGCTGCAAAAGGTTTTGGCAAAGGACCACTCAAATGAAATCGGTCTTATTAAGACACCGGGTGGTAAGTATACCAAAGATTTAGAGAAAAGCCTAAGCGTTTTACTGCAGACGCACTTTACTTTCCTGGCTCTAAATCAACCATAACTGGTAAAGGGATAACGCGGATGAAGCGCCCAATCAAAATCTGCAAAAACATGGCAACAACCATGTTTACTGTTCAAAAAGTCGCATGGGCTGTGAACAGTTTTAAGCCATTTAAGGCTGCCGGACCTGATGGCATTTTCCTGGCAATGCTGCAGAAAGGGATCGAAACCATAGCCCCCTGCATTGCTGAGATATTTAAGGCCAGCTTTCGACTGGCGTACATACCGCTGGAATGGAAAGAGGCCAAGGTGATATTCATCAATAAGGCAGGGCGCAGGTCTCAAGACCTGGCAAAGTCCTACCGACCAATTAGCCTCACTTCCTTCCTCCTGAAAACAATGGAAAAAATTGTGGACAATCACATACGGTGCGGACCTCTTAAAAGAAGTCCTCTCCATAAGTACCAATACGCTTATCAGCCAGGCAAATCCACAGTGGACGCTCTACACGAGATAACGAACACATTGGAAGCATCACTGGACTGCAAAGAAATTGCAGTAGTTATCTTTATAGATATAGAGGGAGCGTTTGACAACACAACCCGTTTATCAATAAAGAATGCAGCCACCAACAAAGGGATCGAAGACCCTATCATTGAGTGGATTCAAGACATGCTGACCAATCGTAAAATTACCGCCGCACTGGGGGGGATCAACAAGGACGGGGGGGGGGGGGTGTTATCGCCTCTGCTTTGGTGCCTGGTCGTCGATGATCTCCCAGATGTGCAAAAAAAGAACGGGTATAAGGCGGTTGGCTATGCAGACGATGGTGCCATCATAATAAGGGGTAAGTTTGGTAGTACAATCATGAATGGCATGCACTTAACACCATCAACGTTTGTAGCAAGAAGGAGGGCCTTAGTGTCAACCCGAGCAAAACAGTAATTTAGTCCCCTTTACCAGAAAGAGAAAGCTGAACTTCAGACGTCAGACGTTAGAGTTCTCCGAGGAAGTGAAATATCTAGGGGTAATCTTGGATAAGAAACTCACTTGGAACTCGCATCTGAACAAAACGCTCTCAAAAGCCACAGCGGCCTTTTGGATCTGCCGTAAGCTTTTTGGGAAAACATTGGGACCAAAACCCAAAATGGTCCTATGGTCTTACACAGCAGTAGTAAGACCGATTATCACCTACGGTTCACTCGTATGGTGGTACAAAACAAAGGAAATAAAGCCCCAAAACATGCTACAAAAGCTTCAACGGCTTGCGTGCTTGGGTATAACAAGAGCGATGCAATCTACTCCAACCACAGCAATGGAAGTTCTGATGGACCTACTCCCACTGCACAAACAGGCAGAAAAAGAAGGTCTTCTCAGTGCTCTGAGACTAAGGTGTACATCGCCTATTCAGAGACACATGAAAATAAGGGAACAAATCGGAGAGAAATTTCTGAAGCATCCCTGGGACGCAATGTCTACATAATACGACTTTGACACAGCCGTTGAAGTGGTCATCAATGACCGCCACCGCAGTATTCAAAGAATCGAAAACCTGAAAGACAAAGCGTCCATGTGGTACACCGACGCATCAAAAACTGCTAAGGGTACAGGAATTGACATATACAGCCGGAGTCACAGGGAGTCCACGGCATTGAGCCAGGCTCCGACGGTACTACAGGCTGAAATTATAGCCATTGAAAGATGCGCATAAATCTGCCTAAAGAAACGTCATAAAGGAGTGCAAATCTACATCCTAACGGACAGCCAGGTAGCTCTAAGGAATTTAAAAGCCCACAACTTTAACTCCAAGTTAACCTGGAACTGTAAACAAACCCTAAAGCAACTGGTAAAAGGTAACAGACTCACGCTAATGTGGTCACCGGGTCACCAGGGCATATATGGGAATGAAATGGCCGACGCACTCGCCAAAAGCGGGGCCGAGGCTCCCTTCTTGGGCCCGGAGCCAACTTGTGGGCTTACAAAGGCCCACTTAAGGCAGGGGGCTAAGAAATGGGAAGAAGAGCAAAAGCAAATCCACTGGAAGAACACGCCAGGACAGAGGCAAGCTAAAATGCTCATAAACTATTCTGCCGCAATAACGCAGCAGATGCTAAGCTTCTCTAGAAGAGAAATCAGAACTTTGGTAGGCATACTCACAGGACATTGTCCGGTGAGGTATCACCTACACAAAATGGGAAAGGCAGAGGTAGTTGCCTGTAGATTATGTAAATCAGATGAAGAAACCGCTGAACACATAATGTGCACATGTGTAGCACTAGCACACATAAGCCTTGCCCACTTCGGGGTCGCAAGATTGACGACCTTGGAGCTGAGTAGCAAGCCTCACAGGAATATCTTAGACTTCGTTCACGAAGTTGAATTCCTGGGAGAGTAATTGTAGTAGGGTCAAGCACAATAGATCAAGTTGGTCGCAGAAAGGCTTTGCAGCCAAACGACCCCCACACAAAAAAAGCTTAGGGGTTGTGCCCGGACAACAAGGGAATATTGTTTGTATATTTTTATGAATAGTAGATATTTTCCATTAAAATTAGGTGGGGGACCGAGAATCGAGGTGATAAAGTGAGGTAAAGGAAAAAAAGGGGTAATTTTTGAATTGGTCCTCGCGAGCATAGTATTTGCTTTCCAAACCTCCGTATAATTTCATACGAAATTACACGAAATCGCCTGTATTACCTCATAACCTTTACTTAACCAAATTGTAGGTATGGGTGTTATTGTAGGTACGTTTAAAAATGCACTAATGTGTATGTCCGATTGCCTGGTCTTTTAGGTTTAATCAAACTGTATATTAATTTAATATTTCTCATACATTTTAAGTGGTATCTATATGATTGCAAATTGTTTTAGTACATGAACCAGAGGCAGCGGATGGCACAATTTCAGTACACATTAAGAAGTGATTAAGACACACATCAGGGAAATGAAGGAAGGGAAGATGAAGGGCAACACACATATTACGTACGAGCGGAACAGTTACGCACGACCCGCGTGGCGGGGAGTGCGTAATTCCGCACTACTTTATCTACGAACACACACTAATTTATTTCTGTTTAATAAGAAAAATATGTTTGATGTAACAAATTTATCTACTATATATTTTTATTAGGTTATGTTTATTTAATTAACATTATAATAAACAAACAGTTGTATTTTCATATATAACTGTTACTCGACATTATTTAACTTGAAAGAAATGAAAAGAAATATAAAGTAATAAGAGTGTTCATAGATATTGGCAACCCAATGTACGCAATGTCAATTTCCGTTAGTTTGAATTGTGGCACGGGGGGCGCTGAACGTATGAGCACGTACCGTCTTTTTCCGAAAATAAGACATCTCCCGAAAATAAGCACCTACGTGATTTTCGGCACTTTTTGGAATATAAGCCCTCCCCCGAAAATAAGCCCTAGTTAAAATAATGTGAAAAAATGCTGTTGAATTTAGTAGGTATCTCTAGCTGCCCTAATATTTCAGAGAAATGTTTGGAAAAAATATTCCGAGAAATTCCTTGTTTAGCTCTACAGCTCGTTTCAAGCAATGCACAGGCACGTGACAAAATTATTTCCTGGAATTTATAAAGTTGAACTTATCTTACAATACAATATAAGGCAGCAGTCTACATAGAGTGACAGTGCAGTTACAACGTTTGTGCTTTTCAGTCTTGTAAGTCTGATTATTACCTAACACATAATTTTATTTTTAATAAAGTGAATAATTTTTAACCCCAGATAAAATGAGTACAAAAAGAAAGAGCTATTCCGTCGAGTACAAAAAGGGAATCGTGAATGACTCCAGGGATGTAAATCTTGTGGCCTTCTGTAAAGAGAATATATTGGATCTCCGTATGGTTCGAAAATGGCGTGCAGACTACGATAACCTGTGTCAACTGGTGGACCAAGGAAATGGGCAAAAAACGGAGGGTTGGATCAGGTCGGCAGCCGTTATTTTCTAAGTTGGAAGAATGCATCTGGGAATGGATTGCTGACAGGAGAGCAATGGCTTTAGTTGTGCGCAGGGCTGATATTAAAAAATTTGTCCTTGAAATAGCAATTGAATTTGATATATCCACAGAAGAATTTAACCCTTTGTTGCCCAACATAAGTAGAAATTGCAAATTTCCGACTTCTTGGAAAAATATTTTAATTTTAGTGTTAAAAAAAGACTGTTTTTTCCCATTTTTTTAACAATTAGATTTTTAGATAATTAACCGGTAATTATAAGTACCATTCGTCATTAAGAGTAACAATTTTGTCATTGTTTTTTTTAAGTAGCCTGCTTTATTTATTTATTTTTAACTTTATTAACCGAAATAACAAAAATTTTGGTATATTAGCATAATTTTTAATTAAATTATTTCATGGTACTTTGAGTTTGAGTCAAAAGTAATCCAGTGATTACCAAGTTGACTGAATCTCACATCGTCTACAGTGGAAAAGTTACCTTTACATCGTTTTGCAGCAGATCTAGGAACACGATGCTTGAATGCAATTAGCCCAAGTGCGACTGCGCGGCGAAATTCATGTAGTGATACTTTTTCAAATAACTGACAATATATGATATATGCATTCACAAAAGTGATATCAATTAGGTCCCAAAATATCCTGTGCCACCATTTTTTAGACCTACGGGATACACCATAGCTTGTTCTTAGTTGGTCAGCATGATCCACTCCACCCATATTTGTATTATAATCTTTTACATCAGTGTACCCTTTTGTTTTCTTTCACTTCTTCGCAGTTTCTTTCGTCATTTTCTCTGCACCCTGCTTGCTCCCACTTATTTCTTCATTATCCTTGTCAATAGTAGTAACCAGATTAGTTGTAGGCCCAAAAGTATTTTCTTCTTTTTCACCATCATCTGTTTTGTCTGTCTGATAATCATTGTCACACGGAATATCTTCGTAATAAAGGTGTTCATTACAAATTATTTCTGCCTCTAATAGCAACTCTTCATCAGTTACAGACATAGCATTTTCATACGTACTATAAAACAATTTTTTTTTAAATAATTTGTATGTATTTTTTATTTGGTTTTAGCATACTAATAAAAAAAAAGTACAAAACAAACTTAGATAAAAACTATTCATAAACGCCTAACGGTACTCAATAGTACCATATACAAAAAATAGTCTGTTCTGTTGTTCTGTTCATTAAACTATTCACTAAACATTACTTATTTTATAGTACGCAATAATTATACTTTAGCTCGTAAACTAAGATAAATATTGCACGTTTAGAAATGGCGTCAACGCTCTTGTAGACACTACACTCAACTGAATACCACGTGCAACGTGCACCGACTGACGGTATTTGTTAGGTTAAGATTTATACGCGATCTTTGCATAGTACTCATAAGTTCCTACAGGCAGATGTAGACAAATATAACTCTGCTTTAGTTTCACATATTATAATATGGTGGTACTTTTGAGTACCATCAGATGACAAAGGGTTAAAGCAACGTCACACTGGATGGATAACTTCCTTC
Organism: Phosphuga atrata; assembly: GCA_944588485.1. Lineage (NCBI taxonomy): Eukaryota > Metazoa > Arthropoda > Insecta > Coleoptera > Silphidae > Phosphuga > Phosphuga atrata. The sequence goes on from OX155904.1 coordinate 32,361,756, forward strand.
AACAACTTGAACTGTCTCTAAGGAGATCAACAACAATGTTTAAGCTAGAAGACAATAAAGTTGCTTTTTGTTGATGGCATCGACTTTTCGAAATACCTCCAACATGATTGCTATGAATGAGACCGCGGTATTTCTAGGTCAAGGAGCTCAAATACGGTTCACTACGAGGCGTCCTCGTCAATTTACGTTAATTCTACCGGTTACGATAGTGCATGTGTTACCTGTATTTTGGCGATTCGTCTAGATGGCAAAAAAGTATCACCATTTATCATCACGAAAGGTAAAAAAGACAAGATTGGACGCGTTTCAGGAATTTATGTCCTTGAAAGTGAAAAAGCCTGGTGCACCCAAGCAGTTATAAGAAAGTCGGTCGATTTTATGCTGCCACTACTGTTGAGGGGTCGAAATAGAGGTTTATTAGTTTGGGATTCAGCCAGTACTCACTGCGCTAAAGACATGAAAAGCTTTCTTGCTGAGAGGAAGATTGATCAAATAATGATTCCGGCAGGAATGCCTGGCTACATCCAGACACTTGACATTGCAATAAACAATCCATTCAAGGATCATTTTCGGATGGAAATCAATGAATATATTGAAAACAGAATGGTGAGAAAACAACGAGGTAATATTGTAAAGCTTACAAGAAGTTGTGAATTGGGTAAAAAATTCATGGGACAAAATAACTGACAGTTGTGTTTCCAATGCACTACGAACAGGCTACTTAGACAAGAAGTATTCATTTAACGATAGCTATATTGCAAGACATGAGAGATTCGGCCCGGACCAATGATTCTACAGAAAATGGATTTTTCAGAAGAAGATGACATGACTGTAATTTAATAAATTTAAATTTCTATATATAAATAAATATTAAACAATATATAAAACTACTTTTTGGAATATAAGTCCTCCCCCGAAAATAAGCCCTAGCACGTATTTTGGACCTAAAAAGAAAGTAAGACAGTGTCTTATTTTCGGAAAATGACGGTAGTAGCAGCTCTTAATCAATCAACGAATCCTAAACCAAACGCACGAGTGTGTTATCAATCATAACTTATCATTAATCGCGCACTGTTACATACGTGTGTTATGATGTATTTACATAGTCCACGAACTGTACAATAATGGGCATTTACGATAGTGGTCGTAGATAAAATATGTTAATTCAAAATGAAGAATGTTTTATTTAGTCACCTTTTTTGGGCGGTGTTGCCACCTAGAGAAGTCGTGGAATGTCCCATAAGGGATATCATATGGATTATATTTGTATATCGTAGGGATATCCTACAATATCCTCAGGTGATCTACAATATCCCATGTGGGATATCCTATACATATTGTGTGGACGGACATATTTATAACCTAGGGATATCCCAGAGAGATCCCACAGACATCTCAGTATAATCCCAGGATGTCTTTTTAAGTTCGATACGATATCCTCAGGATTACCCTGTGATAAGTGGGTATAGATGTAGCCAACGGTAAACAAAAACGAATGTATTTAGTTGGTCGTTATAACGAGAATAACAAACTTATGAAAGATTGTAATTATTGCCTTTGCAATTGAAATTTGCAAATTATTCATTTTTCACAATTTGATTTACTTTTCAAGAGTGTTAGTTCAATGCATACTGCACGAAAATGGACGAAAATGCTGCGAAAATGGGCTCAGCCAGAGAGCTGTCGCAGAGAACTGGATATGGCACGCGCCGAGGTTCCAATAGTCTTCCAACGCTATGGGGAGGCTGACTGGATCTTTTTATAGATAACCTGGTACAGGCAGAAGCAGATTTACAACGGCTCGGGATGACCGCTTTATTGTGTAAATATCATTAAGAAATCGTCACCTTAGTGGTATTCTTAATAGCACCTAGCCACTTACCAATGTCAGTGGACAGTAAGACTTTAATTCTTATTTCTCTCATTAATTTAGCTACACATTCTACTGCTAGCAGCAATACGTTACTATTTCATTAACTTCGAATGTTTTCCATTGCAAAAAAGCGTGAGACTGAGACGTACTGTCTCGTTTATTGTTAGTGGTACACTGTGTATACGTCTTACAAATATATGCATACAAGGAGCCATTAATCACGTGATGTTTTTAGCAACTTTTTAAGCCCTCCCCCCCCCCCTACCGTCTGGTGGTACGTGGTGAGGTTTTATGTTAAGCCCACCCCCTACCTAAAATCACGTGCATTTTTCGGCTTAAAAATCACGCGTTCAACGAAAAAATAAATACACGTGATACCACCCCCCATATGTAATATTTCGTGATTCTTCACCCCCACCCCCCTTTCGAGCCTCACGTGATTAATGGACGATCCTCAAAATACTGCAAATTTCATGCCAAGTTTAAATTGCAAATGTATCCAGAGTGTGCCAGTTACTTCTACATGCCGTTAGGTTGCATGCATGATACTGTTTCGTTTTACAGGCATGTGTATATCCGCCCTATATTTTCTTAAGGGGCGGCAATTTATCTTTTTGTCCGGCGCGACGTAACTGCTAGAGTGGGCGCTAATACAACAAACAGTGGTTCTTGGGTTTAATACATACCTTAAATAGATATGTACTTAAGCCAACTAATCAACATTATTTAAATCGAAAACATAGAATGTTTGTTGGTATTAAAAATACTAATCGAAGATGTTTACCATACGGCCCGATTTGAAAGGTCACCCCACTTCAGAACCGAGATGATGAGGTGGAAGTAAAGTGAATTAAGGGAGAATTAGCCAGTTTTCCGAATCAGTAAAATCAATTTTCTAGAACCCTTTTTATTTCGAGTTATCGGCATTCTAGTTCCCAAGTCGAGAAACTATCCCAGTTCGTGACAGCAGGTATAACAATTCAATTAAAATGAAAAAGATTATGATTGCTTGTTATATTAAATTATTTTAAAGTAATGCTGAAAACATAAACGACTAAACTGTCCAATGACTTACAAACAAAGTATTGGCAATTTGTAGCGTAGAAGTACTTGCATCTTCCTCTATCATGTCCAGTACCTCTATCATGTCCAGTTGTACCGTTCTGACTGTCATTAATTTTCCTGGACCACCATTTCGTTTCAATGTGCCTGTTTCACGAAGACGTCGATGATATTTTTACGAATCTTTCGGTCAAATGAAATCCACTTCTACGTTAGTATATGAAATAGCGGTTCCAAGTTATCAACAATTTTTTCTACTTGATAAACTCATTAATTTTTTGTACTTTGTAAACTCATTGGCATCCGCCATACTGTTATTTACATTAATGATTTCAACAAATATCGAATATGGTTGTCGAAAACTTTGTTCGCCCTGTATCTTCGAAACAAAGGTTTTTTTTTAAGAATTCATCATAGGTCAAAATATTCATAGAATAGGCCAAGGAATATCTTTGTATATCCCCATTGTATGTATGTGAATACCCCCTATGATTTTTTGCCGCTTGTTTTCCTAACACCCTGTATATTAGCCATTTAAAGCAGTGAGCTTAAGATAAGGGATAAAAAAAAAATTATAAACATAATTTAAGTAAATTTTCAGCGATGAAATCTTGGAGAAAACAGTTTTTGTATTAATTTAGTTCTCAGTTCATAAGTCTTTGTTAGTAAATTTGAAAATAAATGTTATCAACTTAATTAGTTTTTTTTGTATACCATATGTATACATAGTATTACTATAAAGACGGAGGCAATTTACAAAATTTTGCGTCTAAGACCAAATTTTCTAGTTACGCCACAGGGAAAGAGAATTTTCTAGTTACGCCACTGGGAAAGAGAATTTTCTAGTTACGCCACTGGGAAAGCCTTTATAAGATGTTGTAGAAGATCTATAAGTAATTCATATTTAATGGTCAGAGTAAAACTTTTATTTACGTTTGCCTATAGCAATTAATATGATTTTTCTTGAAAATTGTTCGAAATAGGACAAAAGAGTCACACCAAACATATCGATATACATGTTTTGTTTGCAGAGATTTTTTTGGGTTTAATATGAAATTGAATTAATATTTATCTAAACATTTATTAATTCTGATAAATTGATCTGTTTAATGATAATTAAGAAATTAAGATTAGTGCTTGAAATATGGCTTGAAACTGTTTATTCAAAGATTACGCGTTTTTTTGTTTCTTGCTCGTTTAAATTATCATTCAAATTTTGAATCAATAATAAAACTTTTGTCCTTAAATCGTTCTAGTCAATTGAGGAAGAAAAACATAAATAACGGGTGTTTTATCGTAAGCAATACTACTTTTTTAAAAGAACATCGCCATTTTCGAGTCTGGAAACAGTTGATAGTTATAGAATTGCATTGTTGCATTGAAATGACGACATGCCAAATTAGTTTACGTTTCCGTCATAAGAAACAACATGAAGTTTCAGATTTTAATTATTTTTTAATTTGATTTTAATAATTAATAATTAGACTTCAAGACAAGAATAAACTAGCAAAATAGTTTAGTTTAAACAAAGTCCACTTAAAAATTAAAAAAAATATTTTTTAATAATTAAATTATATATTCGTTTATATTTTATCAACGTTTTTTCTCATTTTACTAAATAACTAATTCGGATGTGGATAGAATATCAGTGACTCAATTGGCTTCCAGTTAAATGACTAATACAGAATAAAAAACATTTGAATATTTCCCGTTGTAATTTTTGTCAGGTTTTGTCGTAATATTAGTAAAATAATAACTAACGGTAAACGTTTTAAAAATTTCATTCCAATGTCAATTTCTAAACAATGAAAACATAAATCTGTTGGATTTTCTTGTCTGCCTGGTCTGTTTCCCTAAGTGTCTAGGCATGTCTGTGTGGTCTTGACGCTCTTGTTAATCTAGTCGTCTAGTCTTGTCGGCCTAGCCCCTGTCTATCCTCCACGTTTGATCTAGTCTCCCTAGTCTAGATTCCCTAACCTACTTTGTCAAGTCTTGTCTCTCTGATCTTGTTTCTCTGATTTTTGAGTACGACCGATGGACCCCGGTAAGAAATACATGGATAAACCAGACACGATCCGAACTGAAAATGAAAACTATACTGAACATAATGCTGAGATCGCCTGCAGACTAGGAGCACTTCGAGGACATGTTACAAAACATAATCAGAGGTCTATTGTCTACCTATGTATATAATTCTTGGCTATTCAGCATATTTCGCGTGGTCTTTGTCTAGTCCAGTCTTATCTTTTTAGTCTCGTCTAGGCTCCTTCCTCTTGGGTTGTTTAGTTCTATGTATCAATACTATTGTCTTTAGCATGGGCGTGGCCAGGGGAGGGGGTTTTGGGAGTTCGAAAACCCCCTGTTGGCTCTTGTTGGTAGAGCTGTTTCGTAATTTTTAGCAAGTTTTTCCAATATCTTAATATTTATTTCAACAAATATTGCAGTTTTTTGTAAATTCCACCTTGAAAATCAAATCAGGCTTGAAAAACAAGTCTGGTCTTGTTTCTCTTGTCCAGTGGTCCGCAAACTCTTTTCATTTACGTCCCAATATTTTCTGAAAAATTTTATCGCGACCTCTGGATAGAAGTAACGTGAACATTGTAATTCCCAAACAGTTCTACCAACATCTCCACAAAAGTTGAAACAAATCCCCAAATTAGTTTTTGTGAAAATTAAGTTTTGAGAAAATTTCAACGTTTACAAATTTGATTTTCAAGGTGGAATTTACAAAAAAAACTGCAATATATGCTGAAATAAATATTAAAATATTGGGAAAATATTATTATATATTAATTATATTATATTAAAATATTGGGAAAAAAATACGAAACAGCTCTACCATTTCCACAAAATTTGAAACAAATCCCCAAATTATCTTTTGAGAAAATGAAGTTTGAAAATTTCAAAGTTTTCAAATATGACTTGCAAGGTGTAATTTACAAAAAAAAACTGCAATATTTGCAGAAATGAATATTAAAATATTGGGGAAATTTGCTAAATATTCCAAAACAGTTCTACCTGCATCTTCACAAAATTTGAAACAAATCCCCAAATTAGTTTTTGAGAAAATTAAGTTTGAAAATTTTAACGTTTACAAATTTGATATTCAAGGTGGAATTTACAAAAAAAACTGCTATATTTTCTGAAATAAATATTAAAATATTGGGGAAATTTTCTGAATATTACGTAACAGTTCTACCAACATCTCCATAAAATTTGAAACAAATACCCAATTTAGTTTTTAAATTTGATTTTCAAGGTGGAATTTACAAAAAAAAACTGCTATATTTGCTGAAATAAATATTAAAATATTGGGGAAATTTGCTAAATATTCCGCAACAGTTCTACCAACATCTCCATAAAATTTTAAACAAATCCCCAAATTAGTTTTCGAGAAAATGAAGAAGAGGTTCAACGTTTTCAAATTTGATTTTCAAGATGAAATTTACAAAAAAAATGCAATATTTGCTGAAATAAATATTAAAATATTGGGGAGAATTGCTAAATATTTTGCAACTGTTCTACCAACATCTATCTTTACAAAATTTGAAAAAAATCTCATATTAGTTTTTGAGAAGATTAAGTTTGAAAATTTCAACGTTTTCAAATTTGATTTTCAAGGTGGAATTTACAAAAAAATGCAATATTTGCTGAAATAAATATTAAAATATTGGGGAGAATTGCTAAATATTTTGCAACTGTTCTACCAACATCTATCTTTACAAAATTTGAAAAAAATCTCATATTAGTTTTTGAGAAGATTAAGTTTGAAAATTTCAACGTTTTCAAATTTGATTTTCAAGGTGGAATTTACACAAAAATGCAATATTTGCTGAAATAATTATTAAAATATTGGGGAAATTTGCTAAATATTCTGCAACTGTTCTACCAACATCTTTACAAAATCTGAAAATTTAACCAAATTAGTTTTTGAGAAAATTAAGCTTGAAAATTTCAACGTTTTCAAATTTGATTTTCAAGGTGGAATTTACACAAAAATGCAATATTTGCTGAAATAATTATTAAAATATTGGGGAAATTTACTAAATATTCTGCAACTGTTCTACCAACATCTTTACAAAATCTGAAAATTTAACCAAATTTTTTTGAGAAAATTAAGCTTAAAAATTTCAACGTTTTCAAATTTGATTTTCAAGGTAGAATTTACAAAAAACTGCAATATTTGCTGAAATAAATATTAAAAAATTGGGAAAATTTTCTAAATATTCCGGAACAGTTCTACCAACATCCTCATAAAATTTGAAACAAATCCCAAATTATTTTTTGAGAAAATTAAGTTTGAAAATCTAAACATTTACAAAGGCCATAGAGGGATAAGCATGGTAAAAATGCCTTTTGTAAATAATTTAATGATATTCTTTGGATATATAGATACTATAGAAATATAAGGATCCTGAAAATTTCAGACCTTAATTTATATCGGTCTCTTCAATAAGTCAAAATAAGTAAAAATTGGAAAATATTTTTTTCTTTGGATTGAGTGAACCGATTTCTTTGAAAATCTTTCTTAGTATGTTATGCAGACGATAGAGAGCTTTTACGGACACCATGGACCAATTTTAAGCTTAATAAATTGATGATCAAAAAAATTATTTTATCTTACTTTTTTAATTTTTATTATGATACTTTTTGAGCAAAATTATGATTCTATCATTTTTACATTTCTTATAAGATCTATAATGACTCTTAATTTTCTTAATGGTACGCCATAGTTAAAAAAAATAAAAACTATTTTTATTACCAAAAAAATTTTTCAACAAATTCTACCTAAATAATTACAAATTATACTATTAATATTACATAAATAATACGCTGAAATAAATCACTTGCATTAGAGATAATAAAAATTTGTTCATACATTGAAATATAATGCCTATTAGAATTAAATACAAATATAATTTGAAATATTTGTAACTCAACTTTATTAAAACAATAATATTGTTAATAATTTTTTAAATAAGTACAGTATACTTAGATACAATACTAAAAAAGAAAAATAAATATTTTAAATCTTGAAAGTGTTTTAAAAACATTTGTAACATTCTTGCGACAAGATGTTCAGTCTTCGTCACTATCTTCTTCAATCACAACGTTAATATTATCTTTAATAAATAATTGGCTTAGTATTTAAGCTGGCTTTGGAATCCGTGCTAAGTATCTCCCATAAGCCAAATAACAAATAATTGCTGCGACATGCGAGCATCCAATAGTGCGAGATCCATTTGCACACTCACAGCAATATCTTGTCACCCCGTTGTATCCAATGCTGTGTGGTGAATATTCCACGAAACATTTGTACACTTTCCTGCTCATGTGACGTGACTGGACTGGAGCTTTCAATACATTAGTTTCTTCTTTTACAAACTGTATGTAAATCTTTCCGGACTCATCCATCATTTCTGCCAAATATGAAATTGCTTGTTTGTATTGATATGAACCGGTGTACAAAATCTTCAAATCTTTTTCTTGTCATCTCTGGAAAGTCATCAAGGTCATCAACATAAATCGTTTGAAAAATAAGTTTTTTTGAGCAGCCAACCCTCATTTTTTACTTGTTCAGCAAGAGATTTTTCTAGATCTTTTCTTGAAATAATCCTATTAATATCTTCGTCTGAACGTTCCACATCACAACTAAGACGTTTATTAAAGCGGTTATGTAAAAATGAAGCGATTCTAAAATAACTTCGAACTTTTGAGAGTGATTTGTTGTCTATTTCTTGGCCAAGAAGTTTAAACTTTGCCTTAATCATTCCATGGGTTGCTTCGACTGGCCATCGGATTTTAGTAACACACCTTGATTCATTTGATTCAGATGTAGTTAGTTGATTCCGTTTACCTTAAGCACTTGAATTTTTTTATTCTCTAAGTATTCTTTGACGTCCCGGAAGCCACGATCGACAACAAAGATATCTCCGGATCTTAGCAGGGAACATAAACCATTAGGTACATTTATAACTTCTCTCATGATAGAAGCATCATTTTGCACAATGAGGTCTTTTTTGACTAGAATATGATTTCTTTTGATATTCATTATTGGAACTTTTTTGATGATAAGCATAGGTACCGTCACAAATCAAAATAAGCTTCTTATTGGTTTTATCATGAAGCTGCTGCGCTATTGCTGATGTTTGGTTTTGAATCAAGTCATCTCTAGATGCTGCAGAGAATCCGAATGATTCGGAAGAATATCATTTTCGAAATATTTGATAACTTGGGCCGAATAGTGAGAAACAAGCTGTTCTTGATCTAGTTGCAAGATAGATAATATGAGCTTATTTGAATTACCGGTTCGAAGCTTAAATAAAAAAACTAGAATTGCTTGTGTGATTGTTCGAGTGCATGTATTTCGCATCGACTTAAATAATGTTCGTAATTCAATTAGGTTTTTTCCCATGTTAGACCAGTGAAAACCTGAAGTTGTTCTTCCAAAATACAATAGTCGGCCATTTTGTCGAACAACGAAGAATCACATTCCACCGCCAAGTAGTCCATCAGTTTTTTTAATTCAGATGACTCTATGTTAGATGAGTTCGAATGTACCTTTAAAAGGTTAATATCCTCTTGAAAAAAACGTTTGTTAATTATGTGACTGGAGCAACATCGGTTTCCTTCAGGAATATAAATTCTTCTTTTAATATAAGCTTGTAATCGTGAATTTTTCGGAACAAGAACCAAGCTATTTTTATTAACAGAATTATAAACACAACAATAGGAATGTGTAGAAACGGTTCTTTGAATCGGAACATTAATGTATTCTACATCATCGTGCTTAATATTTGAAACAAATGATGGATCGTCCATACTTGATTGCGACAAAATTAACTGAGATACGGTTGAATCAGTTTCTTCTAAATCTTCTTCGCGAACTTTTTCTGACGGTTCGCCTGGACATTTCTTTATTAATTTTTCTTTTTTTATATTTTAACATACGTCAGGATCCACATATGGTATCACCGATAAAAATTTCTTTTCTAAAAATCTCTGAAAACTTATCTAGATCTTCTGTCGAAATAACTTTAGGAGTTCCTGCACTCTTCTTTATAAATCGGTCACAAATTGCACATTTAATATTTTTAGATTTTAGTGAAGACATATTCGCACAAAAATATTAAAATGTCCAGGCGAACCGTCAGAAAAAGTTCGTGAAGAAGATTTAGAAGAAACGAATGTTCATAAAAAAAACAATTATTTCATAAAATATTATTGTGTTTAGCACTTTTCTGAACGATAATCTCAAAACAACAGGTTAGAGAATTTTAACTTTTTTTTTTGAAGCGTCTGCTAGCGATAGCATGAATAATCTTTATAGCTACATTCATGTATCAATTGAATGCGACTGTGGTGCTCTCGCTTAAGACAATTTTATGAACTATTTAACGCGCCATTCGATTCGAAATGCATTAAAAAAATCGATTATAAGCAAAAACACATTTTTTATTAAATTTCTAATAGGCGTTATATTTTATTTTTTTTAAATTATCTTTAATGCAAGAGATTTATTCCAGCGTATTATTTATGTAATAATAATAGTATAATTTGTAATTATTTAGGTAGAATTTGTTGAAAAAATAATTTTTTTGGTAATAAAAATAGTTTTTTTTTTACTTTGACGTACCATTAAGAAAATTTTGAAAATAGTCATTATAGATCTTATAAGAAATGTTAAAATGATAGAATCATAATTTTGCTCAAAAAGTATCATAATAAAAATTAAAAAAGTAAGAGAAAATCATTTTTTTGATCATCAATTTATTAAGCTAAAAATTGGTCCATGGTGTCCGCAAAAGCTCTCATAACATACTAAATTTTCAAACAAATCGATTCAGTCATTCCAAAGAAGAAAAATATTTTCCAATTTTTACTTATTTTGACGTTTTGAAGAGACCGATATAATTTAAGGTCTAAAATCTTCAGGATCCTTATATTTCTATAGTATCTATATATCCATAGAATATCATTAAGATATTTACAAAAGGCATTTTTACCATGCTTATCCCCTTGGCCCCTACGGCCTTTGCTTTTCAAGGTGGAATTTTCAAAAAACTGAAATATATTTGATTTGAATAAATATTAAAATATTGGGGAAATTTGCTAAATATTCCGCAACAGTTCTACCAATATCTCTACAAAATTTGAAACAAATCCCCAAATTAGTTTTTGAGAAAATTAAGTTTTGAGAAAATTTCAACGTTTACAAACTTGATTTTCAAGGTGGAATTAACGAAAAACTGCAATATTTGCTGAAATAAATATTAAAATATTGGGGAAATTTGCTAAATATTCCGCAACAATTCTACCAACATCTCTACAAAATTTGAAACAAAACCACAAATTATTTTTTGATATTGCGCACCTATGCATATTGCGCACCATGCATAGGTGTAGTCTATGAAAATTATCTAATGTAGATTTGAATTATTATTTGAATTATGATTATTTGCATTACTATATAAAAACTATTTTTTTTGAGACACAGCTAAGCAGGGTCTTGTCTCCAAAAAATAATTTGTACCTAGTTTTATCCTATTACCTCTATAGCCTTGTCATAGTTTATAAATATAGTCTATTTTGTCATGTTCGGTTTCTAACCCCTTGTAAACTAACATAACCTATCTATCAACACCATTGTCTTTAGTTGTGTCTTATCTACTAGAATCTGACATTCCAAGTCCGCTTAACCTTGATGAGTTTGTCTTGTTTGCCTAGTGTATGAAAATTACCTAGTGTAGGTTAGTCTCACCAAAAGTTAATTTCTACCTACTTCTATCCTATTACCTCTATAGTCTTGTCATATAGTCTATAGATCTATACTCGGACCGGCGAGAGAATGCAGCTGTACTGCGCCGAGGTATTAGGGGCAAAGGACGATCCGAGGTACGCGCAGATTAGTTCTTAAGAAATTATGAAGAAAAAAGAATAAGAAAATCAGAGTTAAGAAATATGAGTCAGTTTTTCAAATACGGATAACTAAACACCGCACACTCTAAATAAAGTAGGGGTATGCGCTGAACAATGCTAAACTCGTCGAGACGAGATGCATTCTCTCGCCGGTACGAGTATAGTATATTTTGTCATGCTTATCTAGACCGGCGTTTCCCAATTTTTTTTCTTCGTGACCCGGTTTTTTCAATATTTTTCCTTCGTGACCCGTAGATATTGTTCATCAAAAGAGAGACACATATATGTAGTACACAGTAGTTTGTTTACGCATTCATGTGATAACAATTCAAATATATTTCAAAATGGCGTTTTGTACATTTTAAAACAAGAAATAGCGAAAATGAGATCAGAAATGCGTTTACATGTTCTAACATGCAAGAAATAGGCAACTCGTAAATGATAGCTAATTGGTAGCCGAAAACTTACAAAGAATATTGAATAAGTACTAGTTTTTTTACAATTAAAATTAATAGTTATTTACATTAGAGTGCGGAAACCTTTTATAATGCAACAGCTCGTTTGGGGAACGAGCCCGAAGAGTTCCCCATTTGCTGGAGCATTGTAAAATCATTTCCGCACGAAATGTATAAGATTTTTTGGCCGACGATTATTATTTAAGAAACAAATAGATTTAGAATAATTACAATATTGGAAATTATTTAATTTTTTAATGTTGGTACTCACAAACTTTGACATTTTCAGATGACTTCAGACATTTTTACTAATTCAAATTTATTAGGTTGGTTATGTCATTTTTCCAAATGTCAGAAGCACAGTAAAATTTAAAAAATCACTCTTATTTTCTACATTATAGTGACAAATGTGGTGTAAAGTAGCGTTTTTTTTAATTAGATTTTATTGTCAGATACTTAATTTATTTTGTAAGTGTCCCTGAAAGGTTACAATTTACTGGTCCTTTACCGCATCGTAGCCGTACTTTGCAACATTGTACGTAAAAATCTAGTTTCGCTGGACGTATACACGATGTCAAAGCTAGCTTTACAATTCAGGAAGCCAAAAAATAATTTAAGTTTGACAATTCTCTGACAAGTCGCCGCATTGTGGGACGTTATTTGTTTTTAATAGTTTCTTCCAAGATGTATTCCCATAAAGTATAAAAGTATAACGTATTTTTGCACAGAATTAATTTATGCAATAATGTCGATTTAATTTTATTTCGATATATTTAACATTTTCGTAAAAATATTTTTTTTGAGTTCCTTTGCGACCCGGTATTTTTTTCCGTGACCCGGTACCGGGTGGCGACCCGGCATTTGGGAAACTCTGATCTAGACCTATCTATCACCATTGTATCACACTATCAACGCCATTGTATTTAGTTGCGTCTTTGTATATTTTCAAATTGTAATCAATTTTATGTGAGTGAATAAACTGTAACTAGAAGAATTTAAAACAAATTTATACTATACCTAGACTTTTAGAAATTTTTAAACTGCTAGATAGTCCAAAGACTAACATTCTAGTCTAGTCTGTTTAATCCGCCTAGTCTGTCTAAATGGTATAAATCAGGGGTTCCCAAAGTGCGGCCCGCAAAGCCCGAGAGTGCAACCCGCGATATCGGGCGATATATATATATATATATATATATATATATATATATATATATATATATATATATATATATATATATAATATATATATATTATATTTTTATTAAAAAATAAATAAGTAAATAGTAGAATAAATAAGAAATATCACAAATAAGATACAATAAAATATTTTCATATTTCAAAAAAAAATTTACAGAGCTTTAACCATAAGCGTTTGTATTAATAAAAAATTCTTTAGTTTATATTTAAAAAAATATTTTAGTATGTCTAGTCTAGTTATTACATATTTGTACAAAAATATAATATAAAAGTAGTCTCATATAGATACGGAACTGTTAATCATTTAAGACATGCAATTTGAATTGATAGAATTACAGGAAAATATGGATGCTAAGAATTCTTATCGGAACAATTCCTTAATTGATTTTTATAAAGAATTATCATGCGTGAATTATCCGAAATAGGAAAACATGCTCAATAAATGTTTCCATTATTTGAGAACTATTTGCGAAAAAACTTTTTCTATACTAATAAAAAAAATAAGAAATAGTTAAATGTATTTAAAAAAAAATTGATTTTATTCCGATTTTTTTGGCCCTCCAAAAAATTCGATAATATTAAATTGGCCCGCCTAAGAAAAACTTTGGGAACCCCTGGTCTAAATAAAAGTTGTTTTTGGGGAAGCTCTCACTAAGCCCCCCTATTCCACTTTGGCTTTTAGTATATGCCACCCCAGTATCGCATATTTCGCATTCATTAAGGATGGGCAGCTCGGACGGTTAGTGAAAACCGCCCTAGTGCTTGCTTCCCCGACTTGGAAACGAACCCGGGTCTCCCTCATTGCCAGGCGAGGAGGACTGTCTAGTCTGTCTAGTCTAGAGATGAGCATGGGACGAGTTTCTCGTCCCAGATCCCATCCCGTGGGACGTATCCCAGTCACTGTCCCATCCCATCACATTTTCGTCCCATTGCCCCATCCCATAAACGTAAACGTAACCATTAAACGTAAAAACCCATCACATCCCATCCGGGTCGCTCGGCCCGTTCCATTTATCTCATTTTTCCCATACAGCAGACTTTCTTTTCGATTTCTCAACAATTAGTAATTCTTTTTCGTCGCAAATGGATCGGAAGATTTTTTAGGAACTACATTGTTATCCCAGAAATCTCTCGAGTTAAACGTTAATTTTGGATTATTGTCTATTTTCAATCTAATAGTTAAAATCGTTAAAAACAAAGCTGCACCATTTTCAAGGATAAAATAAGACTTTTCTTTTTCACAAAAGAAAAACACAAACGACAAACTGCCGCGCGGAGTAGTGAAAAACTTAACTAAAGGCTACACAACAAAACAAAAATCTAGAAATAGCTAACAAAAATACAGTGATTGTATTGGGAAGCCTACTTGTATCTACAAGCAAATGAAAATAAAAAGATTCTTATATGAAAGCAATTAATTATGCACGAATAAGATTTACTAGATTATCAAAATCCGTCCCACTCCGTCCCATACAAAATTGTCGTCCCATCACATCCCATCCCACGCGACGTTCATCCCACTCATCTATACCATGGGACAATGGGATGGGATGGGACAACGGGATCCCATGCTCATCTCTAGTCTAGTCTAGTCAGTCTAGTCTGTGGTACGGTAGTTTCTCAGAAAATTGGAAAAAAGACAACCTTGCTCTGCTAAGGGAAAAAGAAAAACCCGTACATGAGCCTGCCTCCTACCGACCCATATGTCTACTGGATGTCGCAGGAAAGCTACTTGAACAGCTATTCCTCTCCAGAATCAAGTCAGAACTTAATAAAGAAAACAATCTTTCAGACAGGAAATATGCGTTTAGGGAAGGAAGGTCGACAGTAGATGCTGTGATGAGGGTCATCAGATTAATGGAGGAAGCATCAGCTGGAACCAAAAGAACACGCAGAATTAGTGTGTTGATTACTCTGGACGTCCAAAACGCGTCAGACAATTCGACAGAATGGAAAAATATCATGGAGGAAGTAAACTAACAGAAGATTTCCCCCATATCTGCTGCAGGCGGTGAAGTTTAAGTTTTCGGTGGGTTAAGTGGAAGAACGGTGACTACTGAATTTGGCCTCCCTCCACTGATGGAAAATAATTGTTTGTGTATTATTAGGAGTGTTATGACCTCATAGGTGTTTATTGTAGATCAATGGTAAATAAAAGTTCTTTATTATTATTATCATTAAGTCGCTGAATGCGAGGCATGTAGTAGTGTCCCACAAGGCTCAGTCTTGGGTCCTACCCTGTGGAACATCCTGTATAATGGGGTGCTGAGGCTAAACTTGCCGGAGGGTGTAGAAATCATAGAATTCGCCGACGACTTAGCCATCGTCGCAAAAGCAAAGACAGAAACCGATATAATGAGATGCGCCAACACCGCTATCAAACATGTAAATGAATGGCTGGAGAGGAAAAGATTAAAACTAGCCCCGCAAACAGAACCCTAGGACCCATAAACTTTAAACTTAAGGAGGTAAAAATTACACCCAAAGAATACATTACATATCTGGGAATCACCATCGACAAAAAGCTTTCCTTCAAAGATCAAGTGAAAAAAAATACCGCCCTGTAAATTATATTAGGCCCTGTAAATTACATCAGCTCTGGAAAAGCTAGTGCCTGTGTTAGGCATTAGTTTTTCCGGTGGGCCAAACAGCGTTAAAAGAAGGTTCTCTGCTCAGTGGCCCATTCAACCATCCTGTACTGTGCCCCGGTTTGGCCCAGGGTAATTGCCAAAGCAAATTTGAGAAATATGCTTGCATCCGTACAAAAGAAAATGGCCATTAGAGTGAGCAGTGCATACAGAACAATCTCGAGGGGCGCCGTGCGTCATCGCCGGCGTTGCCCCTAACGAATGTACATCCCGAAACCGGACAAATAGGGAAGATTCCAGCAGACAAGCAGAGGACAATATGACACATGGCAAAATAATTTGAGCAGGTCTGAATCAGGAGCCAGGACCGATACGCAACTTGGAAGTATGGGCAACTCGCTAGCACTGATATTTTAATTACCATCTGACCCAAGCTCTCAGCGGCCACGGATGAATCAGGAAGTACCTGTATAGAATCGGCAGGGCCTCGGACGACCTTTGTCCGTGTGTACTGTGTGAGCGCAGAGACGGCGCAACACACCGTGTTTGATTGCGAAACATGGATATCAGAAACAGGCAAGTGGATGAAAGAGATGAACGCAAATGATAAAAATTAACGAAAAGCAGGCGTCCAAAACCCCTAAACACACGAAGTGAAAGGGGGATGTATGATGAACAATAGTGGAGAGCAGAAGCTAATTGCACGGCAGCGACATCTCGAGTTGATTCTTATAGTGGTACAGAGATGCTCGCGATTCAGGAGGTCCACTTGAGAGGTAAACGAAAAGTGCTCTTGCTAGGTCCTAATAAAAAAGTCTGTCTAGCCTGTGTAGTATGTATAGTCTATCTAGTCCATCTAGTCTTGTGTGTCTTGTCAAGATCTTATCAATTAGTATAAAGGTACCTAGTCCATCGAAATTTGAAGCAAAAATTCTTGAAAAAACATAAACTTTGATAATTTTAACTTTGGTACGTTGGGAACTAGTGAAGTTAACTTAATATAATCCTCATATTTAGGTTCAGCAGACTATAAGTGTAATAAACTTAGTTAGTCCCGTTGAATTAGTAGCTTACACCTTAAAGAATAATTTAACCAGTTCACCGAAATTTCAAACATCAATTCTTCAAACAGCTTAATGCCATTTAAAAGTCTGAATACTGGGAACTAAATTTAATACTCATATTTAGATTCGGATTTTATTTTCAAAAAACAGTTAGTCTAGTTGGCCTGTAGCTGAGACATTTAGTATAAGCGTACAATATATGTCTTGTCTTGTCCGTTTAGTCTAGTTTTTTTTTGTCTTGTCTATCTACTGTTGCCTATCTAGTCTTGTCTGTCTAGCCTAGTCTGTCTAGCCTTGTCTGTCTAGTCTTGTATGTCTAGTTTTCTCTGTCTAGTCTTGTATGTCTAGTCTTGTCTGACCAGTCTGCTTAGTCTTGTCTGTCTAGTCTTGTCGGTCTAGTCTAGTCTCTGTCCTCCTCGGTAGTGTAGTTGACAACATACCCACCTTTCAATGCGGGAGACCCGGGTTCGAATCCTGGTCGGGGAGGCGACAACTAGGGCGGTTTTCACTAACCGTCCGGGCTTCCCCCCCCCTGAATGAAGGCAAAATATGCGATACCGGGGTGGTGCATACTAAAAGCCAAAGAGGAATAGGGGGTTTAGTGAGAGTTTTCCCGAACCACTTTTTTGTCTTGTCAAGTCTTGTGCGGACACCTACGGTACTTAGGTGTCATAATTGACAGATTCCTGAACTTCAGGGAACACATGAAGCAGGCTTGTGGTGGAGTAAAACGGTTCAGCATAAAGCTGGGTATCGCTGAAAGGAGTGGGGTCTGGGGAGATCACATGATTGATATCTACCGCGGCGCTATAGAACTCGCACTATTATACGCTGCTACAATATGGCAGAAGTCGTGT
The DNA here is from genome assembly GCA_944588485.1 of Phosphuga atrata. Taxonomy (NCBI): domain Eukaryota; kingdom Metazoa; phylum Arthropoda; class Insecta; order Coleoptera; family Silphidae; genus Phosphuga; species Phosphuga atrata. Next base: position 32,379,771 of record OX155904.1, read on the forward strand.
TGCGTGAAAGAAGGCCTAAAGCTTTTGAGCGTACAGCGCCTCAGCACTGTTCAATCATTTGTGACAGCCGATCTATTCTGGATGCTCTGAAGAATTTAAATGCACCCGATGAATTATTGTTGGAGACGTAGAAGACAACTGCCAGAGTTTCAAGGAAGAACAAGATCCGTTGGCATTGAGTTAAGGCCCACGCTGGTTTTGAAGACAATGAACGGACAGACATACTTTCCAAACAAGCAACTGGCAAGGAAGATCTACTAATTTCCTTTAGTAAATAGCCCAAACAGGCTTTAAGATCGTGCTCCAAAGGGCATTTCGAGAGGCTCTGGAAGGCCAGATGGGATGTGGCTACAACAGGCTTGTGAACCAAGCTGTTTACATCGTCCATTAAGTCCTGCTTAAGTCTAATTTCAAAGCATACCTCCACAGATTTGGTAAAACAGGAAGTCTGCCACACTGTGAGTGTGGCCAAAACCGATATGCGGTTGCATGAACTTACTTGGCCTAAGGACGAAGATCATATATTAACCCATTCGAGACCGATTGTACACCGTGTGTGCAATTGATTTCCGAGGCTATAAGACGGTCTGCACACCGTGTGTGCAATAACAGTAATGTGCAATTATCAGTTATTCTGAGTAAACTAATCGTCAAAATAAGATTTTTTGGCCTCCTGAATTGTAAAGCTAGCTTTGACATCGTGTATTCGTCCAGCGAAACTAGATTTAAGTACAATGTTGCAAAGTACGGCTACGATGCGGTAAAGTGACCAGTAAATTAATAAAACCAGTAAAAAAAAACCTTTCAGGGACGACACTTACAAAATAAATTAGGTATAAGACAATAAAATCTAATTAAAAAAACGCTACTTTACACCACATTTGTCACAATCAAAAATCTAAAAATTATCTGAAGCCTTTAATGCCGCGAATCAATATGAAATTTGCTTCCACCAATCGATACTTTTTAATCCGACATAAGCCGACCAGCAAAGAAGACGAGTAATAGTTCAGTCTTACAGAAAAATTCTCAAGCGATAGACAGTTGTATACTTAACCCCTAAAATGTCAGATCCATCAAGAAATAGAAAGAAGAATCGAAATTGTTATTATGGATAGTGATAGTGTTTTAGAAAATGAGGAAAACATGAATGTGAATATTGAACTGTTAGATGATATACAGAATGTGGTTTTTGAAGGAAATGATTGGGACAATTGTACTGACTTTGAAAGTGAAACTGAACAGCATCAAAGTGAGCTTACTGAAGATACAGAAACGTGGGAAGATGATGTTCCTTTTACAAAAATTCCTTTTGTGGTTAAAGCAGGTCTCCAAAAGTTAACAAACGGAGGTAGTCTTTTTTTTGACATTTTTTTTTGACAGATTTTTTTTTGACAATATTTTTTTTGAACTTTTATTTGACAATAGCTTTTACTCTTTGATTGTCAATGAAACAAACAAGTACGGCGAAATGATTTTCAAAGAAAAATGCAAGGACTTAATAACCATTTCTGAATTCAAGGTGTTTCTGAAACTTTGGTTTTTAATTCCTTCAATTTATACAAAACATACTCACCAACAATAAGAAAATTGAGTTTTCACGACTATCGTCTAGATCAGGGCTGTCCAACCAATCAATCGCGATCTACCGGTCGATCGCGGCGTGATTTTGAGTCGATCTTTAGTTTTCTCACGCTTCTATGTATTTACTTAAGAATGCATAATTATAAAGTAAAAATTAAAACATGCTTTTCGCACACTTAATACACACAATGTTATGGAAACTATCTTTAAAATAATCAATTCTATACGTGGCAGTGCCCTTCAGAGACGCTTGTTTAGATTAGAAAATGAGGATAATAATAACGAACTTTTGCTACACACTAAAGTGCGTTGGCTCAGTAGAAGTCGATTTCTCATGCGGTTTCTAGAGTTATTAGAAGGCGTAAAAAGTTTCCTCTCTGAAAGAGGTGACAGTTACCCACAGTTAACAAACAAAGAGTGGTTATTTGATATGTCATTCTTGGCAGACTCAAAACTAAACGATTTGAATCTTGAACTACAGGGTAAAAGCAGAAATGTATTAGACATGATAAGCTCGATAGGAGCTTTTCAGCAACTTATAATGCTGTTGAAAGCGAATATAAAAAATTGAAGCAATTTCCAAGCATTGGAAAATATTTTCACACACATCCACATCCTGACCCTGCTCAATTCAACCCCAACAAAATGATTCTCGAAATTGAAGTTGTTGGAAAACAATTTTTGACAAGATTTGAAGATTTTGGTAAGATTGAAAATATTGCACTATTTTTTTCAAATGTGTTTTAAAAAGATATCAACATAGAAGAAATTGCATGTCAAATATCTACAATATTTGAAGCAAATCAATATAAACTAGAAATGGAAATCAAACTTTAAAATGATTTGTATTTGGAAATACACTAAAGAGAAATACCTAAATCTTGACGAATGCGACAAAATAATTAATGTCTTGCTTTGGCTCGACGTATTTGGCGGAATTCGCCTGTTCTGATATGAATGTGTTTAAATCAAAAATAAGAAATTTTTTAACTGATGAACATCTTGACAATGTTTACGATTATCTTTTATCGTATGATCCCGCCTTTGAAGATATTGCCAAATCCATGCAATGTCAACGATCTCATTAGTATTAGTCTTATGTTAGTTAGTTAGTTAGTATTTACTATATTCCTAATTTTGTTATTTTGTATCAGATATTATATAAATTTCAATACTTTTTGTTCCATGCAATGCCAACGATGTCATTAGTATTAGTCCTGTGTTAGTATTTACTATGATCCTAATTTTGTTATTTTATATCAGATATTATATATATATTTCAATACTTTTTGTTCCTGCTGATATGTTTAATAAACATTATATAATAGATTATCACGTCTGCTAAGCGTGAAATAAGTGAAGAATGAGACTAAGTGACTGCAATGAATTTATAAAAGTACACCGAAACAAAAAAAACATTATCTTAAATTAATTGGCGATCAATTTATTAATTGGCTAAAAGTGCAGCCCTGAGAATAAGAATCTACATAAAAAAAATTAATTGGGAGGTGCACTCCATGACCAAGGACCCCCTGTGTCCCGCTACGCGTTTTGGTAGAGCTTGGCAACAATATATACCAAAAAGTAGAACGCCACTACAAAATGGTTGGACAGCCCTGCTTTAGATAGTTTAAAAAACTTAAGACAGAAGAGACATCACCAGAAACAAATATCACCTACCTGAAATTATACCAAGAAATAAAAATAGGAAAGTAAACAGAAAGATTTGCCGACAGTGCTACAAAGAAGGAGAATATAAACGAAGTAATTACTGTTGTCCTACTTGTGTTGGTAATCCTGGATTATGTTTGGGAGAATGTTTCAAGCGTTTTCTCGATGTTATTTTTTCGTTATTCAACTTATTTTTTTTAACTATTTTTGAAATAATTTTTTATAAACTTCTTAATGATGTATTTTCATTCTACCTTACATTGTACACATGGTGTTCAATTCGCTCCTCGAAATACAAAATTTCCGAGTAGCGAACTGCACACCTGGTGTGCAATGCTCCTGGGCACCAAAAATCGTCGTCTCGAATGGGTTAACAGTACCAAAATCGAGAGAGTGGTCTTGTCTTTGATTAACACGCCAAACAATTATCTAGACTGGATCATGATTAACAGTTTAGAATTCAATAACTCAAGTCCAGAGATCTCGGGAAAGTAGATAAAAATAGAAAAGTAAAACTGATTTACACAGCATACTGTCCTTTTTGACGGAATGCTGGTCTTCATGCGCTAGTCTGCACATGAGGGAAAATACAAATAGGCTGTCTAATCTTATCTGTCTAGTCTTGTCTATTTGGTCTGTCTAGTATTGTCTGTTCAGTCTTGCCTGTCTAGTGTTTTCAGTCTGGTCTTGGAAGGCTAGTTTTGTCAGTCTAGTCCTGACAGTCTCGTTTTATCAGTCTAGTCTTGTCTATCTAGCCTTGTGTGTTTAATCATCTCTGTTTGGTTTTGTCAATTCAGTCCTCTCTGTTCGTCTTGTACGTCTGGTCTTGTCTGTCAGCAGTTACCTATTTAGTCTTGTGTAACTATTATTGTTTGTCTAGCCTTGCCAATCTAGTCTTGTCTGTTTCATTTCTAATCTAATAGTAGCTGTCTTGTTTTATGCACTGTTGCCGCCACCTAACCTGGTATTATCAATCTACTTTTCCCGACTATTATTATTAGTCTTGTTTCATTGAATAAGCTTGCAAATCCACTTTGTTTATTAAATCTAGTCCTAGTCACAAAAGATAAATTTCTTTTATTACGTTACCTAAATAGATTCGGTTAAATTCAATTTAAAATTAACAAAAATTAAAAGAAATTTAAAGTGAAATTTGATGTTATATAATCTAATTTTATGTTTTAGGTGTAATTTGGTAGCACTAAGGTATCTAATATTATAGTTATTAATTTATCTAGTATTAGTCAGTAAGTTATTTAATATTGTAAATTAGTTACCTATTTAATTGTTTTTATATGGAAACAGTCGAAATAAACATTGAAAAAACAGATACGGAATTTCTTGTAAGAATTTTTTCGTATATTTGCAATTTCACTACTCATTTTTCACTCGTAAATGAATAAAACTATGAAGATTAATCTCAATTTGATTAATAACTTTCGGCAAGAAAAACTAAAATTAACGCGGAAAAGATGCAAAAAACATAATTTTTTTAAAGAATTAAATATCCGTCAAGCCCTGGGGGATGTAAACAAAGCTTTCTCCGTCCCGCTGCAAAAATAACGCAATCAAAAGAGAAACGTTAAAGGTTAACTATCACCCAGATAAGATAAGATAACAAAACAAAACAAACTCGGCTTCTAATCTCCAACAAACACGCGAAAAAAACTTTGAAACTCACCCGTTTGGACGAAAAAAACCAAACCCACACACACAATGAACGTTTGTTGTGACGGCGCCATGTTTGTCATACAACTGCAACTTTCTGCTTCAAGCTTCTGGTATACCACACCTAGTTTTAAAGGTGTTCGCCAGGTAAAGCGTCGTAGTTACCTGTAAATCTGTCCGTACGTTCAACCAATCAAGGCCTAGACTAAATTATTGTCACTCTAATCCCCCAAGAAATAAGTTAATCCCTACGTCTGGTTACAACACTTTTAGACGACTAATGTTACACAGAACTCGGACTAGTTCTAGGAAAGTTTGTAATATTTAATTAAGAGATAATTCTTGGTAGTAATCATCAACAAATGAATCACGCTGCTTCGAGCTAATTGGCTCGAATTAAGTTTACTTGAACTTATGTTTATGATCTCATGTTTCCAACTCGACTTATGTTTAACAAAAACTACAATCTTTAAGATTCTTTAACAATATCAGTTATACAAAATTTAACAGACTGGGCACGTTGGTCTGGACTAGCGACACAATCATTTATTAGAATAGACACATTGTTCTGGAATATAGACAGAATTTTTTTATAACACGTTGAAATGGGCTAGAGACAAACTAATTTATTTCCTAATTACGGGAGATTTTATTTGTAGGGGGTGTAAAGGTGTAAGATAATGGGAGGTACGTGTAAATTGGGATAGGTTTGGGATTTAAAGTAATCGGATTATAAAAATTCTTAGAAACTTTGGTCAGATTTGTCAAATACAGAACTATCTATATAACTCCAATTACTCAAATGTCAAGTTTAGACTCAAATGTCAAGTTATTTCGCGCTCTTAATTGGCCTAATCTAGTCTTGAAGGTTTTATTTCGTTTGTCTAGTCTAGTTTATTCCGTCGTTTAACGGATATCGCTAGCCTATTCAGTCTGGTTAGTCTAATCTTCTCAATATTTACTAGTTCTATCTATTGAGTCTTATTCATATAATCTTGTCTGTCTAGTCTACTTTGCCCCATCTGTTTAGTTTTATTAAACAATCTGCTTGCGTAGTCCTGTTAATGTAGCCTTGTCTGTCTAGTTTTGTCTGTTTAGTCTTGCCTGTCTAGTCTTCTCTGTCTAGTGTTGTCTGTCTAGTCTTGTCTGTTCAGTATTATCTGTCCAGTATTGCCTGTCAAGTCTTGCCGTTCCAGTTTTGTCAGTCCAGCCTTGTCTTTCAAGTCTCATTCGTCTAGTTTTGACTCTCCATTGTTATCTGTCCAGTCTAAGTTATAGTCTAATCTTGCATATCCAGTCTTATCTGTCTAGTCTTGTATGTCCAGTCTTGTCTGTTCGGCATTGTTTGTCCAGTTTTGTCTGTCCAGTATTGTCTGTCCAGTCTTGTCCATCGAGTCTTGCCTGTCCAATTTTGTCGGTCCAGTCTTTTCTGTTAGTCATACCTGTTAAGTCTTGTATGTCCAATCTTCTCTGTGCAGTTTTGTTTATCCAGTTTTGTTTGTCCAGTCTTGTCTGTCCAATCTTGTCTGTCCAGTCTAGTCTGTCCACTCTTGTATATTTAGTCTTGTGTGTCTAGTCTTGTATCGCTAGTCTTATCACTTAGGATTAATGTAACTAGCACACATTTAAAGAAACAAGTCTTCAAAAAACCTATAGCTACTTCAAAGTTTGATAACTTGTGAACTAGTGAAACTTCTTATTATGGTGCATTATCAGTTGCGGACGTTGCCAATTTTAACTTTGTTGGCTGCACTCCGAAACAGATCTACTGAAGTGAATCCTTACCATTCACGCAGATTATGCAACCATGAATGTCTTCGTCTACCCGGTCCTCTTTTGCTGTCTGTTTTGCCCTGTTAGATGAGTTGCAGGATACTATACTTCTCCTGACGCATTATATGCCCAAGGTATTTCGTTTTTTAACAGTGAATGAGATTTCTCTCTGTTTGCCGACTCTGTGGAGAACCTCCTCGTTGGTGATGTGACCGGTCCACGATATTCGTAAAATGCGACGGTATACCCAAATTTCGAAGACCTCCAGTTTCTTCATAATTCGGTCTGCCGTTGTCCATTCTTCTACCCCTATAGAAGAATTGAAAATATGTACCACTTAGCTAATTTGATTTTTCTCTTCAAAGATATATTTTTGCTAGTACAACTTTTTGTCACAGTTGTCGTTTACTGATAACCATCCATTTAGTTTTTGAAACATTGAGCTTCAAACCGCACTGTTCGCCGATATTCGTTGACTAGTAAAACTAGCTTGATATAATCCTAATGTCTGTAGGTTCAGCAGACTTTATTCTACAAGTGTACTAAACTGAATTCAGTAAGTCCAATTGGATTGCTAGCTGAGACTTGTAGGATTAATTTAACTAGTTCAATTAAAAATCTAAAAAAAACTTAATTGACTTATAAGCTAGATAATTAGGAACTGACGATTTAATATAATGTTCATACTTAGATTCAGCAGACATTATTCTACAAATTTATTTACTCTAGTTAGTCTAGTTAGAGTTCTACCTGAGTGCTACATTTAGGATTAATGTCTAGTATACTTTGTCACTTTATGTCTAGTATTGTCTGTGTAGTTTTGTCTGTAGAGTGTTGTTTGTTTAGTCTGGTCTGTCTACTCTTTTCTGTATCGTCTAATCTGCCAAGTCCTGACTGTCTTTTCCTGTCTGTCTAGACCTCCCTGCCTAGACCTGTCTGTCTACTCTTGTCTATGTAGTCCTGCCTCATCTTTTGGAGATCTCCATACACATGATTTAGCATTTAGGTCACCAGCTATGATTACATATTTTGGTTTAATGAATCTAACCCTACTCTTTATGGAATGAAGTAATCTTTCAAGATGTATTTTGTCCCCATTTGGTGAGCTATAGCATCCGAAAATCAGTAGCTCCTCTGTATTTATCCATACACACCCTGTTTCCTTTCTTGCTTTATTTACTTTTATCATTCTGTCCATAACTCTTATTGCCACATCCTTATCAACATCGGTGAACCACCAGTCATCATCAGTCATTTTTTTATTTGGCTCACTTACAATTAATACGCTGGCTTGTGTCTGAGCAGCTGTGGCTATTAGTAAATCTTGTACTGCCCTGCACCTGTTTAGGTTTGTTTGTATTACCTTGAAAGTGCCAGCGCCTGTCTGTATTTAGGACACTTGTCGCTGTCCGGTCTATGACCTTTCTTTTCGCACAACGGGCAGTAGGTTTCCTTTACGCAGTTCTTCGCTAGATGTCCTTCCTCTGCGCAGTTTAAGCAGTTTTTGGTCCTGTCTTCTCCTCTACAATCTTTTGCAACATGGTCAAGCCTCCAGCATCGGAAGCATCTCTTGACATTTATCCTCTGCTCTATGCTACAAAAGGTGACCCCTATTAGAACTTCTTTCATCTTACATCTTACGTCATTACTAACCTCAACGTTTATCTGTCCTTCTTTTCTTGTTTCTGCAGCCGTTTCTAGGACCTGCTTTACCTCCTCAGGAGTGGTAATCGCATCCAGTCTTCTGATGTGTAGAACCGTTTTTTTGTCCGAGTTTTTGTCCGTTTTTGAGTTCATCCGTATGTTTTTATACCCCAGCCTTACTTTGAGGATGTCTCCTAATTTTTCAGCGTCTCCTTTTTGTTTATCGACAGCCAGCAGCAGGTTTCCGTTTTTTGTCTTTCTTATTTGTGTGATGCCGGTTGCTTCGCTATGGGTTTGTATTTCACCTTTCACTTTCTTTAATAGGTCAGCATAGCCGATTTCATCACTCTTTACTATTATAGCTTCCGTGCTTTTATTTTTCCCTTCGCCCTTGGGGGACCTTTTTTCGTCTTTTTTGTTTGTGTACATTCTCTGGGGATGTACACATGTACCATCACAGGAGTGCCATACATAGCTATTTCTAGAAGTTTCGCATTTTATTAATTTCCAGGCCTGTAATATGTGGGATGGCTATCTGAGTTTTGTGGTTTCCTTCTAGGCTGTCCCGTAGGTCCTTAAATATTTCAAGTATGTCTATTTCTCTTAAGCTCTTTGGTTCCAGTTTGTAGACAAAACTCTCCGTAGTCTTAATTTCCCCATCTTTTTTTCTCTTTATAGAGTGTACCAAAAGTAGCCGACCTTTGTTTCTCCCTCCATTTCCCGCAGTTCGGGATATCTATCGGCCACTTGTCTGAGTATTCCCTTTTTCTTTCTTCGTGCAGTACACATATACCTAGATGTAGCCCTACTCCGGCATTAACTGGGTTGCCTTCTACTACCACCGAGTTATTATATATATTTTGCGGCCAGTTCCTCTCGCAAAGTTTCCGCTTCCTCCTGTTCAGTGTCTGCTTCCCCTTTGCATCTTTTGCAGTAGGAGTTCTCTTGATCCTCTCTACGAGATATTTTTCGGCTTCTTCGAGTTCGCCAACTCTAGCCCGGAGGCACCCGTTTGCCGTCCTAATCTCTTCTAGATCGTTTCTCAAAGTTCTATTTTCGCTTGCCAGATCTTCTATTTGTATACGGAGTTCAGCCATTTCCCTTTCATATTTTTCTTCTCTGGGCTCTTCTCTTGCGCTCGCGTTCCGAGACTTTGAATACACTCATTCTTTGCTAACCATTTTTGCAAGGGAATTTATATCGGCGGCCAGTTTTTTCACAGCTTTATGGCAATTTTGATTTTCTTTGCCAAATTGGATTAGTTCCTCCGTCTTTTTGGTAAGCTTATTTAGAGTCACCCAATGCGCGATCTGTGTAGGCTGCGCTAACAGGGAAATCTGTTCTTCGCACTTCCGTTTTTTTGGGTTATTTTGGTCCAACTCTATCTGAGCAACCGTGCTTCTTACACTCTGGCCCCACGTAGCGGCTCTTTCTCGCGTTGGAGACCTCGCTATTCGAGGCCTTGCCCTAAAGGGATTTTGTTCCCTGGGTTTTCCCGAGTCTCCATCTATGGTCTGTCTGTCCCCTCTTTTGGATCGCTCCGATTCCTTCGCGTATTCCTTTTCATTTGCCGGTTCGTCACTAGTTCCGATCTTTTCATCTGAACCATCCTTATCCTTATTACTGCCCGTTTTCATTGCCAAGTCGTCATTTTTTATCCCCGTCGTAGGTGTATCGAAAAGCGCCTCCTCCGTAACCCATGAGGCAGCGTCTGACAAGTCAGACGGAGGGATTTCCTTTACCACAGGACTCTCCCGGAGATTCTTTTTCTTCTCGAAATCCATAGTTTTGTTTTTTTTTGCCAGGTGGTGGGGCTGCCATCTACGGCCCCCTGGCTTGCCTCCGTTTCCATAGCCAAAGTCGTCAACTTCCAGAGTGTCTACCCGCCAGCCATAACCATTTGGATCGCCATTTCCCTCGCCAGGTAATTATATAATCAGACCGTCCTGCGAGCCGCCCTTGTTTGGGCTGCCACCTTGTCGAGGGAGCTTTTAAAAAGAGCACTTACCCTCTATGTCATCTCGTATCATCTCGTATTCAGCGTCGGGGTGATCTAGTCCTGCCTGTCTAGCCCTTTCTGTCCAGTTTTGCTAGTCTATTACTGTCTGTCTAGTCCTGTCTATCTTGTCTTGTTTGTCTAGTCCTCTCTGTCTTGCCTTGTCCACTCTTGTCGAGTCTTGTCCAGTCATGTTCAGTCTTGGCCAGACTTGTGCAGTCTTGTCAGGTCATATCCAGTCTTGTCCAGTCATGTTCAGTCTTGTCTAGTCTCGTCCAGTATGGTCCGGTCTTGTATGATCTTGTCCGGTCTTGTTAGGTCTTGTCCGGTCTTGTCTAGTATTATCTAGTATTGTGTAGTCTTGTCTACTCTTGGCTGGTCTTCTCTGGTCTTGCCTGGTCTTATCTGGTTTTGCCTGGTCTTTTCTGGTCTTGTTTCATCTGTTCAGTCCTGTCTGTTCGGTCTTGTCTGTGCAGTCTTGTCCGTCCATTCTTATCTGTCAGTTTTGTCAGTCCAGTCTTGTCTGTCCAATCTTGTATGTCCAGTCTTGCCTGTCCAGTCCTGCCTGTCCACTCTTGTTTATCCAATCTTGTCTGCCGAGTCTTGTCTGTCTAATCTTGTCTATCCAAACTTGTCTGTCCAGACTTTTCTGTCCAGTCTTGTTTCTTCAGACTTGCCCGTCTAGTCTTGTATGACTAGTCTTTTCACTTAGGATTAATGTAACTAATTCACCGATATATAAAGTATCAATTCCTCAAAAAACTTATAGCTATTTCATAGTTTGATAAAACTACTGGACTCTCGGTCTAGTCATGTCTGTCTTGTCTGGTCTGTCTAGTCCTATCTATCTAGTTTTTTCTGCTAGTCATACCTCTATAGTCATGTTTGCTTAGTCCAGTCTGTGTAGTCCTATCTGTCTAATCAGGTATGTCGAGTCCTGTCTGTCTAGTTCTGTCTGTCCAGTTCTGTCCGTCTAGACCTGTTTGTCTAGTCTTATCAGTCTAGTCTTGTCTATCTAATTATGTCTGTGTAGTCCTGTATGTCTATGTTGAGTCCTGTCTGTGTAGAACAGTTTGTCTAGTCCTGTCCGTCTAACCCTGCCTGTCTAGTCTTGTCTATCTAGTCCTCTCTGTCTAGTTCTGTCTGTCTAGTCGTGTCTGACTAGTATTGTTTTTTTTTTGGAGGATGGGTAAAATACATTTACGTACAGCTCCCAGTGCTCCAAGTTGCTCTGGGGAGTGTGGGACTACTCGCCTAGGTGACTAGACCACCCACTAAAAAACCCACTCCTCAATTCTACTCCTTGCACCACGGAGACCGTTAAGTATTACTTGGGGTGTAGGATTGTCATAATGTCCCGTTTATTTATTTCTATTATCCCTTTCCTCGTGAGCTTTGCTTTCCATAATCTGTCTTATAGTATCCTCGATATCCTTCCAATTGTCAGGTGTTTCCAGCATTAGGTCGATGATGTTCTCCAGCGTTAGAGGTCTTCCGAATTTTGAAGTAAGGTTCCTTCTGTTTTTTTCCCATTTATGGCACTTGAAAAGCGTGTGCTCCGCATCGTCTTTCTCGTCGCAGAAGCGGCAGTTCGGCGAATCGATTATTTTAAATTTATGTAAATAACTTTTGGAAGTCCCCGTGTCTTGAGATGGCTTGTGTTGTATAGTGTGTGATTTCTCTGTGCTTCCGCTCTGTCCATATTTTATCATCGGTATTAGTCGTTTTGTCCATCTGGCTGTTTGCGGCTGGCTGTCCCATCTTTCCTGCCATTTTTTTTTTCTATCTTGTCCTCTGTTTTCAGGTCCTGCGTCGTATGTGTTGGTCCTTTCTTCAATTAGCAGGTCTATAGGTGGTGTTCCCGTTATGACTTGTAGCGCTTCGGTAGAGGCTGTCCTATATGCCTCAGCTATTTTGATTAGTAGTTTGCTCTTGTTATTATGTTTTTATTTTTTTTGAATTTGATCGCCATTTGCCACATAGGTGCTCCGTATAGTAGTGTGGAATACACAATTGACGTCCGTACTTTCCTTTTTTCCTCCTTCGGTCCTCTTATCTTAGGCAGGACCATGTTTAGTCTTCTGACCGTACCTTCCGTTTCCTTGACGGTTTCTATAATATGTCCTGTCATGTTTTGGTCAGTGTCGAACTATACCCCATGATATTTTGTCGCAGGCATCGTCTCTATGTCATTATTTCCCACTGTTATCGTCAAGTGCCAAGTGACTTCCCGTCTTGCCACTATCATTACGGCCTCCGTTTTTTCTGGAGCCAGTGTCAGTTTTTTCATATACATCCATTGTAGTATTTTGCTGATCGCCGTTTCAGTTGTTTGTGTAATTTTTTCAGCCGTCATACCGCTAACGACCAACGCTATATCATCTGCGTACCCTATGATGGTTACTTCTTAGGGCATTTCTATTTTAAGGACACCGTCGTAGTAAATGTTCCATAACGTAGGTCCCACGACAGAGCCTTGAGGAACTTCGCACGTTACTTCATCTCACCACTTTCCCCTACTTGTCTAGTATTGTCTATGTGGTCTTGTCGGTCTAGTTTTCTCTGTCTAGTTATGTCTGTTTAGTTTTGTCTGTCTAGTCTAGTCCTACCATTGTCTAGTTCTGCTTTCTGTCTAGTCCTATCTGTCTATGTCCAATCCTGTCTGACTAGACCTGTCTGTCTAGTCCTGTCATGTCATGTCATCCTTGTCATGTTTGTCTTGTCTTCTCTGTCGAGTCATGTCTGTCTAGTCCAGTCTGTCTATAGAGATATCCTGACAGAGCTTCAAGAAAGAAAAATGTATCCATACATTTTGCGCCTTATTTTCAGCTACCTGTCTAACAGAAAAATAGTAATAGAATAGGCGGAGAATCCGCCGAATGCGAGGTAACCAGTGGTGTGCCGCAGTGTTGCGTTATGGTGGGCCCTATGCTTTGGAACATCTTATATGATGGCGTAGTGAGGCCTCCCATACGGCATATAAATTGTTGGCTTCGCTAATGATATAGCCATTGTTGCCACAAAAGGCTTAAGCTGACAGCAGAGAAAACAGAAGCTGTTCTCCTTACGGGCCAAAGGAAGATAGGACCCATACATTTGAAAGGGAAAGGGGAGACAATAATCCCAAAAGAATTTGTAAAATATCTAGGGATAATTATTGACAGGCGACTCTCCTTTAAAGAGCACATCAAACAGTTGACGGCTAAAGGGAGGCCGTTAAAACAACCAAGGCCTTAAGCAACCAAGGTCCGAAAAGAAGAATGCTAGCTGCCGTAGTTCAATCTGCCATCCTGTATGGCGCCCCGGTATGGACTAAAGCCATAAAAAAATCTATACTTCTCTCTAGCGAAAAATAACAATAAGAGTCTACAGCGCGTATAGGACGATATCAAGAGATGCTGAACTTGTGATAGCTAGTATCCCGCCAATAGAGTATACCATCGAGGAATGAGTCCTGCTTCATGAAGCAAGAAACGACCCAACAGTGATAAACAAGGAGTAAAGAAGAAAAAACGCTAGGGTGCAAACGCTCGCAAAATGCAAAGAATGTGGGCCAATGCTAAATTGGGGTCGTGGACTAGGCTCCTTATCCCACAGAGAGAACCATGGGCTACAAGACAACATAGGGAGGTTAGCTATTATATAACGCAGGCACTCAGCGGCCATGGTTCTTTTAAAGAATACACCTGCCACATCGGCAGCACAGCAGACAATCTGTGCATATACTGTGGTTGCACAGATAGTGTTCAGTACACTATTTTTGAGTGCGACCGATGGGTCCCGGAAAGAGAAACATGGATAAACCAGGCACGATCCGAACTGAAAGTGACAACATTAGTTAAAATAATGCTGAGATCGCCTACCGACTGGGCGTACTCCGAGGACATGTTCTTCTTATTCTTCTTCTTCTGGCGCTACAGCCCAATTCCACTTTATGGGGCCACTTCCTTCCATCTTTCTAGTTTAAGAATTCGTCTGGCGTCCTGGTCTACTTCATCCTCCCATCTTTTTCTTGGCCTTGCTATCGGCTTCTTCCCCTCCATTCGGCCGATCAGGATTCTTTTGGGCATTCTTCCATCTGGCATTCTTATAATGTGGCCTGCCCACCGGATGCGCTGCAGTTTCACGTATATCGACACTGGTTGGTCTTTAAGGGCCTGATATACTTCCTTGTTGGATGCCTCCTATATTCTTCATTTTCCCGTACTGGTGCTAGGATCTTTCTTAATATTTTTCTCTCGAACGCGTCTATTTTTGCTTCCTTCTTTACGGTGAGGATCCACACTTCCGCAGCCGGACGTGAGTATTGGTCGGCTGATTGTTTTGAACACCTTAAGTTTTGTGTCTTTGTGTATCACATTGGGCTTGAGTACATTCACCAATGAGAAATACGCTTTATTTGCCATCATCACTCTGGCTCTAATTTCCGCGTCATCCAGGCCTTTGCTATTGATGTTTGCGCCCAGATACTTGAAGTCGTTCGCTTCTTCCAAGTTGTCTTGTGTTTGTATTCTTGGTGTATCCGTTCTACTTTGCACTAGCGACTTTGTTTTGTCGGTGTTGTTTTGGAGGCTGATTGCTTGGGCAGCTGATTTTGGTGCTGTATAGCTTCTGCTGTATTAGCTTACTTCGTGGCTCGTATTGAGAATCCCATTATGTCAATATTATCCGCGTATGCTGCGAGTTGTACGTAATTGTTTATTAGCGAGTTGTCTCTCCCTATTCCATTATTTTTTATTACATGCTCCAGGGCGAGATTGAACAGCGTCAGTGCAAACCCATCGCCTTGTTTCAGCCCTTGTACACATGTAAAGCTTTCCGATAAATTTCCCTGTGCGGTGCATTCCGACATGGTGAGTTGGACAAGTCTTACCAGCTTTTCTGATATGCCCAGTTCTGTCAGTATCACGAATAGCCTACGTCTCTGTTTATGGAGTCGTATGCTTGTTTAAAATCGACGAACACATTGTATTATATACGTCGACATTGTGTTCCCATGCTTTGCTGAGAGTACGTTTGACGTGTATTTGGTCTACTGTCGATCTTCCAGGTCTAAAACCTGCTTGGTACTCTCCTATTTAGTCACAAAACATAATCAGCGGTACAGAAAAAGACGAAAGAACGAAACAAGACGTAGATAGAAACAAATTTTGAACCCCTGAACACTGGTGTGAATGGGGAGTGTAGGAATCGAGAAACACTTATAACATATACAACGACATCTTGAGGAAATGTTAATAGCGGTACCAAGATGCTCATGATTCAGGGCGGGGGGGGAGGGGGGGCGTCCCCACCAAAAAAAGTCCTGCCTGTCTAACCCTGTCCGTCTTGTCCTGTCTATAAAGACCTCTATGTCTAGGGCTCTCTGTCTAGTTATCTCTGTCTTTCTAGCTCTAGTTCTGTCTGTCTAGTTTTTTTTGTCTAGTCATGTCTGTTTAGTCTTGACTACTCTAGTGTCTAGTCCTACCTCTCTAGTCATGTTTGCTTTGTACTGTCGGTCTAGTCCAGCCATACTCAAACTGCGGCCCTCGGGCCGCATGCGGCTCGACAAGCTATAGAAAGTTGCTCACCCGTTGTAGCTTCAAATTCTATTAATAACGTTACTAAGCCAATTACCTATTTAAAATTCCGCGGTAATAATAGGTGCAGGGAACTGGTTGCACACCAGTTGCACACTGCGACATATGACTCAACGGGCGGCGAGAGAAGACGTTTCTTTCAAATACGTTTCAAAGTTAGTCACTCATGAGAAATGAGAAATTGGCTTTTTTGAAAAGATCTTTGCAACAATAACAAAATGTTATGTCGGTGGCATTATCGCAAGATGCAGTGGTAACTAAAGCATAGTATGAAATTTGTTATATTCTTGATAAAATATGAAACCGTTTACCGACGCAGATATTGTAAAAGAATGTTTCGTGAATGGTGAAAAAAACAGATATTTTTTATAAATTAAAAAATACAGCTCTCTGATTCTACTTGTGTGAGACGTATTGAAGATATCGCCAAGCATATTCGTAATAACGTAATTGGCCACTTGAAGAAGTTCTTTAGCTTAGCTTTTGACTCCAGTGCCGATATTTCAGCAACATAACAATGTTTGGTTTTTGTTAGATATTGCACTGAACAGAATGCACATATTGCGTGAATTATATCCGAGCACGAGAACTAAACCACAAAAGATTTAAAAATCTTTTGGAAGAAGTTGGTAGCCAATATAGCGAAGTTGAGGAAGAGAAGAGAGGAAAAGAAAAGGAAGAGTTTTGGAACGGTTTTCATTACGTCAAATTCAGTTTTACAGCTAAATGATAAAAATTATCCCGAACTGCGAAATAACAGATGGTAGTGTCTTTTATATGTGACATTACTGAGAAACTCGACAGCTTTAATCGAAGTTTGTTTGTGAAAACAAAATAATTGAAAGATTGAAGTTATTTAGAAGATAGAGAAGGAAGGATCAATGTAAGACTAAAAAATGTGCCTAAATTCTGCTTATGTGCTTATGCAAATGCTTGCATCCATATATCTTTGTGAATTATCCTATTCCAAGATGAGCATGCAAAGAACATATACAGGAACCGGCTTACAGATTTTTATCTCGATAACGTATTGGGAGTAACGTGCAAGAATTACAAGCCTGATCTAAATGAAATTGTTAAAAAATGTTCCCAATATCATCGTTCTCATTAAAATTTAAATAAACAATCAAATGTAATAGTTTTACTTTTGAACACCTAATTAACAGATGTTGTGATTTGTATAGCGGCCCGCGGGACAGAGCTAAAATCTGAAAGTGGCCCCAGAAAAAAAAATGTTTGAGTATGGCTGGTCTAGTCTTATCTGTCTAGTCTGCTCTTTCAAGCCCTGACAGTTTAGTCATATCTGTCTAGTCCTGTCTGGCTAGTTCTCTCTGTAAAGTCCATTTTGTGTAGTCTTCTCTGTTTAGTTTTGTATGACAAGTGATCAGTGTCTGGTCATGTATGTGGGGTAATGTCTGTCGATTCCTGTCTGCCTAGTTCTGCCTGTCTAGCCCTGTCTGTCTAGTCTTGTCTGTATAGTCCGGTCTGTCTGCTTCTGTCTGTCTGGTTTTCTCAGTCTAGTCATGTCTGTTTAGTCTTGTCTGCCTAGTCTTATCTAGGTACTCTTAATCTTGTTAATTATGGAACCTTTGGGAAGCAATTAGGGTCAGGCGGGGTAATTGGAAAATCGGGGTAATTGGAAACAAGATCAGTAGAGTATATTGACGGAAACGAATTGTACTAACAAACTCAAATCAGTGTTTCCCATGATCAGCTACGTATCTAATAAATTCTCACCCGCCTTCAGTATCTATCTTGAAAACAAAACACCTGCTTTATTGAAACCTTCCACTTTTTTGTGTTGTGTTGTGTTGTGTTGTGAAAGGAGGTTTTTTTATTTATTTTCCCACTTTAATAAAAAGTAAATTTAAAAACTACTTTTGCTTTGAATTATAATAGTTTGTGAATGTTTTAAGAGCATGAACGACTTCATATATATTTTTTATAGTTACGCTGCTCTGTTTACAATTACCCCATGCATTTTATACTTTGGGGTAAAGTTAAACAAACTTATTTTTCTAAATATACTTCTTTTATCTTATTAAATTGCTATAGAAAACTTGTAATAATTAAAGTTTGTAATGCTGTACACGATGGGACAAATAAAAAAATGAACTACAGGGAAGCAGAAGCGCATTATGGAGTTCCTACTTCAGTAATTTTTAATCGAATTAATGGACGCAAAATAGAAATTAAAAAGATGGGGGCGGGTCGTCCTACTGTTCTGCTATCCGATGTAGAGGAAAAGCTTGTTAAATGTCTTTTGGCTATAGCTCAAATGGGCTGGCCCTGTGATATAATTGAACTCAAAAGACTTGTCCAAGAATATATTATTAAGAATAAATTTCAAACCAGATTTAAAGATTTCCAGGCCTTCCTGGAGATCACTGGTATCAAGGCTTCATGAGGAGGCATCCGAATTTATCGCTAAAAAACCTAAGCATATGCAAAAGGCTAGAAAAACTGCAAGAGGTCCTTTCGTCATATATGATTTTTTTGATAAATTAAAAGAAACTTACGAGCGTCATGGAATAAATCATAATGTCGCCGATGATGAGAATAGTTTTGATTTAGAATGCAGATGAAAGTGGATTTTTACAGGACCCTACCAGATTAAGAGGTATCACCGGGAAAAGGGTCACCGCTTGGTAGAGTTTCTAGCGGTTCCGGAAGAGAATCGACTACCGTTTTGGCCTGTATTTCAGCAAGTGGTGGATTTTTGCCTCCACTGGTAATATTTAAGGAAGCAGCGGTCCAACCCCGCTGGATATCAGAGTTGGGCTACCCAAAGACTCATTATGGAGCAACGGTAAATGGATGGATGGAAGAACCTACATTTTTTGACTGGTTTTCAAAAATGTTCGTTGTACATGTTGAAAAAGTACGGAAAAATAATTGTCTCGAAGGCAAAGCAGCAGTTTTGCTGTATGATGGGCATAGTTACCAAATCAATGTTCGGATTATAGAAGCTGGTATAGCAGCAAAAATACAAATATTAAAATTTCTAAACCATTTAACTGACCTCTAAAACTACAGCCTCTACACAAAAAAGTGTTTGAGACACAAAACAGTGTTTGAAACAGTGTTTGTTAATTATGGAAAATCGCAGATGGGTAAATCGATAATTCGAATGTCGAAATCGAAATTTATAGCGTTGTTAGGCCAACTTTGGCCATAGGCAATGAAAAAGACAAACATATTGAATGGCGTTTTTCCTTTAAATCCACCGAAATTCCCTGAGAGCCTGTTTGACCCGATTGATTTGGCGACATATAGAAGAAGTTGGTGGCGATGGTGAAACCATCAAATGATCTACAAATCCCTTGCGCTAGTAGTCAGGGCTTCATTGCCTTAAATAATCAAGTCACTGATGTCACGAATTGTGGACTACCACGAGATTTATTTAGTTCCTCATTTGACATCATGCCACGTAACAATGACGCCTCTTGTGACCTGGAAGGGATCTTGGATTTAAGCTTTCCCCGTATTCAATCACCTCAAAAAACAACTGTTACTGATATAGTAGAAATTACCTCTTTTTATTTGACATGGGTTATTCTGAGGTTCAATTATGGGTTGGGGGTAATTAAAAACAATGTTTTGGGGTAATTGTGAACAAGGCTGTTAAGAAACAAAGATAATAAATTAATATTACAACGTACCTCCCGTAATTGGTACTGCATAATGAACGTATTTAATTGAGTCGGACTAGAAAAATATGTTTACATTTACCCCAAATTATAGGGGTAAATGGAAACAACAGGGGTAATTGTAAACAAGCTATAAATATAACATAAACATATGCAAAATTAGTTTCAATGGAAACATCTTTTAGTCATATGAATTAATTAAAGAAACTCATAATCGATTTACGAATTTTTAGTTTCAACTGTTAGCTACATACATTTTTAGGTAGAATCAGAGGCGGATTTAAGGGCGGGCGCAGCGGGCGCGCGCCCGGGGCCCCCTATCTCTAAGGGGCCCCGCAAAAACCTTACACTTCTTTCTAATGGCAACAATTTGGGTTTCATATGTGCAATTTTAATTACGTACTTGATCTTTGAATTAATCACTGACCTAAAAAAGGCGGCCTAAATTTGATATTTTCTTTTCATTGGTGTCTGGAAAATGAAACGAATCAGGAATCTATCAGGAGCCAAAAAAGACAAATTCAAAAAAGACGCAAGCAAGCTTTCAACCAACAGAAAGGAGCATTGGACAAATTTGTAACTGGCTCTTGTCACTCAGGCCATCATAATTCGAGCAGCAATTAAAATGAAGAACAAGGAGTATCCATCAGTCAACGAAAAGAGTTAGTTGAAGTTGAAAACCAAGGTATAGAAAGCAACAATGATGACCAAAATGAAGAACCAGTCAATAGTCAACCAGGTGAAAAACTTAGAAAACATTGAAACTCTAACGGAAAATATACCATTCGAAGTTACATTAAATGATATTGCTGTCCGGCCTAACGTTTTATCGATACGATTATAGGCGAGGTAACTACACTTAAATCGGTCTATAAACACGGTGATTTATTACAGCATTTATTAGAGAGGCTTGTGTAAAGATCATTTTTTACAGAAAACTTGAATGGTGAAAAAGGAGAAAGGACGTGGCAATTTTTTTTCGATACATCCAAATCAATTTATTGTTATCCATGCAAAATGTTTTCGGGCTTAAAGTCTAGAATAATTACAGGATTCCAAAATTGGACACATGTTGGAATAACTTTGTCCGAGCATGAAATGTCAAAAGAGCACATTGCTTCAATGTGTACATTATAAAAGCGCTCTTCTTCATTAAATCGCATCGATGTTGAAAATCTGCAAATTACATTACAAACAGAAAATTAGTGGAGAGGTTCTGCGAAGAATTGTATCCTCAATAAAAGTCCTCACAAAGTTGGGCATTGCTTTTAGAGGCCATAATGAAAGTGCAACATCTTCGAGAAAAGGCAAATACTTGACTAGTTTAAAGTATTTGAGCGAATATGACGATTTTTTGTTGCACGTTTGTTCAAGTTGCACGTTGCAAGTCGCTACAAAAGTATGGTAATCAAGGTAGCAGACATGTAAATTACATATCGCATTTAATAGACGTGTGATGAACTTTTGAAAATAATTGCCGATTCTCTTGTCACACATTGTGGAGGATATTAAATGCGCAAAATATTATAGTATCATTTTAGATTCTACACCCGATGTTGTGCATGTGGATCAACTTACTTTCGTAGTGCTCTATTTATCAGAAAATGGAGATATTAAGGGAAGATTTTTAAAGCTCTTCCCTATAGAAAGACATGATGCAGAGTATCTAGAAGAGACAGTTTTATCTACCTTGCAAAATTTGGCAGTAGCTATAAAATAATGTCGTGGACAATCGTACGACAATGCAGCAAATATGTCCGGCAAGTACAATGGTCTGAAAACAAAAATAAGACAACATCCTCGATCAGCAACGTTTATTCCGTGCTGTAGTCATTCACTTAATTTAGTTGGTAATTTTACTGCAGAGAGTTTGTGCAAAATTTGTTTTTCTCTGCATCGCCGATTCGATGGAACATGTTATGCAATAAATTAGATAAAAGGTCTTATACATTAAAGAAAGTGTCAGATACAAGATGGTCTGCCAGGGCTGATGCAGTTTCAGCGATAAAATGTGGCAACAAAAATATTAAAGAGGCATTAGATGAAATAAGCAACTCCAAAAAAGAAAAAGAAAATGATTATTATTGAAACAAAATCATTGCCTAAAAAAATTAATGATTATGAAACTATTGCTATTACAGCCCCATAGAATAAAATTTTGTGAATGCAAGAATCAATGCAACAAGTAAATCTTTACAATCTATTGACTGCACAATTGTTAAAAGTGCGTCATTATTAAAAAGTCTAGAAATTTTTATTAAATAAAAAATCAGACATAATTTTATCGAAATAGAACCGGAAGTTAAAGAACTTACAGATAAATCATTTGAAGAAGTCGCAAGAAAAGATTTTTTTGTAAGCCAAGACAGGGCCCGATCTAGCTATTTAGCCGCTCCGGGCAAAACTAATATTCGCCGCCCTTTACACCACCATCGCCCTGGTGTTTACAACTTGCTATTCTAAAGAAATGTGATATTGCTGGAATTGTATAATACTCACCTATGTTAGTCTACGGGGGCTTCTGAATAAGCATACAAAAGTTCATGAGAGTACGTATGTATAAGTATGTTTATAAGGATATATGTCTGTTAAAGAATTTCTCAAAAACTACTGAATGGATTGAAATTTTTTTTTTAACGACATAAATTAATATACATAATAATAATAAATATATACATAACACAAGAAATGATTTGTTTTTAAATTTAATGCATGTAAAAATAACACATTATTATGTAACGATACAAAACGAATCAGTCATTATTAAAAATAATCAAATTAGGTAAATAAAACATTTTTCCTGTAAATATTAAACTCTACCTCGTAATTAAAATAATTTTCTTCGCACTTTTTGCTCCGCAAAATCTTTAATAATTTCTAATAAATATATACTGTCAAAAATCTTGTGTTCTATCGAAATCATAGCCAATCCAGACAATCTATTCTGTGTCATGGTGGATCGCAGATAATTTTTTATTAGTTTTAATTTGGAAAAGCTTCTTTCGACACTTGCAACTGTAACTGGTAAAGTTAAAAGAATCCTGAGCGCAATACTGATATTTGGACCAAATCTTAAATCTGTTATGAATTTTAAAACGTCTTGAGGAGACAAATTACTGTTTAAAAACATACAAAGAACTGATAACTCCTCTGAAAGGTCTATTGCATTCACATCACATGAGTTGTCGTGCGTTAAAATAGTCTCCAGGTTCTTACAATGCTCTAACAATTCATATTTTGAAAGTTCTCTTAAGGCATATATGTTATATAAAAAAACAAAATATTTACT
Source organism: Phosphuga atrata (assembly GCA_944588485.1). NCBI lineage: Eukaryota > Metazoa > Arthropoda > Insecta > Coleoptera > Silphidae > Phosphuga > Phosphuga atrata. The sequence continues at coordinate 32,402,625 of OX155904.1, forward strand.
ATGCTCAGTAATCTGGGAAAACCTTAACCTTAAGGAGTTTATAGCTGTATCTATAATGAGATAAAATACTTCAATTTTATATTTTTGACGAGGTTCAATGATTGGTTCGTCACTACACTCGTAACCAAATTGCTTCTTTTTGGATCGAGCACGAAGTTTCGGCAAATTTTCTAAGTCTAACACCTTGCAATCAATTTCAGAAGCTAAGACTTTTGCGTCTTCAAGAACTTGAGTAAAATACTCATCTGAACGTGAGTTTTTGAAATCTTGAGTAAAAAAAGAAATCTTGAGTATTTTTAAGTATTTTAATAACAGAAACGAAATCAAAATCTTTTCTTTGCATTAATTTACTAACCGGATTTATCCGATTCAAAATTTCGTACCAAATTATTATAGAAACATAAAAATTTAAACTGATTAATTTGGTTCAACAAACCCGAAGCTTCGTCTCGTGTAGAGGTATCCGTATCAGTGTTTTGGTAAACACTAAACAATGCATCGTACACTTGATCCTATTTGATGTCTTAGTGGTTTTATTGTCTCGATTCGACTTTCCCATCTCGTGTTACTAAGTGGTTTTAGAGTAATATCTTTTACATTCTTCAAAAGAATTGACCATCTCAATGTTGAAGAGGAAGAGAAAACATATATTTTTTGCACAGTACTAAAAAAATGTGTAGCTTCCAGTGAGGACTTTGCCATGTCGTTTACCATTAAGTTTAAAGAATGACTACTACAAGGAACATAAAATGCCCGTGGATTGATGTTTTTTATCCTGGCTTGGACGCCACTTTGAATACCTTTCATATTAGATATATTATCATACCCTTGCCCTCTTATGTTTTCTAAAGACAATCCAAGTGCTGATAATTGTTCTAGGATAATTTCTGTTAGTGCCGGACCTGTAGATTTTTCGATTGGTATAAATCCTAAAAAACTTTCATTTATTACAATTTCTGACGTTCTTGGATTTTCTTCGGTTTGATTAATAGAAATATACCTAATTATGAGGGTCATCTGCTCAGTTTTGCTAGCGTCCGAGGTACAATCTAAGATAATAGAGTAATATTTCGATTTTATGATAGCTTCCAGAATATGTTTTTTTACGCTGTTTGAAATTGTATCAATAAACTCAATTTGAATAGTTTTACTTAAGTAGATTGCTTTTCTCTCCTCTTTCTTCAAAACTCTGCGTACATGTTCCTGCATAACAGGATCAAATTCGGCTAACAACTCTACTAGTTACTACTAGTATAATCTACTAGTTAATTTTTTTTTTAAAATTACCGTTGTTATGTTGATATAGATTTTCAGAAGTACCTTGAAAAGCCAAGCAGTTTTTGGCTAACATTTTGATGATTGAAGCAATACGTAACAAAACTCCATTCCAGTGTTCTATTTCTGATTTAATTATTCTTTGTGACTCGGCATCTATCGTATGAGATGATTTCAGCCTACGTGAAAGTTCGACCCATAATTTTACAGCTTCTACATGGTTTCGTGATCTCTCATGAGATTTAAGCATATCGCCTACATGCTTCCAATTTTTGTAGCCAGCTCCAGATAGACCGGAAGTTGTATTTGTATTAAATATTTTGCAGCAAAAACAATATACTGAATTTTTTGCCACAGAATATACAAGCCAATCTCTCAAAATTTCTTCACCGTTGTTAAGCTTTCTCTTATAATATCTCGAAGTAAACCTTTGACCATTGTTATCCCGTGGAAATTCAAATTCATACAAAACTTCTATTTACCAAATATATTCTTTCTGCATCTGTTAATCTAACGGGCCACGTGGCTGGGTCGACATCTAAAAATGACGTTGATCCTGCAGAAACACTTGTAGTTGCAATAGCACCATCAGCTACAATAGCGCTTGACCCAGAAGTAAAAGCATCAGGTTCACAGATTATATTGGGATCGGGCGTATGTTCATCATGTGATTTAAACGAAGCTGTAGCTACTACATCAGTTTCTCGTATGGGCGACGTTGGTTTGTTAAGCTCACTTTTCTTTAAAAAGGACTCTAAAGCCCCTGCTTGCTTTTGCCGCTCTGCATCTTTTTCGAGTCTTCGTTTTTTATATTGGTATCCCGACAAGCGTGATCTACCGTCAGCCATTCTGTTCCGTGAACAATAAAAATATTAATTAAATTTAAATAGATATGTAATAACCTTACTAATATTATAAATCCGAAAGTAATTATGTTTGTCTGTATGTACGTTTTTTCGCTTAAATAGTTGAATTAATTTTGATAAATTTTGCTATATAGAAATAAATTGGACTTTCAAAACGGAAATAGGCTACTTTTTACCACAGAAAAGTTACTCATTTCTTGCGGACAATGTTAAATTAAAACCAGGGTTGAGATGATTTTTAAACACTTGATTTTAATCAGTGATTTAAATCGCGATTAAAATCAAGTGATTTTTTTTTAAATCGTTGATTTAAATCAATACCTTTTTTAACAACAAAATCAACCAAAAAATGTCAAGTGACTTCCCTATTCTTTTTTGTAAGTAGCATAAAAATTGAAATTCAATTGAAATTGTAACCGAAATTAGTTTTACTAGTACAAATACAGTAGGTATATTTACAATTTTTTCAAATTTAAAAATACCATTAAAAATATCATCAAAAATTAAATTTCAATTATAATTGTAACTTATAAATTATTTTCACTCTTCAGATTCCCAGCAAATTTGAAATTTTTATTTTCACAAAAAAATGAGTTTTTTTTTAATTCCATTAAAAATTACCATATAAATTAAAATTCTATTTAAATTAACACTCTGAATAAGTTCATTAAAGACCTGTAAGAGTCTCCAGTCGCCAAAAATCGTAGAGTGATGACAAAAAATAATTATGTAACCAGTAAGAACATAAATATCAAAATATGTTAAGTGACTGCGACTACAGCAATACCCAAACGGTTTTTGTCAATTTTAAGTCGTAGATTTTTTCAAATTATTCATTGTTGATTTTTTGTTTGAATGTGACTAATATTGATAATTTTAGAAGAACTGAAAGAAATTTTAGAAGAATATAGTGAAAATATAATTAAAATAAACAATGAGTTTTTTTTTTTAATAATAATAACTTCCAAATGAAGAAAGATTGGAATATGTAAATGAATCAAAAAAATCTGATTTAAATCAAATAAATCCGATTACTTTGATTTTTTTTTAAATCATGATTTTTATCAACCCTGATTAAAACTACTTTCCAGCTTAAAAATACGTATTTTCTTACGTACTACAGATTTATTTTATAAAATAGGTACTTACTTAGTAAATTCACACGAATCACACGCGCACTTCAATATGTATTGTTAATTGTCTGATTAATCTACCACCAATATTCACACCAATATTCTACCACCAATATGGCACGTTCAGTAATTCGGCGCTCTGGGAAAACTATTTTGTATAATATTTTGAAATATATATAATAACTATAATATTTTTTTATATATCTAATTATTTTGTATAATATTTTTTCAGTTATTTTTATTTAATACTATATGTTCTTAGTATGTACCTACTTATGTACATATTTTTTATATGTAGAGGTACATATTTTATTATTTCTGAACGTTTGGACTTCGTGCAACTCGGCGCCCTCAATTTGCCGCCCCTCGTTTTTGCCGCTCTGGGCATTTGCCCGGCTGGCCCCCCCTTAGATCGGGCCCTGAGCCAAGATTATGTACTCTACGTTATATGCGATCATTTAATAGCAGAACTGAACAGACGTGGACAAATCTAAGAAAATGTTAATTATTATGTTTATGGTAATTTAGTTTTTTTCGTGTTTAAATTGTGCGTAGATAAAAGGAAAAAATGCGTTAATAATTTAATAGAAATGTACAAAGATGACATTGATTCAAGTAATTTTAAAGAAGAGTTGGAACAGTTTTTAATATTTTTAGATGAAGACAAGCAATTAATTGATAATATATTATAAGGCATTAGATATGAAAGCAACTTTCCTAAATGTGGAAATTATTTAAAAAATTTTGTGACAAAATTCAAATGCATCGGGGGAACGCTCATTTTCTTGTTTAAAAAGAGTTAAAAATCATCTAAGAAATTCAAAAACTATCACTTCAAAACTTGAATATTATTAAGCTATTAATACACATATATTATATTCAAATATTTTTGGAAATAAAACATTAGTAGTACTAAATATATATTTTTTTTTTAATAATAATATGGTTAGCACGCATTTTTATTTTCCTTGTTTCTCTCGTTTTATTGGGGGGCCCAATATTTCTTCTGCGCCCGGGGCCCCAACTGACCTAAATCCGCCACTGGGTAGAATGTTTAAAATTCGTTTCCAATTACCCCCGCCTGACCCTAATCTATTATTTATTGATTGGATTATGTTATTAGTTTAGTTTGAAACTTATTGTTGCGTAGTTTAGTTAGTACAGCTGTATTGAAATAAACTAGTTAACTGTCGCCATCTAGAGACTAAATCTCATTCCGCCTGGCGAGAAATGTTAACTAAACTCAGCAGTGTAGAATCCTGGACGGGTTCGTTCGTCTGTCGGTTCCCCCAGTCTTTGTTGTTATTGATTGTTGCGGCGCGAGAGAGAGACAGACTGCGACCGAAACATTGTCAGTCCGTCAGTGCGAGTCGATCTCCAACGAAAATAAATAATAATAAAAAAAGATCAACAAAGTATAAACAAAATAGATAAGATTTTCGTAAAAGAAAACTGGAGGTGATTGCGGCCCAGTCGCCTGCTAGATTTGTCTCACGGAGTACCAGGTAATTCCCCTTGTTTGGGACGGAAAGTATTCGGGGAGATCTTTCCGTCGGTCACCCTTGTTATGTTTTTTTTTCTTCGGTGTACTCTTGCTGTTTATTGTTTACATTTTTAGTGCAATTTTTTCATTTCCAGACTAGGTAGAGACCTAAAGCTACGCCTTTCTCAAAACGTATTTATTCAATTCCACAAAAATATTCTGTGAAAAGTCTATTTTCGATACTAAAACTCAGAAAAAATGTTCTAAAATAAGGGTGGGTTACACACTAAAACCCATTCCTTTAATTATTCACACTTAACAATTTTCCACACACCACGGAAACATTCCTAAAGAAAACACGATGAAACGAAATTTACGTATCTATATAGATATCACCCCTAAATCATTTATTAAACTACAAATAATCTTATTAGACTTTTCCATCCAAGTGTGTATAGATTATTTAGCGTACTAACCTCATAGCAGACTAACCCACTGCATCTAGATATTGATATTTTTGTGCAGTTGGATATATCCATAAAATACCTGGATTCTCAATTTTCTCCTCCAAATAATTCAATTTCAGTCTACGTTAATATCAAGTTTTATACATTGCTCAGGTAATTTTCGCCTAAATAGTGATAGCTTCTAGATATTTTTTAGTAAAAGCATGTTATGGATTAAATTTACAACATAGTGTAACTCGACTGAATATGAATTCTTAAATTAACTACGTCTAGATACTGTTTTCATTCAATAAGTATCTAGAAATGTGAAACTATTATATCGGATGTACATATCTAGATGCTTTACAAATATAGTGCTATGGCAAACATTTGACATTTACACAATTTACAATTTTGATAGTTCGTCAATATTTGACATTAATCTTTACATTGTAATAAAACAAATGTCTTCTGGCACTCTTCTGTCTTCTGGTCTTCTGTCTTTTGATGTTTTTAAATTATTTTTATGACTTTGACAATAGGTTCTTTACAAGACTAATGACAAATTACATTCACAGATTTGATATTCATATTTGACATTATTATTGACATTAATATTCAACACTAATATTAAACATTATTGTTGACTTTAATAATAGTATGTCATAAATATTTAATATTATTTATTATTCATATTTTATACTATTGTTGACATTAATTAATAATGTTTTTCATTAATATTTGATGTTATCTTTGAGATTAATAATTTTAGTCATTAATATTAGTTATTATCTTTGACATTAATAATATTCGCAATTAATATCTAATATTATTGTTGACATTAATAATATTTGTCATTAATTTTTGATATTATTGTTGACATTAATAATATTTCTCATTCATATTTAACATTATTCTTGATTTGATGTTAAGGGGCTATACCACTGTGAAACTTTCAAAGTGACATTTGTGACATTTTTTTTGGTCTTATTTAACAGTTCATACTTTCAAGAATATCCTGTGAAAATTTCAAGGCCGTATCTCTAATACTCCCCGAATGTCAGCCTTCTAAAGCGCAACCGCTCGCAGAAATAAAATTCTGCACCTGCCTGAAGGCGATAAATTTTTGGATTTGGAGGCAATAAATTTTTGTAAAACTTATTTTTTTATATTTTTTAGTAAGTAGATCTTTTCTGAATTTTTCTGAATTCGTATGAATTTTTTCGGATTTTTCTTATATTTTTGTAAATTCATTTTTCGAAATTGGAAAAAAGGCAAAAATATAATACAAATCTGGGAAAATTTAGGCGGATTCTGAAAAATCAATTCATTTATTTGAAACAAAAAAAGAATAGGTTTTCCAAAAATTTGTTAAAAAACATTCAAAAAATCCATTTGTTAATAACTTTCCAACATTATTATTATGTAAAAGCAATGTTTCCGACATCTTTAATATATATGAGATTTTTTTCAGATTTTTTCTCGTATTCGGAAGTATGTAAGGTTGAGAAAATGTAGGCCGAACGTCCGTAACTTTAAACGCGTTTTTCTCGAAATGGCATTTTTCAAATTTGCTCCGGTTGTAACACAAAGAGAAATTGTCCGATTGACTTGAAATTTGGTCTGAGTACTCTTGAATATATTGACTATACCGTCAACTAGGATATTTTTGATTGACGATTTGGCATTAAAAAAACGACCATTTTTTAGGCAAAAAACTGACTTTTTTTTCATAACTACGCCAATTTGTCGGATTTTGATATTTTTCGGTAATCCTAGTTCATGGTACATAAAATACCTTCTAGTTTAACGACAATTTTTTTTTCGGGTTCAGCTACTCAATCGGCTTCAATCGGGGGGCAGTGGAGGAACTTTTTTTTTGGCGCTTCCGAAGGCAGCGCATACATAAGTCGCTTGGATGTTAATATTTTTCTATGAAAAAATTATGTAATGAAGGTCAAATATAGCCAAATATGTTCTCAATTTCCTGAAACATTTAATTGAGTACTTTTCTTCCAAAAACTTCGCCAAAATCACTCAAATTTTCAACGGTCACAGTGGTATAGCCCCTTAACTATTATTAGCTATTATCTTTGACATTAATAATATTTGTCATTAATTTTTGATATTATAGTTGACATTAATAATATTTGTATTAATATTTGACATTATTCTTGATTTGATATTAAACATTATTTCATATTATCTTTTACATTAATATTTGTCATAAATATTTAACATTTTTCTTGATTTGATATTATTTTTTATTTGATATTGTCTTTGACATCAATAATATTTGTCATCATTTGTTTTTGTTATTTTTGTTGACTTTAATAATATTTGTCAATATTTTTAGATATTATTTTTGCATTAATATTTGTCATTAATATTTAACATTTTTCTTGATTAGATATTAATTATTATTTGATATTTTCTTTCACATAAATAATATTTGTCATTAATTTTTGATATTATTGTTGACTTTAATAAAATTTGTCAATATTTGACATTATATTATCTTTGACATTAATAATATTTGTCATTAGTTTTTGATATTATTGTTGACTTTAATAATATTTGTCAATCATTTTTAGATTATTGTTGACATTCATATTTCTCATTAATATTTGACATTATTCTTGATTTGATATTAAGTACTGTTTCCTATTTTCTTTGACATTAATATTATTTGTCATTAATTTTTGATATTATTGTTGACATTAATAATATTTATTACTAGTATTTGATGTCATTCTTGATTTGATATTAATTATTATTTCATATTATCTTTGACATTAATAATATTTGTCATTAATTTTTGATATTATTGTTGACATTGTCATATATGTATATTTGACATTATTCTTGATTTAATATTAATTATTTCATATTTTCTTTGACATTAATATTATTTATAATTAATTTTTGATATTATTTTTGACATTAATAATATTTATTATTAGTATTTATTTGTTTCTTGATTTGATATTGATTATTATTTCATGTTATCTTTGACATTAATAATATTTGACATTAATTTTTGATGTTATTGTTGACATTTATACTATTTGTCATTAATATTTGACATTATTCTTGATTTGATTGTAATTATTATTTTATATTATCTTTGACAATAATAATATTAGTCATTAATATTTGATATTATTGATGACAATAATATTTGTGAGTAATATTTGGTATTATCTTTGACATTAATAATATTTGTCATTAATTTTTAATATTATTGTTGACATTAATAATATTTCTCATTCATATTTGACATTATTCTTGATTTGATATTAACTATTATTTGCTATTATCTTTGACATTCATAATATTTGTCATTAATTTTTAATATTATAGTTGACATTAATAATATTACGACATTGTATTAATATTTGACATTATTCTTGATTTGATATTAAACATTATTCTATATTATCTTTTACATTAATATTTGTCAATAGTTTTTGATATTATTTTTGACATTAATATTTGTCATTAATATTTAACATTTTTCTTGAATTGATATTAATTTTTATTTGATATTGTCTTTGACATTAATAATATTTGTCATCAGTTGTTTTTGTTATTTTTGTTGACTTTAATAATGTTTGTGAATATTTTTAGATATTATTTTTGCATTAATATTTGTCATTAATATTTAACATTTTTCTTGATTAGATATTAATTATTATTTGATATTTTCTCTGTCATTAATAATATTTGTCATTAATTTTTGATATTATTGTTGACTTTAATAAAATTTGTCAATAATTTTTGACATTATATTATCTTTGACATTAATAATATTTGTCATTAGTTTTTGATATTATTGTTGACTTTAATAATATTTGTCAATCAGTTTTAGATTATTGTTGACATTCATAATATTTCTCATTAATATTTGACATAATTCTTGATTTGATATTAATTACTGTTTCCTATTTTCTCTGACATTAATATTATTTCTAATTAATTTTTGATATTATTGTTGACATTAATAATATTTATTATTGGTATTTGATGTCATTCTTGATTTGATATTAATTATTATTTCATATTATCTTTGACAATAATAATATTTGTCATTAATTTTAGATGTTATTGTTGACATTAATAATATTTGTCATTAATATTTGACAAAATTGTTGATTTGATATTCTTGTTCTTCTTGTTTCGAATAGGCCTACTTTGGACCAAGCTTGTTCAACTGTTAGGCTTTGATCTTTGCCCAGTATTGTCGTATCTTCTGTCGGTGTAACTCCTTTCTCTCTTCTGTCCAGGGGGTACCTTTCCTTCGGGGTTTTTACTGAAATCCACGGACTTCCTTCAGGGTGCGTTCCACAGACTGTCTATTTTGGAGATCTGTTATTCTCAGTTCTTTAATATCCTTCTCGGTTTCTGTCAACCAAGTGGTACGAACGTTCTTGTTTTGCGAGAAGGTGAATAGGCGGTTGGTTAGTCGGTTTGGAGGCAATCTTGCAACGTGGCCATAGAAAGCTACCCTTCTTTTCCTTGCACAGTCAGAGAGCCTCTCAATATGTTCGTAAAGCTCAGACTTATGTAGTCTTCGGAATTCCCCATCTTCCTTTACCGGGCCTAGGATCTTCCTGGTCTCTGGTTTCCAATTTCTCTACCAGACCTCGTCGGTTCAAGGAAAGACACTCCATGACATACAAGGCTTCTGGTCGTAAGACTGATATGTAGTGCTTAAGTTTCAGGTTTTCATTTCTTGTTGTATGTGTTCTTAGTCAGTCGATAGGCTAGTTCTAACTTGTTGACTCTCTTGGATAATGATGCCTTTTCTGATAAGTTGGGTTCAATCCATTCATCGAGATACTTAAATTTCTCAGTCCGTTTGTTGTTTCTCTGCTCTAGTAATATCTCTCTGTTTGCTTCTTTGATGTTGGTCAAAAATTCTGTTTTCTCCAGCGACACTTGAAGACCCACTTTGGCAGCCTGTTTTCTGAGGCAATTTACCTGCATTGTTGATATCTCAAGAGAATCAGCAATCAATGCCATGTCATCTGCAAAGGCCAGGCAATCTACAACCAGTTCATCGTTCTTACGTCCCAGGTAGAAGGTAGATACCACTCCGAACATCGTTCAAGTTAATCAGTTCCTTGCGCCATTCTCTCATAACCTTTTCAAGGACACAGTTAAAGAGAAGTGGGGAAGTCCATCTTCTTGTCTCACTCCAGTTTTTCTAAGCTCTCTGAGATCTCGCCTCTAAAATTAACCTTGGAATAGGTGTTGGTCAAGGTTTCTAGGATGAGTCTGCGGGTTTTGTTGTCTAGCCTTAGTTCCTGTAGTACTTTGTTAAGCGTTTCTCTGTCAATGGAATCGTAGACCTTCCTAAAATCAACAAAGGTGACGACCACCTTGCGGTTTCTCATCTGAGAGTACGCAAGTACAGTTTTAAGATTGAGGATCTGTTGAGGATCTGAGGATCAGAATACCAGGCGGGCTTCAGAAAGACCCCCTGGTATTCTCCCAGTTGACTATCCAGCTGATTTTCTGCCCTTATTTGTAACGCCTTGGAGAGAATCTTGTATGTTACCGGGACGAGAGAAATTCCACGGTAGTTGTCGAATAGTCGAAGTCTTCGCTGGGTGCATCACAGTTGAGTGGATTTTTAAAGTACTGAGCTAAAAGATGACAGTTGTCGTTAAGAACCAGTTGGCCTTGTGAGTCTCTGAAGTGGAGGTTTGGCTGAGCGTATTTTCTGAATGTCTGCTTGAAAGTTAGAAAGAAATCTCTCTTCGATTGCAGCTGAGCAAAGCTCTCTTCGATTTGGGTTTGTTGGTTTTGTGTGAAGGTCCGTTTGGTTCCTTGAATTATCTTGGCTGTAACCTTTCTTTGTTCCAAAAATTTATGCCAATTTTCTTGGTCTTTTAGAATTTCACTTCATCCAGGCTGTCTGTCTTTGGGCTATTGCATTATAACAGTCTTTAGTCCACCACGGATGCTTCCTTCTTCTAGCGAGAGGGGCGAGTTCATTGGCCGCCCTGACAAGAGTCTACTTCAGTAGGTCCCAGCTGTATAGATCTGTATTGTTCAGTCTCTGACTTACTTCTTGACTGTTTTTAAATCGATCTACGTCAAGTCGTACCATTTTGGTGGTTCTGTATAATCTAGTGTTTCTAGGCTGGAGTCTTATTTTGATCTTTGTGAGGTAGTGGTCTGAGTCCAGATTGACGCTTCTTAGTACCTTCGCGTTTTGTATTTCTTATTGAGATTTTCGTGAAATGACCACATAATCTATCTTGAATTCACCCAGGTTGGTATTAGGTGAAATCCAAGTCTTCTGCTTCCTTGGCAAGTGTTTGAAGGCTGTAGACTTCATAAACAACCCAAAAGTCATACACAGATCCACCAATCGTTTTCCGTTGCGGTTGGTTCGCTTAAGCCGCCTCCACACATTGGCTCACACGGCCAGGCCAATGTGTGTTCCAACATTTGTTGTTCTTTCACACACCACAAGTGGGCGTCTACATTTTGGCTCACAAATGCCAATTTCTTAGTTCACAAGTTGTAGAGCCAATGGAAACATGTCTGGTGATCTTGATCTTGAAGTAGCGGTTGCTTGATAATGTGTGAGGGAGAACTTGTGGGAGCATGCGCCAATTCCTTTGAAGCGGGGCAGAAAACCGACAACCCTATGGCTTGCCGCCAATGCATGTGCAAACCTCCACCAGCCCATTCACAAGCGCAACATCTTCATCCACAACTCAACTTCTTTATCCATACATTGGCCATGTGACGTATGCCACATCACATGGTCATGTGTGGAGCCGGCTTTGTGCGCCGGATAATTACCCACTATGTTTCTGTTTTTTTCTGTTCCCAATTGAGCATTGAAGTTACCAAGCAGTATGACGGTGTGCCTCTCTGAAGTTTAAGAAGATAAGATTCTTGGAAGTTTAGAGATAATATCTTCTAAGTCTTCCCAGAATTTATCAGTTCTGTCTGGATTGTGTCTGTTGTCCTGGTTGATTGGGGCATTTACATTGACTATACTGTAGCCCTTGTTGGCACATTTGAGAGAGAGGATGGATACACGACTGCTCGGGGAGGTAAAGTCGGTGACTGAATCCAGTATCATGTGACTGATTATAAATCCTGTACCTAAGTGGGGTACGTTCTTCATTACCCGCTGCCCCACTTTTCCTTTGAGGATTCTGTAGCCTTGTGACTCGAAAGCATGTTCGGTTCTCCGTAATCTGTAAATCTGGTTTCCACCGTCTCTACTTTAATCCACCGTCACCATAGGTGACGGTGGATTGGTTACCACTTGGGGTAGTGCATTTAGCGAAATTTTCCTCCATGCTCAGTTGAAGAATATTCTTCGTTGGACAGTGGCGAGCTACTGTTCAAGATACTACCCAAGTTATTAGCTAGTGGGGCTTATTATTCGGGGTAGTCACCCCTAGACAGGTCGCCTTCACTACGGCTAAGGGGCCCTGTCCACCCCTCTTACCAGGTGCTAATCTCTGTGCCATTGTCAATTTATTATTATATTTCTAGCGCCAGATCTATTTTAGATTTTTTATTTTTATTCATAATTTCTAGTAGGTTTCTTTTATAAAATGTCACATTAATTAAATAAAATATGTAATATATAAATATTTGACATTAATTATTATTTCATATTTTCTTTGACATTAATATTATTTCTAATTAATATTTGATATTGTTAACATAATGCTTGATTCATAATGCTGATGCTAATTATAAAACTTTTGACATGATATGTTGACATGTTATAATAATATTAGTCATTAAAGTATTAGTATCTTTGACAAGATAATATGAAATAATAATTCATATTATCTTTGACATTAATAATATTTGTCAATAATTTTTGATGTTATTGCTGACATTCATACTAATTGTCATTAATATTTGACATTATTCTTGATTTGATATTAATTAGTATTTCATATTATCTTTGACAATAATAATATTTGTCATTAATATTTGACAGTATCCTTGATTTGATATTGTTTATAATAATAAAAAAATTTATTATTTAGTATAAAGGGCTAGCTAAAAACCTTAGGTCTTTCGGCCCTGGACATTACAGAAGTTGTGGAAAAAAACGTGTATACAAATACAAATATAAACGTAAACACAAATTCAAATATAAACGTAAACACAAATACAACACAAAACATATAAACATAACAATTTTGGTTGTAAATAATGTTCATCATAGACAGTTTCCATAAGTAAACAAGATGGATGTTTTCTTGAAGATAATCTTCTGTTCCGTTTTTTACATAGTTGGTCCAGAGTCTCTCTGTTTTTGACCTGGTCTTTAAACTTTTGTCATAGTATGTCAAGCCTGTCGAGGATTGGAGTAATTTTGTTTCTTTCCTATAGGAGTGTATTGGAGGGATTGTGTACATGTAAATCTATCCTCACACCTACAATAAAATATTTAGACATCACATTCGACGGAGCATTAAAATCTAACTCTCATGTAAAAGATCGCAAACTCGAAAAATTTTATTATACTAAACGTATAAAGGGCTAGCAACCTTAGGTCTTTCGGCTCTGGACATTACAGAAGTTATGGAAAAAAACATGTATACAAGAGGGTTTGGATGACGAATTTTTCTGATAGTTCTTATCTCTCGGTATTCTATGTTACGTCGAGTCGGTTTGTTCGTATTAGTCCAAATAATCTGTTCATACTCCAAGATCGGTCAGATAAAATTTTCGTCGCATTCTTCGTGGAAATACCTTGATTACGGAAGGTTAGTGACCGAAAGTGTTTTGACCTTTTCATTATTTTGAGTTTCCGATCTTTTACATGAGTGTTAAATTTTAATGCTCCGTCGAATGTGCTGCCTAAATATTTGATTGTAGGTGTGGGGATAGTAAAGCCAACCTTAATATGTGGAGAGTTGATAGAGATGCGGTGGAAGGGCAAAAGGAGTTGACATTTAGAAGGGTTAGGGCCTAGTCTCCATTTGTTGAACCAATTGATTGTATTATTTGTAATTGGCTGTAAGATAACTGTAAGTTAACTTAAGTTTTACTGTTAAATACGGATCTGTTTAACAACATCTTCAGAAGGTCTCGAGCTACCTGGTGATTTCCCTTTTAAAACACTACCGGTTTCCTTGAAATATTGTATCCAATGACGGATAGTTTCTGCTGTAGGAGGTTCAACCCCATAGTGACGTCAAAAATTACGTTGCACTGTTTCAACAGATTCATTTCGCACAAGCCAAATAACACAGTGCGCTTTTTGTTGCGGAGTAGCCATTGCACTGCACTGCAAGCCTGAACTGAATTAAGCGAGCTTAGCCCTGGCGCCGTCTCAAGATCAAGCAGGCGTGCCAGTTGCAGGAGAGTAAAACTTGGACAGTTGATGAATCAAACACTTTGAACAGTTTCTATGACATAATAAAACTAGGGAGTTCGTTTTCAAATGCAATGTACATACATAGATTGGGATAGAGGAAACTGTGAAAAGCTAATTTTCAAAGAAAAATAACAATGGGCTCTCAGATTTATAAAAAAATTAAGAATGGGCACGCCAATTTATACAAAATTTAACAATGCTCGCGTGGGCCCGCTCCAGCACACCACTGACTTGGGACCTTAACAGATCTATTGTAATCCTCCCTCTTCCTCTAATCGTTGGTATACTTATCCATTTAGAACGCCTCTTCTAGTCGCGTTTCCTTTTAGGAATACTAGATACCTTGTTTGCTAGGCGATCGGCCTCTTCATTTCCCTCTATAACAGTATGTCCTAGTACACAGTACAGCTTTACTTTAGTTCCTCTGCCAAGCTTGTTTAGCTTTCCCAAACAGTCCCATACCAGGTGTATGTAAGGCTAGGTATGTGTGTAGGCTGATGGTGTATGAGCTAATAGCCGTGATGGCTTCTTGACTCTCTGACAGGATAGAAATTCGTTTTTTGCGATTGTTCCTGTCGAGGTTAAATTGTGCGGATCTTTTGATTGCATGTACTTCTGCGTGGAAGATATTTGGGGAAGTACTTGGTATAAAGTCCAAACACTTTTACACCAGTCCTTCGTCTTCGAACCATCTGTGTACCACTTGATAGGATTCATCGCTCCAATCGGTTTTACTGCTAAATGTCGAGTGGACTATAGATACTCAAAAGTGATCTATAACACATACAGGAACGCTACCATGTCGGTCAAATTATATGACAACAGCAACCACATTAAAGTCGGACGAGGAGTGAGACGGGGAGACACTATGTCTCCAAAACTATTCATAACACTCTTACAATAGGCTTTCAAGAAACTCTATTGGAACACTAGGGGTATAAACATAGACGGTCGTAAACTCAGTCATTTTCGCTTCGCAGATGACATTGTCCTAACAACCGACAATCTAGGAGAGGCGAAACAAATGCTCCATGAATTGGAGAAGCATGCTCTGGTGTTGGACTAAAAATTAACTTTTCCAAGACTAAGATCATTATAAATCTTGTTATGAGTCATCATAAATATCGGAAACACCACACTTGAAATGGTTGCGAAATATATATTCCTGGGCCATGCAATATGGATATCATAGGGCAATCAGACATGCGATTTACATAATTTACATGCGATTTACATTTACAGAAGAATCAACCTTGGATATCAGCCTACGGAAAATTAAAACATGTCTTTAAAAACGATCTTCCCATCTGCCTAAAGAGATAAGTGTTCGACCAGTGTGTTCTGCCGGTACTATGGAGCGAAGACCTTTACGCTAACGATGTCATCAGCGAGGAAGCATAGAGTGGCAGAACGAAAAATGAAGAGATCAATGCTAGGTTTAGGTTTAAGAGACCACGTTACGAATCAGGGCCTATGACAGAGGACCGGGGTGACAGACATTATCAAAAGAATAGCGACATCAAAATGGAATTGGGCCGTGGTCAGATTGGACAACAGTTGGACGAAAAGATTGTTGGAATGGAGATCACGCGCAGATAAGTGAACTGGGGAAGACCACCTACACGCTGGACCGACGACCTAAAAAGAATAGAAACCAACTGGATTCAGGCGGGTCAAGACATACATCAATGGAAAGCCATAAGGGAGGCCTATGATTGCTGTACAGCTGTTCTCGAAATAGTTTTTCCATACTATTTCGTCTTTTGGTACTTCCAGCCAGGGGATCTTGGCAGGGAGGTTGTTTCGGTGTCTGCTCCCGATTATTTTACCTCTGCCTATTCGTTTCTTTGTGAACCTTCAATCGCCGATATGGCGGTTCCCTCCACGACAAGATGCAACGGAGTCAAACCCAGGAGCAGTTCCATTGCTGCTGCCGGGCATGATCGCCCCGCGATGCAGACACATGCTAGTGTTTGAATCTTCTCAAGCTGCTTCTTCACAGAGGAGACTAGCTTGGTTGTACATTTGAAAATATTTGTCATTAATATTTAATATTATTGTTTACATTAGTAATATATTTCATTAATATCTAATATTTTCTTTGACATATAGTATTTATTAATATTTGATAATATTGTTGACACCCAAAACAATCAGACGCATTAAACGGACATACCATTTCAAGAAATTAGAGGAAATCGACAATGAGTTTAAAAGAAATAACACGCGAAACTTCTACAGAACATTTAGGGAAGAACTGATGAACTACAAGCCACCGAGCCTCTGCTTCCGTCGGCCTGATGGAACCCTTGAAACCATCACAAAAGCGAAATTCTAAAACAGTACTTCGAGAAGCTACACATATGTGACCCCCCTGAAGAAAGACTCTAATGTCACATAGCCCCCCCCCCCCAAACCAGGACTCTGTTCTACCAACACATGAAAAAATTCTAAACATCATTTTACACCTAAAAACAATAAAGCACCAGGGGAAGACGGCTTAATCGCTGAAATGGTCAAGATCGGAGGTGAACTCTTGATTGACAGACTGCAAGCTATCATTGCAAATACATGGAAGAGCGGCATCATACCAGCGGACTGGAATAATGCTTTGATCCACCCACTACACAAAAAGGGCGACAAGACTGATCCAAACAATTACCGAGGCATTTTCCTTCTATCAATCGCCTACAAAGTTCTCTCACGTTCCCTCCTCACAAAACTGGAAGAACAGACAGAACATCTGATCGGTGAATATCAGGCAGGTTTCCGTCCGCACCGATCATACGCGGAACAAATCTGGAACCTGAAGATGATACTGCAATATCGCCAGCCGAACCGCACAGTTGTCACTTTCGTAGACTTCAAGAAAGCCTATGACTCGATTGACCGCACAACTCTGTTTAATATACTTCATGAATACGGTGTGGATAGTAAAACAACCATGTTAATCGAGAAGACTTTGTCAGACACAACATCTAAAGTAAAATTCATGGGTGAAATCTCCGAGCCTTTTCAAATCAGTACTGGAGTAAAACAGGGTGATGGATTGTCCCCACTTCTCTTCAACGTAGTACTAGATAAGATAACCAAAATATGGTAGAAAGAATCGCTTTTGCTGACGACCTTGTAATAATCACCCGGAGTACTGAAGAAGCCAAACACGCCATCGAGGAACTTCATGAAATCCCCATCAGGACCGGCCTTCAAATCTCTTACGAGAAATCGCAATGCATAGACTCCAAGAGCTCAAATATGACACATCTTGCAACCAAATATGGCAACATCATACAAGTTAAGCACTTCAAGTACCTAGGTGAAATAATTGGAAACACTGGTAAGGAAAGAATGGCCAACAAAACACGTGCAGAAAGTTACGCAAAGCCTATAAAATCACCTGGAATATGTACAACAAGAAATCACTTTTTACCAAAGCAAAACTCCGTCACTACCATACAGTTATTCTTCCAGAAGCACTCTATGCAATTGAGACTTCATCATTAACCATCTGCATCAATGATATTGAGAAAGTGGAACGTCAGATACTGAGAAAAATATTTGGACCCAAGATACAAGATGGTATCTGGATGCGTAAAAGCTCTCAAGAACTGTATTCCTTGACAGAACGATTCTCCTCAGTTGCACGAAAAAGACGTCTGAAATTCTACGGTCATATAGTACGAATGGATGACTCTTGATTGACCAAGAAAATCTTCCACATCATCAATGCAACCCGACAGTCCAAAGTACGCTGGCTGGTAGACACCAAAAATGACCTTTCAGTAATCAATATAGATAGACCCATTGGCAACTACACGAACTAAATACAGGCAGGAAATAAATTCACATAACTTCACATCAAATAATCCAACAGCTAAGAGTTTGGAACTAAAATACGCATGTACGCAAGAAAGAAGACAGGCCCAGAGCGAAAAGATGAGGAAGTTTTGGGAAGATAAAGAACAAGATGACCAGTGCTAAGTAAAGGCGCTCCTAAGAGGGGTAAACTAATATATATATATATATATATATATATATATATATATATATATATATATATATATATATATATATATATATTTGTATATTTGATATTATCTGTGACATTAATAATATTTGTTATTATGGTTGAAATTAATAATATTTATAGAAATTATTGTTTGAATAATTGTCACTATTATAGATAATTGAGATACCATAAGTTTACTTATTATTGAAACATATTGAGAGAATATGTTTCAATTGTAAACCTCGGCAGGCGACTTTGGTTTAAAATATACCTTACAGAAATTTGAACTTTTATTTATTTTGGGCAAGAGACATCAATTTTAGACATCCAATTGGTTTTAGTTCTTGGAATTACCATTGTTCTTGGAGTTCTTGGATTTACCATCTCGAATTGAAAACAATTCAAGATGTAGGTTAATATCTAGTTTTACAGAGAATTAAGGTAGCTTTTTTCTAAATGTGAGAATATAATAGTGAGTTAGTTCCAGGTACAGGTACTCCTGACTTAACGACGTAACTTAACGACCGCCTGGACTTACGACAAAGTTTCTGTGCAAATTTTCTGTAATTATCACGAACTATACTGTTTACTACAAAACGTTCGCAATTTGTAAGTTTGTACATTTTTCAATGAGCTTGATTATGCACCTATAATATTTTGTTGACGAAAACATAGAGTATACATATATAGATCTTGAGATAAAGATCATATGAGACAATGGTGCTCGATAAAAAGTTAAAGAGATAAAATATGGCGATAGTTGGTGCATGAATTTCTTTTTCATTCGTTTCATTTGAAAGATATTTCTTGAAAGATAAGGTGAAAGAGCAGTAGGGAAAGATAATATGTTCTGGTCCCACCTCTCCCACTTTATGGGCAATTACATGTAAAATCCGGCTCCCTCACGTTATTGGAAATTACATGTAAAATCTAGTACCAACCACCTTATGGGGAAATCCTATACAAAATAAATCTGAACGTGGCCAAGCGAGTATGTGTAGATGGCGTGGCAAGAAGCGTGCGCGGCGAATAGCGGGAAAATTCATAATGAGTTACGGGGTGCCAGCGAAGAATCACCAATTTTATGAAAATCCGTTAGCAGTTCAAAATCAGACAGGTTCAAACAGGAAATATAAGCAGTGGCCTTGAACGTGTTCAAATCTCACGCATGCGCAGATCCAAGAATTTCACACTTGAATCAACCCTTAATGTCTGTAATCAATTATGTATACATATCCGCTTCACCGCTGGCACCCCGCAACTCATTTTGAATTTTCCCTCTATCCACCGCTCACGCTTCTTGCCACGCCATCTACACATACCCGCTCGGCCACGTTCAACACTACTGATAAGACGTGGCGCCATCTACACAAAGTTGCTCGGACACGTTCAGAACTATTTAGTATAGGATTTCCCCACAAGGCTGGTATTAGATTTTACATGTAATTTCCCATAAGGTGGGGGGAGCTAGATTTTACATGTAATTGCCCATAAGGTGGGGGAGGTGGGTCCAGAACATACTATCTTTCCATACTATTTTTTTATTTTTTTGTTTGGGGGTCGTTTGGCTGCAAAGCCTTTCTACACTGCGACCAACTTGATCTATAGTGCTTGACCCTACTACAATTACTCTCCCAGGAATTCAACTTCGTGAACGAAATCTAAGATATTCCTGAGAGGCTTTGAGACTCAGCTCCAAGGTGGTCAATCTTGCGACCCCGAAGTGGGCAAGCCTTATGTGTGCTAGCGCTACACATGTGCACATTATGTGTTCAGCGGTTTCTTCATCTGATTCACATAATCTACAGGCAACTTCCTCTGCCTTTCCCATTTTGTGTAGGTAATATCTCACCGGACAATGTCCTGTGAGTATGCCTACCAAAGTTCTGATTTCTCTTCTAGAGAAGCTTAGCATCTGCTGCGTTATTGCGGCAGAATAGTTTAGGAGCATTTTAGCTTGCCGCTGACCTGGCGTGTTCTTCCAGTGGGTTTGCTTTTGCTCTTCTTCCCATTTCTTAGCCCCCTGCCTTAAGTGGGCCTTTGTAAGCCCACAAGTTGGCTCTGGGCCCAAGAAGGGGGCCTCGGCCTCGCTTTTGGCGAGTGCGTCGGTTATTTTATTTCCATATATGCCCTGGTGACCCGGCGACCATATTAGCGTGAGCCTATTACCTTTCACCAGTTGCTTTAGGGTTTGTTTACAGTTCCAGGTTACTTTGGAATTAAAGTTGTGGGCTCTTAAATTCCTTAGAGCTACCTGGCTGTTCGTTAGGATGTAGATTTGCACTCCTTTAAAACGTTTCTTTAGCCATATTTGTGCGCATCTTTCAATGGCTATAATTTCATCCTGTAGTACCGTGAGAGCCTGGCCCAATGCCGTGGACTCCCTGTGACTCCGGCTGTATATGCCAATTCCTGTACCCTTAGCAGTTTTTGATGCGTCGGTGTACCACATGGACGCTTTGTCTTTCAGGTTTTCGATTCTTTGACCACTGCTTTGGCGGTCATTGATGACCACTTCAACGGCTGTGTCAAAGTCGAATTCTGTAGACATTGCGTCCCAGGGCTGCTTCAGAAATTTCTGTCCGATTTGTTCCCTTATTTTCATGTGTCTCTGAATAGGCGATGTACATATTAGTCTCAGAGCACTGAGAAGACCTTCTTTTTCTACCTGTTTGTGCAGTGAAAGTAGGTCCAACAGAACTTCCATTGCGGTGTTTGGAGTAGATTGCTCCATCGCTCCTGTTATACCCAAGCACGCAAGCCGTTGAAACTTTTGTAGCATGTTTTGGGTCTTTATTTCCTTTGTTTTGTACCACCATACGAGTGAACCGTAGGTGATAATCGGTCTTACCACTGCTCTGTAAGACCAAAGGACCATTTTGGGTTTTAGTCCCCATGTTTTCCCAAAAAGCTTACGGCAGATCCAAAAGGCCGCTGTGGCATTTGAGAGCGTTTTTTTCAGATGCGAGTTCCACGTGAGTTTCTTATCCAAGGTTACCCCTAGATATTTCACTTCCTCGGAAAACTCTAACGTCTGACCTTCAATGCTCGGAGCTTTCAAGTTCAGCTTCCTCTTTCTAGTAAAGGGGACCATTACTGTTTTGCTCGGGTTGACACTAAGGCCCTCCTTCTTGCTCCAACAGTTGATGGTGTTAAGTGCACTCTGTGCAAGGTTCATGATTGTATTACCAAACTTACCCCTTATTATAATGGCAACATCGTCTGCATAGCCAACCGCCTTATACCCGTTCTTTGTTAGCACATCTAGGAGATCATCAACGACCAGGCACCACAGCAGAGGCGGTAACACCCCGCCTTGTGGGCACACTCTCTCTGTGGTTACCGTACTCGTTGATCCCCCCAGTGCTGCGGTAATTTTACGATTGGTCAGCATGTTTTGAATCCATTCAATGATAGGGTCCTCGATCCCTTTGTTGGTGGCTGCATTCTTTATTGATAAACGGGTTGTGTTGTCAAACGCTCCCTTTATATCTATAAAGATACCTACTGCAATTTCTTTGTAGTCCAGTGCTGCCTCCAATGTGTTCGTTATCATCTTTCCCTACAAAGAGGTAGTGATAGATAGCATCGACAGGATATTTTTGTTAATTATATTTATCTAGTGTATACAGGTACTCCTGACTTAACTACCTACCTACTTAACGACTGCACAAATTTACGACCAGCTTTTTGGTCAAATTCTGTAGCAATCCCTTAATAAACCGATCATTTTTAAGAATAAAATAAAGCCTAAATGTCTAAAATTCACGTAATATTCTTGTGAAATCGGTAATCAGCTTGCAATTAGATTGTATTTTTCTATTGTGTAATTCGTTTTGTACATGCAATTTAAAATAAATAAAAATGAAGGATTTTCACTTATCAACAAATTCGCTTAACGACATAGTCGAATGAACGAAACTCTATCGTTAAGTGAGGAGTATCTGTACTTTTTTAGTCCTGATAACCTAAAGGCTACAAACTTATTTGATGATGATCATCAGTTTGATTTTAGAAGATTATTAAGTATAACATTAGATTTTCCTAATAATATAGCTATATTATCTAGGAAAACACTTAATGGCCGCATGTCTACGCAGATATACTTCGCCAGAGGCCGGCAATATTTTTATTGAATTAAATTATAAAAGGCAGTGGTGGTCTAATAGCCAAGGTGTCAGAATAATAAGCTATAAGTCCCGAGTTCAAATCCTGGGACACAAGTATGGAAAAATAAGACATCGTCCTCCTGTGCATGGCTTTGGCAAAGCCATCTCAGTAATCTGCCGAAACCTCCCCTAATAGTGGCTCTCGAAACCCACGATAAAAACTTCAAAGGCTCCCTATACTTGTGTCTAAGATCAAGACAGCAAGCACAAGTGTAGGCAGCACCAGAAGAACTAAAAAAACTTTATATAAATTCACGAAATAATTCAATATTCATGTTGTGTATTCGCCGACTAGCAATTCTACCGTCTATCACACGTAGGTCGTGTGAGCGGCCATTAAAGTGTCAATATTAGATTTAACTTAACATTAAGCCGAAAAGGTCCGAAATATGTAGTTATATCAGGCAATTTTAGAAAACAATTTTTTTGCGAATTTCACGTACTTAAATTAAAGTTTTGAATAATGAAACTGTTGTGTTTGCAGAAACACCAATCAAACTAGAATGTCTTCAAAGAAAAATATCGCCGACCAAGAGTCGATAATAAAAGACTCGTTGTTCTCGTTCGTCAAAACAAATATAACCGATGCAGATTTATCCTTAATCGACGAGATCGTCCTCTCCTACGTCATTGCAATACTCGAGGACGCTAGCTCAGATCCAGTTTTTGACGTCGAAGGTAAACATCACAGATCAACTTATTCAAAAATGAAAAAAAACTCAATTCCAATTAAAATATCTCTTGGTTTATTTTGGATGAACCTAGGCATATATTTTTATATTAATTAAGCTTAAAGCGCAAAAATATCAATTATCTCTTATCTATTTTTAGGATTTTGCGAGATGATGTCGGCCTACTTTCCGGAATTCGAATCCATAAACCACGCGACCGTCTGCCAATGGATGTTCGAACTCGAGGCCAAGCTGCGGACGGACGAGCCGGAAGAGCGCGACATCTCGCTCATCGAACTATCACTACCAGAAATCTTGCCTATAGCTAAACCGCGGACCCTCAGCACCTCCAACGAAACGTTCGAACCCCCCAAGCGAGTGCACAAGATATCAGAGGTCAGCGACGGCGGATCCGACTCCTCTTTCTGCGACTACACAGAAGAAGTTGAAACGTTACAAGACATGTTCCCGCATGTTTGTGGACTTGAGGTACAAACAATAACTTATTAGTAATATTTGTATCTATTTAGATATGTTTGTCTATTTAGTAATAAGTTTGCCTTATCTATATAGATTTGTATTCTATAATCCCCAAAGTCATTTGTATTGGGGATTATTAAAAATGCGTAGAACTTTCTTCAAATCAACTCACTTTGTTGTTTTCTAAGGCCAGAAAGTCCATTCTTGACATTCTTTCTTGACCCATTGACAGCCTCTGAGGATTGATTGCGGTCAACGTTTATACATGCTATTACGCCCTTTATAATACCAACCATAGTTTTGGTCCCATCAGTGTATATATGATGACATAAATTCCAGGAAATTGAATATTTTTCAAAATATGCATTAAGTAAATTAAATATTTCTTCATCTGTTGTTTGAGTTGGCAGAACTTTGCAAAAAGCATATCTTCCTGAAAATTGGATTCGTGTATTTTTTATTTATTAACCTACTGGCATATAGAAACCACATAAAAAATATATACATTTAAAAAATAAAAATACAAAAATATCTGTAACTGACACAAAATAAACTCCACTTCCTTTATAATACACCTTCTCTGTTACCAGTTTGCTCTTTCCATCTTTTTATCCGTCTCAGCAGTTTCAGACCCTTTCCGCTATTATTCATACATTCCTCCCATTTCTTTCCTTCTCGCCTCTCTCCCTCATTCCATTTACCCCTTGTACACTCTTCCATCCAATGCTCCCAAGTATCCTCTGCTGTCCCACAAACACTACACTTTCTATGCTCCTCACTCATCTTCCACGCTCCTCACATCCACACCTATACCTTGCTAACATGACTTGTGCATCGTGCTCTTGATTTACACTTAAATAGGTTGGTAACTGCCCATGTACCTGTATCTTTACATACCCTTTATGAAAATTACTACTTTCTATTTTGCTTTGCCGCTCCTGTAGGTCCACTTCTTGCAAACGTTCTACCAACCTTTCGGCCCACAGTGCCCTTTCCTGCTTTAGCGTTTCGAGCCGCTCACCAGATATACCACCTCTTTCATACAATTTCCTCTTATTCTTACCCCAGTCAATCCCTTTCATACCGCCTCCTCCCACTCGATTTACCATTCTAAAAACCTCTTTTATCAACCTTTCATCTCCCATTTCACTCACCTTATATTCATACCTTATGACCTTTCTTGCTGCCAAGACTGCCACATTGCACGCATTCACCTCCTGGAGGACGATGTAACCAGGTGTCGACCTATCAAGCTTCAGGATTTTTTTGAAAAATTTTAACTTGACTCTCTCTATCCTGTCCTCCTCTCTCGTCCCCCAGACTTCTGAGCCATACAATAAAATGCTACTCGCACACACCTTCCACACTGTCTCAGCTGCCCTGAAGTTTCCTTCGAATTTAGCCTCCATTCATTCCAGACTCGCCCAGCTGCCACCCACGCTTTCTTCGCTACATACTCCACATGCTCTCTATTGCTACCTCCATTTCCAAATACATACCCCAGATACTTAAACCTTTGCGCCTCCTTAATTTCCCTCCCTCTCCATTCAAACCGCTCTTGAACTTTCTTGAACTTCCCACCTCTTTTGAACCGCATCCATTTAGTTTTTTCCACATTCACACTCAAATCTCTCCTTTCAAAAAACCCTCTCACCCTTTTAATCATCTCTCTCAATTCCCCAGCTGTCTTGGCAAATACCACTACATCATCAGCGTATGCTAAACTCCACACCTTTGTTCTCCCTACCACCACTCCTCCAGCTTGCCCGTCTGCCAAAACTCTTTCCAAATCAGCCACATAGAGATTGAAAAGTGTGGGGCTCAGTGTGAAGGGAAAACAGAAGGCTGGAGGAAAAGCTGGAAAGAGTGGTGAAGAGACAGAAGGAGGAGCAAGACGTAGGACATAAAAGGACTGGAGAAAATAATTGTTGTCGGAGCTGAGGGCAATAAGGGATGAGAATAAGGAAATAAAGAATAGGAAGTCGAAGCTGGAGGATGCAGCGGAATCAGTTAAGGAGGAGAAGGAAAGAACCGAGAATAGGTGGGAGGAGGAACGACAAGCGCTGAGGGAAGAACTGATTAGCGTAAAGGATATAGAAGAGAGGAGAGTAAGGAGGGAGATAAGAAATAACATCGTAATTTACGGAATTGAAGGAGAAACATGGCGCGAAGAGGCAAAGAAAACGTTTATGGAAAGGTTAGGAATTAACGAGGGTTTCGTGAATGCATACCAGCTCGGCTCTAAAGGAAGGAACAAAGGCCCAATTTTGTTAAAGTTAGAATGTTGGGAGGCAAAGAGGGAGATAACGAGAAATAACCACAGGCTAAAAGGAACAAATGTATTTATACAAGACGATTTCACTCCGAAGGAGTAGGGAATCCAGAAGGAGTTATTAAGAAAGGCAAAGGATCTCAAGGAAAGGGGTCATCGTGTCAATGTAGGCTATAAAAGAGTTGAAATAGATGGGAAATGGGTACCTTGGTTCGAAGGGGAAAAAACGAGTAAGGGACCAAAGAAGAAAAGGATAGAAACACAAGGACGGATCGGAAAGGGAAAATGTTAAGATATTATTTTAGAATGTGGCTGTGGGCTTAGGAAAAAACTGGAAAGGGAGGACAGCTCTTTCATAGCCTTCTTGAAGGGATTCGAAATAGTTGGGCTAGTGGAGTCCTGTGTCCAAGAAAAAGAATGGGAGACCTGTAAAGAGAGACTTCCCAAGGAGTACAAATGGAAGATGCAACCGGCGCTGAGGGAGAGTGGCTACAGAAGGGCAAAGGGGGGATAGTAACAGGGATCAAGTGTGGTATCAGGGATGCGGAGAGATTATAAGAAGAGGTGGAGGGTATAGTTTTCAGGGAGGTAGAGCTGAAGGGAGGCTGGTGGCAGATAGCCATGGTGTATAACAATAAGAGGCTGGAAAGAATTAAAGAGTGCATAAGGTGTAATATAGAAGGTACGGCATCGACAAACTTGCTGCTAGGAGGTGATTGGAATGTGAGGATAGGAGAGGAGCAGTTCAACACGGTGGATAGAGCTGGTAAAGTACTACGAAGGAAATCTAAGGACAAAACGAGAAATGCGGAAGGAAAAGAATAGGCAGAGTGGATAAGGGAAAGTCAATGGGATGTCTTGAACGGGTGTGTGGAATGGGACTGGGAGGGGCAGTATACGTTTGGGAGTTCAGGGGGGGTGTCGGTGATAGACATTGCAGTTGTTAAGGACTCCGCGAGACAAGAAATTAGAGAGATGGAGATCGGAGTGAAAGGTGAATCTGACCATATGCCAATACTGATCACGTTAACGCAGTAGGTAGAAGAGGGGTCCGGGAAAGAAAGATGGGTTACCAGGTGGGATAGCGGCGCGACGGAGCTGTTTAAATTAAGAATGGAGGCAATAGACTGGGATAATTTAAAAGATATAGATATGATAACCGAGGAAATGGAAACAGCATTGGTCAGGAGGAAAGTCACAGAGGGAACAGTGGGAAGATTATGGGCGGATAAGGAATTCATAAGGGAGAAACAAAAATATAGATAGGTGACGAGAAGGTGGAGAGAGGGTACCGGTGACAAGGATCTGTGGTTAAGTACGAGAGCGGACTTACGAAACCTGGAGAGGAGAGAGCCGAAAACTGGAGATTTAAACTGAAGCGCAGCTGTGGAAATATTTAAAGGAGATGAGCGGGAAGAAGGAGCGAATTCCAGACAGTATACCTAAGGAAACCTGGTTAAGGCACTATATGGTTCTATTGGAAGGAGTGGTGATAATGGTGGATCGAGGGAAAGACAGTGTTAGAAGGGAGCAGACTGTTGAAGAAGTAGGTGAAGAAGAAATTACGGCCGGGGAAGTACACCAGCTAATTGCAGCCGTAAAGCAGAAGAAAGCGGCAGGACCGGACGGAGTTGGAAATGAAGCGTGGAAGTTGGTACCGGAGAAATGTATCGACAAGCTTACGGAGGAGTTCAACAAGATATGGATTCGTGTATGTATCTCACGAAAACTAACTAAATTGCTAGAGATTGTAGATTGTAGATATGGTGGTGACGACTTGTACTGCGACCTTTATAGATCTATTGTACCCCACCCTCCTCCTCCAAGTGTTGGTGTACTTACCCATTTAGAGCGCCTCCTCTAATCCTGATTCCTTTAGGAATCTCAGGATCTGGGTGGGATTCAAGGCCTGCAGCTCCTCTGTGTTCAAGCAGTGAGCCCCAAGGTACATCTGTCTCTTGCGGAGTAATGCTCCGCAGTCTTTGAACAGATGTATGGGGGTTTCCTCTGCTGAGCCACAGAATCTGCATCCATCATCCTCCTCTAGGCCTAGGGCCTTGAGATGTTTCCTAAGTCTGCAGTGTCCCGTCAGGGCTCCTGTCAGAATTCTGAGCTTGTTCCTGCTTAGTTTCAGGCAAGCTTTAGTTCTCTTCTGGTTAAAAGATCCCAGCATCACTTTGGATTGCCTTAGCCCTGGAAGTTCTTCCCAGGTTTTCATCCATTTTCTTCTTATTTCTTCATCTAAACTTTTGTGGATGGTGTTCACGCTCATACCGCAAAAGGGTTCCGGACCTATAAAGGGGCTACTGGATCCCTTGTTTGCTAGGTGATCGGCTTCTTCGTTTCCGTCTATACCAGTGTGTCCTGGTACCCAGTATAGCGTTACTTTATTATCCCTGCCAAGCTTGTTCAGCTTCCCCACACAGTCCCATACCAGTTTGGATCTGATGGTGTATGAGCTAATGGCCTTGATGGCTGCTTGGCTATCTGACAGGATAGCAATTCGTTTTTTGCGGTACTTCCTGTCGAGGTTAAACTGTGCACATCTTTCGATTGCGTGTACCTCTGCTTGGAAGATACTTGGGGATGTTCCCATGGATTCGGAGTATCTGGTACGAGGTCCAAACACTCCTGCACCAGTGCCTTCCTTTGTCTTCGAACCATCTGTATACCACTTGATGGCATTTTGCTCTATGTGGTATGCTGAGGATTCGTCGCTCCAATCGGCTTTACTACTACACATTGCTGTGTAGTTTTTCTCGAAGTGGTATTTGCATACCATTTCGTCTTTTGGTACTTCCAGCCAGGGGATCTTGGTAGCGAGGCTGTTTCGGTCTCTGCTCCCGATTATTTTGCCTCTGCCCATTCCTTCCTTGCTGAACCTTACGATCGCCGATCTGGCGGCGCTCTCCACCACAAGGTGCAGCGGAGTCAGATCCAGCAGCAGCTCCAATGCTGCTGTCGGACACGACCCCATCGCCCCCGTGATGCAGACACACGCCAGTCTTTGAATCTTCTCAAGCTGTTTCCTCATAGAGGCCAGCTTGATTCTACTTCCCCACGCAACCGCCCCATAAGTGATAGCAGGTCTCACTATCATGGTGTACATCCATCGCAGGATAGTGGGGTTACAACCCCACGTTTTTCCTGCCAGATTTCTGCACACCATTAGGGCGCGTTTGGCTTTACCTACCACTGCCTCAGCGTGTCTATTCCATAGGAGTTTGCTATCTAGTGTGATACCCAGATACCTTATCTCCTGTTGGTATTCTACTGCCTTCCCATCTATGAGTATGGGATGTAGGCAGTTTAGTTTTCTCCTTCTAGTAAATGGTATTACCGTGGTTTTGCTCGGGTTGAGTCTTAATCCCACTGTTTGACACCATCTACTAGTTACTTTGAGGCCTCTCTGAACAATTTCACAGAGCGTTCCCTCAAATTTTCCTCTGGCCATTATGACTATGTCATCGGCGTAACCTTGACATTTGATGTCTAGGTCGTTTAGCCTAACCAGTAGTTCATCAACTACCAGGCTCCACATTAGCGGTGATAGTACACCTCCCTGTGGGCACCCTCGAGTTGTGGAGATCTTAATGGTGTCTTTTCCCACTTGTGTCTCCGCCGTTCTAGTTCTCAGCATTTCTCCCATCCACTTTGAGATAGTGCTGTCGATATTCCTTCTCTCGAGGGCCGCCCTGACAGCCTCGTGTGAGGTGTTGTCAAAAGCTCCCTCTATATCCAAGAAGGCACATATCGCTACTTTCTTTGTCTCTAGTGCTGCTTCTATTTCGTTTGTCAGCTGATACAGGGCGGTTTCTGTGGATTTCCCTGCTCTGTAAGCATGCTGACTCCTGTGTAGTGGTGTACCTACCAGCACTATCGTCCTAAGGTAATTATCAATCACCTTCTCCATTGTCTTTAACATAAAAGATGTTAGACTAATGGGTCTAAATGACTTCGGTTGAGTGGTGTCTTTCTTCCCCACCTTCGGTATAAATACCACCTTAGCCCTTCTCCATAGCTCCGGTATATATCCGAGCGCTAAGCTACTTCTAAAGATATTTAGAAGATACGGCATTAGTTCCCTCTCTCCCTTTTGTAGGAAGGCAGGAACTAGTCCGTCCACTCCTGGGGCCTTAAAAGGCTGGAAAGTGCCGATAGCCCATCTGATTCGGTTTTCCGTACAGATGGACGCTGCCCTCTTCCAGTCGGCCCGACTTGGTTTCCGTGGTTGCATCAAGCCCTCGGTCTCCCTGTATACTCTACATCCCGGAAAATGGGTTTCTAGTAGGAGGAGAGCTCTTTGCTCTTCATCCTCCGTGAAGGTCCCATCCGGTTTCTTGAGAGTGGTTGTCATTTCCACTCTATCCTTCGCTAGTGCTTTGTGTAGTCTAGCTGCCACCGGCGTGGATTCTATGTTTTCACAGAAGGTCCTAAAGTTTTCCCTTTTTGCCCTTCTGATCTCTTTGTTGTAGGTGGTAAGCACCTCAGAGTATTCTAGCCAATTTCCGTATTGCTTGGCTTTGTTGAAAAGCCTACGTACTTTTGCTCTTAATGTAGACAAATTTTTGTTCCACCATTTTTCGTCCTTATGCTCCTTCACGGTTTTTACCGGGCAGCTGGATTCAAATGCCGTGGTGATTGCTACATTTATTTCTCCTACAGCCTGCTCCAGCACGGTGTAGTGTTTGATACTACCCCGCACTGTCACCTGCTCTAGGTTTTCTTTTAGTTGGGAACTAAACATAGGCCACACAGTTTGTCTGGGGTTTCGAATGGGGGTGTTTTCCTCACTCGCTCCTTCCAGCTCAAACTCTATGATCCTATGATCTGACATTGAGGGCTCACTTGAAACCCTCCACTTTTTAATTAGTTTACTTACGTTAGCGCTACCTACCGTAATATCCAGTACCTCATTTCTGACTTTAGTGACAAATGTTGGTGTGTTCCCAACGTTGTACACAATTAAGTTCTCTTTAATGAGGTATTCTAAAAGGTACTCACCCCTCTTATTAGTGTCCGTGCTGCCCCACATCTCATTGTGTGCGTTCGCGTCACATCCCAGGATGAGTGGCAGCCTTCTCCTAATACAGTGTTCCACCAGCTTTTGTACTTCAATGGGTGGTATGCTGTTACCATCGCCAGGGAAGTATGCTGATGCGATCACTACTTCGCGGTGGAGACCCTCGATCTTGATGAGGGCCTGAATCGGTACTAAATCCCGCGTTAAAAATTCTGAAAGACATAAGTAATTTATGCCATTTCTTACCATAATGCAAGTTCTAGGGGAGACCTCACGGCTGTCCCATACCAACTTACATTCCCTGTTGCTAAGGCCTTTGATCTTACCTCCGTAGGTCCAGGGTTCTTGAAGCAGCGCTAGCCCTAGGTGCTGCTTGGTGAACATCCTAGCCATCACAGCTGAAGCTGCTTTGGCATGATGGATGTTCACTTGGGCTATTTTGGTGCGCTTGCTGGTCATTCTTGTTTTGTGACAGGAGGCGGCAAGTCCTCCTCTGTCCCTACAAGAACATCTACCTCTGCCTCTGTAGACATGGCTGGACTGCTCATGTCTACGAGTGTGAGGTCAAGGTCGTCTTCCCGGGAATCCGGGCTGACTTCCTTGTTCTCTGTGTCGGTTAGGTCCCGTACACATGGATTATTTTTACCTTTGGAATTCATATAAATCCCACGAGTCGCAAGGGAACTAAAGGTCCACCACATCAGAGCCCCGCTTGATAGTGGTAAGGCTGGATACCCTCTGAGGTCGCCAGGTATCAGAGGGGCTCCGTAAGCGATGGCCGGTTGCCCTTGGCCATCAACCAGTCCCTTTGGCACGGGTCGCATGACACCTTGGGATTAAGGGTTTGGAAGTTCTTGGTTGTTCGCCCTCCGCCGAACGCCCCAACCGGGGTTGTTCCAGTCGTGACGTCCAACGGTACGCGAAACTAAGCCCTCACACCGCGACAAGGTGACTTCCACGTGAGAGAACTAAATTGCTAATCCAGCCACATCTGTAGATTCTTCCATTTGCAGAGCGAATCCATCTCTAGCATTCTTCAAACTACTTACTAGTTCCACTTCGCAGTAATCTAAGTAAGACATATCCTTAATTCGTCGTAAAATCGTCGTCTCAGACAATGGGACGAGGTCAATTTTGCTTGAAATTTTTTCACCGATCATGCATTTTATCTTTTCTACAAGGTTTAATTACTTTTTCTGCAATCGTATGAGCTTCGCCTGCTTTCGCAAACTAACTAAATGAAAGGTTTTAAGAACATTTTTATTATAATCACGAACATACCTTTCAAATGCATTCTTTTACTGCTGTAGTTCAAGACATTTTCTTTTAAAATATTCGCTTTTACCTTTTAAAGTCGGATGTTTATTTTCCAAATGACGCTTTAACTTTGCCGGATTTAAAGAAGTTCGAGCGTAAATATTGAGTCAAAATAGTGTTTGAATTTTTCTATTTTCTCAATTATCCTAATAGTTATTAAAATTCATTATTTTTATTTATAATAACATAACAAATTTAAAAATCGGTAATTATTATTTATTTATCAAAATAGAATTAATAAATGACTTCGTTATTTTTGACTTCATTGTGCCTTGAAAGTATATATGTAGTACAGAGAGAGAAAAGAAGAGTAATTGAAAGGAGTCGAGTGAATTTTTTCTCTTTATTTAACTACGGTACATGATAAATCGGCACCGGATAAGTCGGCACTTCCAACTCGGCACCGGACAACTCGGCACGGGGAAAATTCGGCACCGGATAAGTCGGCACCGGGCAAATCGACACCAGTCATCAGAGTATGAATATATAAATTTTCTATTATAACATAGGTTTTGGTAATATTAAAAACAAAAGAAACCTTTTTATAATTAAAGAATGTAACGCACGCCCCTTGAAAGATGAAGGAAAGTAAACTATTGATTTAGTCACCTTCTAGCCCAGTGGTGCGCAAACAGTGGGTCGTGACCCCTCGGGGGGTCGCGAGAGATATTTTGGGGGTCGCCTAATTAAAAAAAAATTATTTACCAGTAAAATAGTGAAATTAAATTATATTATTTATAAAAATAGAACAATTTTTTTGACGAAAACAATTTATGTTTTAATACCTAATCAGAGACGTAGCAATGCTTTTGGCGCTCTTGTGAAATATTTAAAGTACACAGTTATAAATTAAGTTAACGAAATTTATTTATGTAATTTAGGAATTAGTTTTACTATGAGTAAATTCTGAATCACAAAATAAAATGTATGAAAAACCTAGAATTGTTATATAACTATTTTACAACCGCGTTCGTAAACCTGATGTGATTATTACTCATGCGCGAAAAAAACTTCTTAACGCACGTTTTTTAGTAGGAGAAAATGCCACTTTTCGTTATATTTCCACATAACCTAGGTAACGCACGCAAATATTCAATATCGCTAGGTTACATTAAAAAAAACAAATAAATAAATAAAATAAACACAATCAAGGCCTCAATATTAAAAAAGTGACGTGAAAGTGTCAGAAATTTTTTTCATAACAAAATAATAAAAACAATTAAAGAAAAGCTGCTGAGGAGAGTTCTTATGACGAATCCACACTACCGCACCGGAGACAATTGTAAAAGCAAATTCTTCATTTTTGATAACATTTTTTTTTATGGGGTAAGATACATCCCCTCGCACTAGTAAAAAAAAATTGTTAGTAACAAGAGCGGTATAGTCAATTGTCCTCGCAAACGAATGTGCGCACTTACTTCGTTCGTGCGCCCAATTTTGCTCTCGCGCCAAATTGACAACTTACCGCCCTAGTTACAAAATATACTATTTTCTAAGTATCGCACAGACAGCACTTCTATAAAGGTCTCCGCACACCAATGCGTTGCGGTTCGTTGTCATACGTGCGAGAGCGTAACAATATGTACTGCACACACCAATGCGTTAAAAGATTGCGTATTTAGTTAATTTTCTTCATAAGGAAAGTTATTTCGATCGAATATGTGGTATCTATTTGTGTCTTTGTATTATGTTATTGTTCCAATTGTATTTTATAATGTTTTTCTATACTGAACATAATTATTTTATATTTTTTTTGACACAGATGTGCTTAATAATGTATGGCAATAATTTTGTTTTAGCACAAATAAGGTAAACAGTCAACGAACACCGTAAAAAAAAAACAAATGATTGAATAGGATGCTTGCGACTGTTACTACGTGGTAATCCATACTTACACTGAATTGATAATTTCACTATGTTTTAACCACACTTTTTATATAAAAATATTTTCGAGTTGAAGTTGAAAATGACCTTCACCCGTCGAAACTCGAGTCGTGTTAAATGTTTAAATTTATATAACTGTGACTAATCAGTTATATAATATTTTTGCATATTAAGTGTGGTTAAAACATAGTGAATTTATCAATTCAGTGTAAACAAATTATTGTATTTTGAAAAATATGTACCAACGAAAATGAAAATAATGACAATATAAGTGTGAATGTAGGACAATATCTAATAAACTTAGAAAAACTGTGCAACTGTGCAAAAAACAACAACTAATCCACTGGCACTGTTTCTACTTCAAAAAATATTGAATGAAATGTGTTATCTAATAAAAAATTGAGAAATAATCAAGAAGAATTGATTAAATAGGGATTTACATGTTGAGTTGTTAATGGGGAAGAACGTCCGTTTGTGTTATTTGCTCGGTTAAATTAGCAAATGAAAGTTTGAAAACATTTGGAAGGTAAACATAAAGAATTTGCAAATAAATCTGAAACATTTTTTTAACGACGGGCTGGAAGTATGAACAATCAAACTGTATTTTTAAAAACATGCAACAATTCCTGAGAAGGGTTTACGGGCATCCTTAGAAGTTTTATATTTAATAGCGAAAAATTTGAAACCACATACAATTGGAGAATCCCACATTTTTCCTTCAGCAATTAAAATGACATCAATTATCCATGGCGAAAAATATGGTAACGAATTAAAAACAATACCATTATCAAGAGATTCCGTTTCGCGTCGAATTTCCGCAATAGCACGTAATATTTAATCAATTCTGTTAAATCTAATACAAAACTCTCCTGTGTTTGCTCTTCAACTTGACGAAACTACTGACATTACTAAAATGTCGCAATTAATTGATTATATGAGATACGTTTTTGTAGAAGACATATCGGAAGATTTTTTAAAAAACTTAACGATTTGAATTTGAGTTTACAGGGAGAGAGTACAAATATTTTAAAATTGATCAGTAAAATTTAAGCTTTTAGAATTCAAGAAATGTTCCCGTGCTTTTCATAATTTACTAAAGAAAATAATAGGTATAGATTTCTGTCTTTTTTAAAACACCATTTTCTATCATTTCATAAAATTGGTAGAAAACTTTCGAAAAGGTTCGAAAAATTTCCAGATAATGAATTGATGGATCCGTGATCCATTTTCGTTTGATATTATTAATTCCAATATCCTTTTAGATGAGAAAGAACAGTTAATTGATGTTTCAAGCAACGAAACACTGCGCATTCAATTTAAGTCTCAGATTTGTCAAAAATTTTGGTTATCGATTGGAAACAAATATGCCGATTTGAAAAGAAAGGCAATCAATATTTTAATTCAGTTTGAATCTACCTACTTATGTCAATCCAGCTTTTCAAAATTAGTTAGTTATTAGCTGTTAAATAAAATATCGAACTCGATTGGATCCTGAGATTGACCTACGGTTTGCGATTTCCTATACAAAAACGTACATGGAAGCAATCATGAGCTCGTTGCAAACGCATACTTCATATTTAATTCTTATGATGTAAGGTTTTTTTTAAGTATTCTTCTTTTAAAAAATGTATACTCATATGCATGAACAAAACCATTGTTTTGTAAATTTATTTGTTGTACTCAAACCTCTAATAAGGCAGAAATATACAGGGTGATTCGGGAGGAAATGGAAGTATTTTAAAGACATGTCCAAGAAGCAAAAATAAGCTCATACGTGATTTTCAATCGATTCATAGATATTTTGAACAATAGTAATTTATAAAATTAAAGGAAAATGTACTACTGAACTTATAAATTTTCAAAAACTCCACCACCCATTTCGATACATTTATTTGCGCGTTTATAAATGGACCTGGTAGCGAGTTTCAGTGAACGATGATTCGCTCTAATTAACGCCGCAGCATTAAGAATGCGATCTAGTAGCACATCCCTTGTGTCCACTTTCATAGAATAAACTAATGACTTCATCCATCCCCAAAGACAAAAATCTAGGGGAGTGAGATCCGGTGATCTCGGTGCCCAGGGGTGCGGGCCTCCTCTGCTAATCCAGCGATCGCCCAAATGGATATTTAGAAAATTTCTCACAATATTAGCATAATGAGGAGGTGCTCCATCATGTTGGAAGATAATACGTCGTCGAATATTTAAAGGTACTTCGTCCAATATTTCCTCTAAATGGTCTTCCAAAAAAATGTAAATAACCTTCCCCAGTAAGACGGCCATCCAATACAAAAGGACCAAACAATTGATCATTTAGAATTCCGCACCATACATTAATACTAAACCGATGTTGGAAATTGTGTTCTTGTGTGGCATGGGGGTTTTCGTCCGACCATCGATGATTATTATGTTAATTGTTAATTCCATCTCGAATAAAATGAGCTTCATCAGTAAATAAAATGCATTTGAGTAATCTTCTGTTTTCACGAATCCATTGACAAAATTGTAGTCTTAATGGATAAAATCGCCTTCTTGAAGATTTTGTACTTTCTGCAGATGAAAAGCATTTAAACCTTGCCTTGAAATTTCAAATTGGATTGCCATGCGCCTTATACTTAACCCAGGATTACTTTCTACAACATCCAGAATATCTTCTTCAAGTTCCAAACCGATCCCTTGCTGTTTTTCAGAAACAATACGTGCACTTGGGAATATTCCAGTTTCGCTAGCATGTGTGAAAACAGTTTGAAACACTTGCCTATTAGGAATTCTTCGATTAGGAAAACGACGCCCCGATACTCTTCTACTGAACGAACAGAATTAACATTACAAAATCCATAAACAAACACCATATCTGCATATTCTCTATGACTGAAAATATGAGGCATTTTTATAATCTCGTAAAACAACTATTGTCAATTTTAAGACTGTCAATTTTTGACATTTGCCTAATTAATATTTTAGTCCAAATTGGCATTTAGGACAACGTTGTCAAATTTAACTTAATTAACTTTTTAAAAAGAAAAACCTATTTATCTCTGAAACAAATGAAAATCGGACTTGCACATATGAGCTTATTTTGCTTATTTTTGCTTCCTGGACATGTCTTTAAAATACTTCCATTTCCTCCAGAATCACCCAGTACATGGTATTTTTAAAAGAGTGCCAACGAGTCACCAAATTTCAATTTCTAAATACAAATATACCGCTTCATCCTAATACTAGAATTTACTAATATCTGCGGATATTTGCAGATTCATTATCTGAAGTTTTATGGTGTCAAAATTTGCGTTCCTGTAAACGCAAATCCCAAAAAAAAATCACTTTATCGAAGTGTACCGAAGTTAACGATTAAAAAACGTCTACTGTCGATCCAGGGGTCGCAACAAAATATTACACAAAATGGATGGTCGCCAATGAAAAAAGTTTGCGCACCACTGTTTTAGCCAACAGTAGAATTCATGTTGACAAGAAAACAGCGTTAAAATAAAAACTAATAATAAAACATAAAAACTTTATTAAAGGTTAAAAGGATAAGAGGACAAAAGAAAATTAAAAATACGAGTGCCGAAATGTATCGGTGCCGATTTGTCCGGCGCTGACGTATCCTGTGCCAAATTTTCCCGGTGCCGAGTTGTCCGGTGCCGACTTATCCGGTGCCGAGTTGTCCGGTATCGATTTGGAAGTGCCGACTCGTCCGGGTCCGATTTAACTATGTTTCCACCTTTTTCTTTTCCCTCAGCTGTTCTCACGGCGTTCCCAAACCATCCGTCATGTGAATTACTGTCAATAAACAAGATTCAAAATAAAAAGTTTAACTTTAATTATTTAAATAATTACATCGGTAATGTCACATTGCTTTAATGTTACCGTGTTTTACAATTATCTAAGTTTATTGTATATAGTTTTTTATTGCTTAAAGTTTAGAAATAAATAGCGAAAAAATAATATAATGATATAATGCCCGCCATACACACAACGGTCCACCGGAGAAGTTTATCTGTGCAGGTTTGCCTGCGAAAGTAGTCCAGAGCGTATGTGGGAATAGACCTGTGTAGTTTTTTGAACCTGCGCAGGCGACCGCAGCAGGATCGAAAATCAATTTGTTGGACGGTGGACCTATGCAGGTCACGTCAGTTGTTTTCTTAAGAATTGAAAAAACATCATTTTTGATTTTTTTTTGGTATAAACTAAACGGTGGATCACTTTAAAATTTTAAGAGGACATAAATAAAGTATTTATCTGCATGTATGAAAAGTTTTAAAGCTTAAACTTATAAAAAATAGTTAACATGGGGTTCGTTCGAACATCCTCAAACTGCTGTTGTTGACTACTTACTCACATACCACATAAAACCCATTTTGCTCATTTTTATCATCAATCCATATAAATCCAAAATCCAAATAATCTTCATCATACTTTTCTATTTTTTCGGTTAGTAGATCCTGATTTATTTTCTTCTTCAATATTATCCGTCAGCTCCAATGTTGTCGAAAAACTGGTGGAATTTTCAAGAGAGCAAGAAGCAAGTTTTTTGGATTTTGATTCCAATTTCTCAGTTTTAAGCAAATTCTGCATTATATTTATAAAGGATTTTAGGATAAGTTAAGAAAAAACTCAATTTATTATAAAATAATTAACTTACTACCGGTTACCTTTGTAAGAATTTAACAATAAATCTACTACACGAGATATTTGGAAAGCTCCATCGCGCATCGGTACAAATACTGACACAATGATCCCATGATAATTTTAAAGCATTCAAATACGTTGCTATTGCATAAAACAAGTCCTGACTAGTTGTACGACCTAAAAGTTCTTGGCAGCATAAACATTGATTTATAATCTCTTGTTCATAAATAAATCGTACAAAGTGTAAAAGCTGCAACTTTGCCACTTATATTAGTTGATGCGTCTACTTGTAATGCAAAAGACATATTAACAAGCTTACCTGTGACTGTTCTTTCAATGCTGCAGGACATGTCATTAATTCTTCTACGAATCGTATCATGATACACCGGAATCTTAAAAATTTCCATCTTCACTTCTTCTCCAAACATAATTGTCACTATTTCACAGCAGGCAGGCAAAAAGAGAGATTCTGCTATCGTGTGTGGCTTTAATTTTAGTGCAACTACTTAATTTTATTAGTCAATTTCATACGACGCAAGTTGAACTTACTTTCATTGTTTTTTTCAAATTGTTTTCTTTGTTTGTCTTGCAATTCTAAAAGTCTATTCAAATATTCTTTTTGTCTTTTGTTTTTTGTTAAAAGATTTTTATGTTCAGTTATATTATATTCAGTTATTATTATTATATACCACTGATATAAACCTTTACGCCTTAATTTAGCGGGCCCCATCTCGCTATTAGCAAGTTACTTTCAGCATGCAATGCAGAGAGAGAGGTGTGTTAGGTCCAGATAAATCCAAATTTTAAGTATTCTTCGTCATACGACATAACGATTGACATTTCGAATTGAATTCACAATTTTTCTGTTTTCTTTATTATCTTCAATTGTACTAGTGCTAGCGGAAGCATTGTCATTATCGTAATCAAGACGAGGTTTCTTTATGACGAAATTATCCATTATTATAAATTTTAGAAAAATAGCAATATAATAGTATGTTTTGTAACTAGGGTGGTAGGTTGTCAATTGGATACGAGAGCGAAACTGGGCACATTCGCTCAAGAGGGCAATTGACAATACCGCCCGTGTTGAGAGCAATATTTTTTGTTACTCATGCGAGGGGATGTATCTTACAAGTTTGGGATGCAGGTGCCATCCAAGAAAAACAGAATCAAAAATGAATTATTTGCTTTTTCAATTGTCTTCGGTGGTGTGGATTCGTCATAAGAACTCTTCTCAGTCTCCGGTATCACCATAGAATTTACACTCATTCTAAACGTTTTCTTTAATTTTTATTTTGTAATGAAAAAAAATTCTGTCATTTTTTTTAATATTGAGGTCTTGATTGTATTTTTTTTTTATTTACTTGTTATTTTTTAATATAACCTAGCGATATTGAATATTTGCTTGCGTTACCCAAGTTATGTGTATAATACAACCAAAAGTGACATTTCTCGTACTAAAAAACGTGCGCCAAGATAGTAGTTTTATTGCATGAGTAATAAAGAGTACTACTAAAAAATAATGTAGTTCAAAACCTAAATTTATGTACCTAATTCAAAATAAGTTTTAGTCTCATTGTCAAATCACCACGATTTTCCAAGTTCAATCTGTTCCTCTGTAAAAATTGCGTTCGCGTGACTAAAACCAGCTTCAACCATATATGAGCTTCGGATATTTAGTGGCAATATTGTTATTGCTCCAAAATTCACTGAGGATTATCATAGCAGGTGCACCATCAGTAGCTACTGCAGTAATATTCTTGAAAGGAATGCTGTGCTTGTTCAAATATTCTTGCAAACATAAAACAAATGTCTCGCCTTATGATTCAGTTTCTAGATATTTTGTAAATAGAAATTCATCAACAGTGACTCTCATGGATGGGCTATGAAATCTAACATAAGCCATAAGAAAATTTGAACTTCCGAAAGTTGATTCGTCCAGTTGAATAGCAAACTTACAATGCTGGAACTGGAAGAGGTCAAAGTTCTTTCCACAGAAAGAAATAGTATGCATTTTAAAACTAGATGAGTCTTTTTTCATAACATTTTCAATTACATCGTTTGTAGCTGGTGTTATAATCTCTTTACCAATAGTATACGGTTTGCTTTTCTTTGCTATATAAAGAGAGATGCTATAGGTCCTAAGGCTTATAGTCTTCAGTCCTTCTCTATCAACACTACCAGATGACTTAAAATATGTATCCAAATTTGGCTGGACTCAATTTCTCTTTTAGTATTTTGAAATACTCTAATCTTTGTCTTTCTTATCAGTATGGATCCTTTCCAAGTGTTCTTTCATTTTCGCCGGCTTTTTTTACGTAATAAGCACATAGGAATAGTTTCATTGCGAACGATGACTCAAAACCATATTTCAAATATTCCTGTGAATTTTGTCTGCATTTCTACTTAGGATTGGGAGCCCCCATTGTGGGTATTAAAATTAGATTGTTAATATGAAAAACACAATACGTTTGCAACACAACAAAAAGTAGCAACAAGAGACACAACTTATTCCCGCACGAGTTATAAAGAACTGCCTGTTTTTCTCTCAGAGTGCAGTGTTGCTACTTTTTGCTAACAATAGCTATTTAGAATTTGAAGGAATTATAATTATATCTAAATTTTATGTATTCAGTCCCATTATATGGGAAAAAGATAATAAAAAAGTATCAAAATTTGATGATTTTCCATATATTACGATATTTTCTTTGTAAAGGACAACATATTTTGAATTTTCTCTGTAAAGGACTACATTAAGATATAAAATACTTAGAGTGCCAACCATACTATAATGTAACAGAGTATGTCTGTGCATAACATGTTTGCAACACTAGTACAGTTACCAGATGCGTGAAAACAGAGTAAGATATATAGCGGCTAAGATAAAACTCAAGTTAGAACTAATTGTAAGGTAGTCAGTAGTTGATCATATTCGTATTTGGGGAATATTTTCTGGGAATTTTTATTGGAATATTCTGATTTTTTCCTAGACAGTTGAATTGATCCTCTTTGGTATTAATCGACCACCCTTTCGACCCGTGTGTATTAATCGACCCCTGGAGAACTCTTATCGTCCCCCTGGGGTCGGTATCGATCACTTTGGCGACCACTGATTTAGATAATTGTTAACCATATTTCTTTTAGTAATAAAAAAAGTTAATTTGTTTCAGAGTTAATTTCACTACGTTAAACACAAGAAACCCGAATAAATTTTAATAAATTCTCATATTAAACTCATATTAAAGCATATTAATTTGTCTTTCAAACGGCATATTTCTTTATTTAATCTTATAAATAGTTTTCAAAAATAGTAAAGTCAAAAGTTTACAGTGAGCCGATTTATATGCAGGCAAGTTTATATTGCCGCCCAGTTTTAAATTTGTATTTTTGTTCTAGTTGAAACATTGCTTGGCAATTGCTTGCGGAGACTTGGAGCGCGCAACTCAGATCCTGCTCCACCGTCAGGAGCACGGACAGTCGGTGACCAACAACAGTTCTTTAACGCTCCACCTGTCGGCCAACAAGGCGCCAGTGATTGACGACAACGAGCTGAAGAACCGGATAATCGAGAGGTATTCCTACATAGACCAAGACGCCTTAGCCCGCGAACATCGCCCGGTCGTACCGAAAGTCGAGCCCAAGAAGCTGGTCCGTTACAGGGATAACAAGATCGTCAGTTTGAAGGGTGAGAGGTACACAGAGGTGAAGAAGGGAGACGACGTGGAGGATGTTTCGTTAAAGAAATCGAAGAAGCAACAGCATTGTCCGTAACAACTGGCCGGAAAAGATGAGATCTCTTTCGTTACGTTTACGTCTAAACTCATCGTTTTCCTATATTCACTTATCACTTCCGGTCCTCCCCTGTACATATTTTATAGATTTAAAGACTCGAAGGGTCTTGCGGACCCGTACGTTGGTTGTAAACAAAGACTGCATCACGAGTGGTTGAACACAATTACTTTAAGACGTAAACGTAACAAATACCTAAAAATACTGCACCCGCGGGACAAGCCGGCATCCATTACGTTCCGGTTAGTCGAGCACGCGTTTCCGTTTAATGCGGCTAGTACTTGTACACTCATAGTCTCAGACTGTTTCCAGCACTCTAATTATTATTGTACTCCATTTGATTCGGTGTTTTATTCTAGTGTGTTAGAATTCAATAAAAAGCGTCTTAAGTAGCTATAAGGAGCAAGTAGTCGATGTCGATCACGACGCGCTGCTTGCTCCAACAAAAAAAAAACAAAAAAAAATACATACAAAAAAATCTAAAAAAAATAATATTTGAACCTACCAATAGTATTATTACATAAATGTATTTGTTGATTACAAAGTATATATTATATATATAAACACTAGTCATTAAAATAACTCGTGGATTAGTAAAAAAATCCACAAAAATAAACTCAATTTTATTTTATAACTTATTACTTAGTTTTCGTTTGAATATGTCGATTATTCTGTTTTCGTTTTTTTTTACTTTCCAAATATGTAGTAGACTTTCTCTCCATATATATATATATATATATATATATATATATATATATATATATATATATATATATATATATATATATATATATATATATATATATATATATATATGTATATGAACATGTTATATCTGTGATTTTTTATCTGTGTAAGAAAAAAAAGTTTTTAATTTGTTTTTTCGATATTTTTTATTTTGTTTAGGCTAGGCAAGTGCGTTCGGATTTTGGAACTGCCTCAAAAAAATTATTTATTTCTACTTGATTGTTTATAATGTGAATAAGAGTAAATAAAATATTCGAAAAATTTAAAATAAAGATTGCATGTTTCAGCAAAAATACAATTGTTAGATCCCTATGAAGTAACCGAATTTGCAAAATAGTAGTGTGCAAAAAAGGTCTGTGAAGAAGGTGAATGAGGAGTAATTGCAATGAGTGCATAAAAGCC
This sequence comes from Phosphuga atrata, assembly GCA_944588485.1. Classification (NCBI taxonomy): domain Eukaryota; kingdom Metazoa; phylum Arthropoda; class Insecta; order Coleoptera; family Silphidae; genus Phosphuga; species Phosphuga atrata. The sequence continues at coordinate 32,446,602 of OX155904.1, forward strand.
TTTCTCATAGTGTATTGTATATTATTTTATTTAACAAGCATGTTAAAATATTGTTCAATCTACAAAGAAATTATTATTTCTTTAAATCATTACTTCTTATTAAAAAATGCCTCGATAGGCGCTCTGTATGTGTGTATTGTGTAATTTAGTGCGGTTGTATACTCAATATACTCATCCTGGCTGCAGTTAGTGCAGACCAAGTCTCGCCGCGTAGTTGGTGTATTGATCTGGTTACTTTTCTCTGTATTTTAGGCGTTTTATGAGTTTGTTTCTAAGAATTCGAGTTTCGGCAACGGCAAAGAATCTTAAGTGGATAATTAATTGGTGGGCAATTGAAAAGTGGACAATTTAAAACAAAGTATTAATAAATAAGTAGTTCTTAGCTATACACATAGAAAGTAAAATAGCTATTTTTGAATTGAATTATTGAATTTAATTTTAATTAAATTTTTATAGAAATGAACGCCAAAAGCCAAAAATTCTGTTATGCATTTGCAAAAGATCAACTGTGCACGACTGGAATTTCAAGAAAGAATTGAAATTAAATCATTAGGACGGTTAACTCCAGATTTAAATATTTGTCAAGTGTCACAAAGTCGTTCAAATAATTATCACCGAAAATTTAATTCCAACATTTATATGAAGTATAATTGGTTAACAGGTTTTTCTATTATTATTTTCGAGGCAATAGAAGAATTTACTAAAATTATTAAAGAAATTAGAAATAACCTCCCTTCGGCCAATCACCAAGAGGATTTTCTATCTGCAAAAAGGCCAAGATTTTCAAAAGAAGCAACGAATTTAGCAGCAAAAGAAGTTTGCGATTATATAATATTTCAAGCAAAAGAACGATTTGCTTTTACGAAACACTTATCTGCAGCAAGATAATTTTCCCCGTGTATTTTTTCAAATAATACGAATGAAATTCCTATCATCGAACTACGAGAAACAACGAATGCATATCCAAGTTTAGATAAAGAGAGGCTTAAGACAGAATTACTTGTTTTATATGATCGACCAGAATTTCAAAATTTAAAAGGACACAAAAATATTTATGATCTAATGCAGGGGTCTCCAAACTACGGCCCGAGGGCCACATCCGGCCCGCGGACAGATTTTGTCCGGCCCGCGGAGAGCTAGCATATTTGAAAACTCCTTTTAGAGAACATATTTTTTATAGCAAATTAAATTTAGTTTACTGAAGTATTCTAATTTTATGTTGAATAATTATTAATATGACATCTACATTGATATGGTCATGGGCTAACTACTCATAACATTGTTGTAGGCTTATTGTTTTTGTGATAAGTTGGATAAAGAAACACAGAATTGTAATGAGTAAAGACAAGTATAATATGCAGAAAATTTAACTTCAGTATATAATAACTAACAAATTATTGAAATGAATCTGTTGAGGTTAATGATTAATTAATGTGGAAATTAACAATGTTAGTCGTCAAATAAAAAGGATGCACACAGATTTAATTGTAATATTAAAGAACTCAGAGTAACACGCGTCTATACCCCACTAAGGTCGCAGCACAAAAGTAGAGAGAGATGTTTGGCGCATTGCGACAAATGCTTACAAGACTAGCATTGTTGCCAATATAGAACTGGTAACCTTTATGGTACCAACATAACACATAGTACATAAGTATGGTGACATTCAAACAAAATATAATTACAACACTTCCTCTAATGTTATCATGCAAAATTTAGTTCATTTTCTTGAGTCCCAACATTTCACGTAGTTTAATGAATCTAGGCTTTGGAAGTGGCTTCGTTAAAATATCTGCCACTTGTGCGTCTCCTGGAACGTGTTCGATTGTTATATCTCCAGAATTTAGTTTCTCTCTAACGAAGTGGAATTTGACTTCAATATGTTTGGTCCTTTTATGGAATTCTGGGTTTTTAGCCAATTTTAGTGCACTAGCACTATCAGTATAGAGAGTAGGTAAATTACTGTCTGTCCCGTTTACATCGTTCAGCAATCTGCTCAGCCAGATTGCTTCCTTTGTGCCTTCACAGGCTGCAATGTATTCAGCCTCAGTTGTTGATAGAGCAACACAAGTCTGCTTCTTACTGCTCCATGAGACTGCTGCATCTGTGACTTTGCAAACCACGCCGCTTCGGGATCGCCTGGTAGGTTTGTCTCCCGCGTAGTCAGCATCGCTGTAAACTTCCAGTTTTGGAATCGCCAAATCTTCCTTCATGTACAGCAAACCCAAATCAGCTGAACCTCGAAGATAGCGAAATATGCGCTTGACTGCGCCCCAGTGTGATGCTCTCGGATTCTCCAGAAATTGGGAGACTGCGCTGACGGCATAACTAATGTCGGGCCTTGGTGCTACCGACAGGTACATAAGACAACCAATTGCCTCGCGAAATGGCGTTGACTTGTCAAGGAATGGGTCTTCCTCGCTGTCTGACAAGTAGTCATCACTCGGAGTGGCAACCGCATTACACTCCTCCATGTTGAACCTCTCCAGTACTTGTTTTGTGTATGTGCTTTGACCTACAAATAAAGAATTAGCACATTGTTTGGTTTGCAAACCAAGAAAACAATTTAAATTGGACACTTTTATTTTAAAGTTCGTTTTGAGTTCGACGAGAAATTTTTGGACTTCTGTTTGGTTGTTGGTGGCCACAAGTCCATCGTCAACATATATGGCGATCATGATGACGTACAACGAAGTACGTTTGATAAAAAGACATGGATCTGCTTTGCTTTGATCAAAGTGTTGTTGCTTCAGGAAGTCTACGAGCCGTTTATTCCAGCATCTAGGTGCTTGTTTTAGCCCATAGATGCTACGTTGTAGCTTGCATACGCCTCCCGTCCCATCTTCAAACCCCACTGGCTGTGCCATGTATACTTCTTCCTCTAGTTCTCCGTAGAGGAATGCCGTTTTAACGTCAAATTGAACCAGATCAAAATCCTTGGATGCTGAAATACTTAATATTATTCTTACTGTTTCAAACCTGGTTACCGGACTAAAGGTTTCATTGTAGTCCAGGTCCTTTTTCTGCACGAAACCTTTTGCCACCAGTCGTGCTTTAAATCTCTCGATTGAGCCATCTGCATTTTTCTTTAGCCTTAATACCCATCGGCAACCAACAGCCTTCTTTCCTTTGGGAAGGCTCACCAGAACCCAAGTTTGGTTCTCAATGAGAGATGCAATTTCTTCTTCTTTGGCTTCTTTCCAATTTGCTTCGTCAGTAGACGATTCGCTTAACAGAACTTCAGCATCAATTTCTTCCTCCAACAAATAGTCATTCATTCGTACTGGACGTCTTCTTCTTCGTTTGGTTTTCGTTGTTTCGTCATGATCGTCCTCTTCCTCGCGAGGTTGATTGACTCCATCGTCGTCATCATGGTCCTGGTTCACTTCACCTTGAAAAACTTGATGGACATCATCATCGTCATCATGATTCATCTCTTCCTCTCGATGTTGATGGACATCGTCGTTTGTCACTTCCTCTGGAACTTGATGAACGTCGTCGCCGTAAGCCTCCAGGACTGGATTAACATCCACTGCACATGGTTCAATGTGATCGAGGGATTTCTGTAAATTTTTATCCATGAAAATCACATCATGGCTGATAGTTACCTTCTTTTCATCTTGCAGCCAGACCCGGTACCCCTTCTTCTCTCCACAGTATCCAACAAAACAAGCGGACTTGCTTTTAGCATCAAGTTTTCGACGCATCTGGTGAGGAATGTGGACGTAGCACCTTGTTCCAAACGTTTTAAAGTGTAACGGTGTGGTTGGTTTCCTGTTAAACCACACTTCGTACGGAGCTTTTGCTTCCACAGAGGTAGGGCCCGTTCTGTTTAAAACATACACAGCGGTGTTGACAGCCTCTGCCCAAAGATTTAACGGCATCTTTGTCGCGTGTATTAAAGTGCGCGCACTTTCAACCAATGTCCTGTTTTCGCGTTCCGCGGTCCCGTTTTGTTCTGGCGAATAAGGCATTGTAATTGTTTGCACTATACCATTCGCCGAGAGGAAAGACTTGAGAGCCTGATTGTCATATTCTTTTCCTCCGTCACTTTGAAACTCGCGAACTGTTACACCGGCTCTAGTCGCCTCATTTATGAAAGTTTTAACGCATTCAGGAACTTCACTTTTCTGTCGAATAAAAAACACGCGCCGAAACTTGCTAAAATCGTCTTTTATACACAGAAAGTATCTCGATCCGCCGAGAGAGGTCACCTGCATTGGCCCGCATACATCGGAATGCACGAGCTCTCCCGCACTCTTTGCCTTGTCTCTCCGCGAACGAAAACTTATTCGTTGTTGCTTCCCGAGAATGCACGCTTCACAAACTGCGTCATTACGATCTAGCGCACTAATGTTGTATCTTTTTAACACCTCACGAACATGCTGCTTGTTTTGGTGACAGAATCTCTCATGCCAAGTTTGGAGTGACGCCGTTTTCGTAGTTGCCACGGCCGCCAACATGGTCGCACACTCATCGACTTCTGATGAAAAAAGACAAAGATTATTTGTCCGAGAAACAGTCATATTTAGTGCATATAAGCCTCGTGTGGTCATTGTACCCGTTAAGCGCACATCGTTGTTCTTCACAAACTTGCACATGCGGATGTCAGCTTGAAACTTAAAGCCTTTCTTCATTGTTGCGGTGACTGAGAAGAGATTGCGCCTAAGATCTGGTACATACCAGACGTTCTCTAAGTAGTTGTCAACTGACGCACCGTTGTAACGCATCTGAACGTTCACTGTTCCATGACCAATTGCCTTTATGACACTAGACGCTCGGTTAACTTGTTTATCGAACGATCAGCAATGGCAACGGACTCCCACACACTCTTAAATTCGAAGTACTCTGTGGGGAGGGTTGACAAAATTCTACTCATGAGTAACAGGTCAGGAAGTTGCGTTTGGGCAACCGTCGTAAGTTCTTCATTCATTTCCCTGAAGATGCGCTGAAGCCGAGCGATATGTGTCATGATATCCTCATTTTCATCCTTTTCATAGGTGAAAAATCTTTCCATTAGCCTGTCTAAGCGCTGTCCTGAACTTTGTTCATATACACTGAGTAGTTTTTCCCAAACAGCTTTAGCTGTGTCACATGTGGCTGTCAAGTCCACATTCGATTCGTTCATTGTCGAAACAAGTACAAGTTGGGCTAGCGCGTCAGCTTTTTTATACTTTCTTAATGCTGCTTGTGCTGCTTCGTCGTTCGAAGCTTCCGGGACGACCGTCATGCCGGTTACAACTTCATACACCTTGTGGTGTTTCAGTACCAAACACACTTGACGTTTCCACATCGCCCAATTTTGTGCTCCACTCAGTTTATCGATCTGAGCCTTAAACTCCATTGTTATTGAAACAATCAAGGCAGTAACGTACTACAAGAAAAAATGTCCGAACTCACAAACACGTGCTCACACTCGCGCAACTTACTAAGTTCAAGATTTTAATCACAAAACACTCGAAATTTACAGAAAATTCGTTCTGGGCCCATAACCTGTTGAGGTTAATGATTAATTAATGTGGAAATTAACAATGTTAGTCGTCAAATAAAAAGGATGCACACAGATTTAATTGTAATATTAAAGAACTCAGAGTAACACGCGTCTATACCCCACTAAGGTCGCAGCACAAAAGTAGAGAGAGATGGTTGGCGCATTGCGACAAATGCTTACAATACTAGCAGTGTTGCCAATATAGAACTGGTAACCTTTATGGTACCAACATAACACATAGTACATAAGTATGGTGACATTCAAACAAAATATAATTACAACAGAATCCAACTAACATTTTATACATTTTAAATAAAAACATAACTTATAACAAGCATAATGACATATGAAATACTAATGAGATTTATGTAATTGAGATTTTCCACTGACAATAGTTTGTAGTTGTGGACTAATTTTACTTGTACCAATTATTAAAAGAGATTTCAGATGCTCATCACTTAATTTAGATCTGTAAACATTTTTTGTGTACTTCATTTTGGAGAAGGTCTACTCACACAAATAAGTAGTACCAAAAACAGAAAACAGCCCACGAGCAAATTTATGCAAATTATCAAATTGTGTCAGTGGAAGACTCTTATAAAATTCCCACAAAGATGAGTTTTGATATTTGTTCTTAATTATATCACTGCACTGTAGATCAATCATTTTCATTTGAAGTTCCGGGGCTAGGGTTTCAATGTCAGTATCAAAAGCATTCTGAAAAATCTTAATTTGATTCGCAATGGCATCAAAGTCCGAGAAACGAGTATCAAAATTTATTTTCAAAGCACTCAAAGTTTCGATTGCAAAATCGATAGGAAACTCAGTCGCAGTGGTGTGGCTGAAAATTTCACATGTTTTAAAATGTGAAAAACATTTACTTCGTAGTTGTGATTGAAACAGTATCAATTTCTTCCGGAATGATTTGATATTAGTGTATAAATCAGGAAGATGCTGGTTTTCTCCTTGCAATCTCAAATTCAGTTCACATGTTTTGTCAAATCAACATAGAATGCTAACTTCCACAGCCATGCGTTGTTTTGTAATTCAGTAAGAGGGCGATGCTTTTCATTCAAAAAAAGTTCAAAAAAGCGCTGAAGGACTTTCCCACAACTAAGCCAACTTACGGCAGTATGATAAGGTAAGTCATTTTCTCCAATCTCTTCAATAAATTGTCGGAATTGTCGGTGATTCAGCCCAAAAGATCTGATAAAATTAACAGTTGATATGACTGGTTTCAGAACTTCAGACATATCCAAACATTTTCCGCACAAAGACTGTTGATGAATGATACAATGTAAGACTAATGGTTTTGAACCACCGTCATTTTCTACAGCCTTTAACACAAGAGCGAGCACTCCTTTATCTTTCCCACTCATGTTTTTGCCTCCATCAGTTGTAATACATTTTAAGTTTTTCCATCGAAGGTTCTTTTGATTAATGGCCATTTCAACTCCTTTAAAAATATCTGTACCAGTAGTTGTGCAATGAATACTATACATATCAAGAAGTTCTTCATGCACTTCATAGCTTTTATCTACTCCTCGAATATAAATCAACACCTGAGCAGTATCTGACACATCTGTTGACTCATCCAAGGCCAAAGAAAACCACTCAACATGTCCATTTTTGTCGAACAGTTGAGAGGATATTTTTCAGCGATGTTTTTTGCCCTTCGAGCCACAGTGTTTGCTGACATACTGACAGTTTTTAATAAATTTACCTTTTCAGGGCACATTTCTTCGGCTACTGCAATTATGCATTCTTTGATCATTTCTCCATCGGTGAATGGTTTTCCACGTTTTGCAATTTCAAGAGCCACACGAAAGCTGGCACGAGTTGCAGCCTCTTGTTCAGTTTTGAGTTTTGTAAATGAAGATTGCTGCGATTTCAATCCGCGCTTCATAGCTTCGAATTTTTCTGTCCGCAAACTTCCTGTATATTTTGAGTAATTTTGAAAATGTTTTGTTTCATAATGATGTTTAATGTTATATTCCTTGAGAATGGCTATGCTTTCATTGCAAATCAAACATAGCGCCTTGTTACTGGACTCAATTACGAAATACTGAATGTTCCACTGATCTGAATTTTCTGCATTCACTATCAATTTTTCGCTTCTTTTCCATACTTCTAAATCACACACAAAAGCAACAATTCAAATCAAAATACTGTTACAAAGATGTCTTAAACTTAAACACGCACAAATACGTTTTAAGGGGCTACGCACTATTTTATTTCACAACAGTGTCATAGGAACTGACTTGTGGTTGCGCCACTAGCCTTCTTACATATTCCAATTACTGCCATCTAGAAGTGAGTGGAAGACACCAGAACTTTCTCGAACCAACGAGATTATTCTGTACGTGCTATTAGCGCCATCTGTTAGCGATAGAAGGTACTACCTATTTCCGCTTGTGTCCACCAGATGTCGTGTCACGTTACTCCTCATGTCTCGTACTCTACGACTAATCTAGAAATTACAGATAATGACAGGAAAATTAATAATATGCAGTGTTGCCGTTTTGCGGACTTTAGTCCGATTTGCAGCCTTTTTTAAACGTTGCGTACTTTTTCGGACTTTTTTTTTCATCAGTGGACTATTTCACTTTTTACCACCGGCAACAATGATAATATGGTTTTGGCCCTCGGAACTTACTGGAGTAATCAGTATGGCCCTAAGGCTGGAAAGTTTGGAGACCCCTGATCTAATGTATAACTCAGGAATTCATGATTCCTTTGTAGAAGCTTTTAATTTACTTGAAATAATAATTACCACACCTATGACAACAGCAGAACCTGAAAGATGTTTTTCCGCTCATAAGAGAATAAAGACCTTTTAAGAAATACAATAGAACAAAAAAGACTAACAGTAGTTATGATTAGCATAGAAAAAACATAAACTAAAATATACCAAATTTTAATGAAAAGGTTATTGATGATTTTGTTAACTAAAGGAACTTAGAATGGAATTTAAATATAAATAATTGTTTCTGGTATTACATTGATTTTCAACTCGTAGTGATTTTTTATTATACTATTTTACAGCCCTCCCACATACATCCACCAGCCGCCACTGTTTTAGAGTTTCAAAAAGAATATACGTATTTCTCATGCGTATTTTAATTAAAACTTAAGACATACGAATATGAAACTTTACACACATTTCTACGAACCTCTCGAGTTTAGATTACATATGTTCAATATGTCCTCCATCAGCGACAAGAACACCGATACTCAATAATCACACCGATACTCAAATTCCTCCCATACTCGGGCAAACATGTCCTTCGTCACTGATGTTATGACAGTATGGATCCGGTTCTTCAACTCTTCCAGATTCTGTGGGAGTGGTCGTACATAAACGTTGTCCTTAACGAAACCCCACAGGAAGAAGTCACAGGGTGTCAGATCCGGTGACCGTTGAGCCCAGCTGAGACATGATAAATCGTCAGCTCCTTGACGACCAATCCAATTGTTCGGTAGAGTTTCATTAAGTTATTCACGAACTTGGCGACTCCAGTGATGGGGTGCCCCGTCTCGTTGAAAAATGAAGCTGTCTTCGTGCAGCCTCGAAAATAACGAGTTTTGTAACATAGCGAGAGACTGCTGACCGTTAACATTGTTTCCATCAAAGAAGAATGGGCCGTAAACAGATCGGAATATCGCACACCATCTGTAGGCCCCAAATTCGAACATTGAGTTTGTTTACCTGACCACGCTAATGGAGGACATATTGAACATCTGTAATATAAACTTGAGAGGTTCGTAAATATGTGTGTAAAGTTTCATATTCGTATGTCTTAAAATTCAATAAATATATGCATGTGAAATACGTATATTCTTTTTGAAACACCCTGTACTTCAAATCGTTGACACAAATAAGGTTAGAACGTTCAGCGCTTCCGTGGCCAAAATTGCTAACTACTAAACTGCCACTGTGCGTATTTGGTCGTAGTCCAAGTAATCTAGGTTAACCTAGATAAGGTTATGGTTAGCTTAAGTTATATTAGAGCTAGATAAATCCAGACTGAGAGGCTGGGACTTCTTGATTCAAAAGAAGAAAAGTTAATTCAATTTTAATATACTTCAGAAAATTTATTTTCACTACATCTATGTTTTTCTTTACTCACGTGAGTTGGTACCATAGTAACAACAAACAGAAATCGTTTAATAATGAAACTCAATTTAATTTATATTGGACTTTTACGCACGATTTTCATTTGGGCCCCTTGGACCCACAAGAGTTTGGGGCCCTGTTGGAAAGTAAAAAAAGGGAAGGATAGAAACATTTTTCTGTTATGATCTTATATTTATTATGGCTAATTGGTACAAATCAAATATACATATGTTATTAATTAACGTGAGTCCCAAAAGTCTTGGAATGCACTCTTGCCATGAATTTGAAGACGTAGGTCATTTCTTAATTCCAGACATAAGATTAAACAAATTATCATTTTGTTGTGAATTATAAAATTAACAAAGAAGAACAAACATTATGAGCAAACGAAAGTTATTTTCGTAATGGTAGACGCCTGGAAAATGATGAATGCGAATACAGTATTGACCCGTGCATTGAAGAATTTAAAAAATTATACGTTTAAAAAGCAACGTTCTCCTATGGCTGTATTTAATAGGAATCAGTTTAGAAGGCAGGTATTATGACCAGTTGTTTGCTTTCGAAGTACTGGTAACATTAACAAGAAACAAAGAAGTGGAAGGCCTCGTATTAATAATGAGAATATTATAAACAACATCAGAAATGCAGTCCAAGATCAACCTACCACTTCAATTAGGAGACTAGTACAACAGTTGAATTTAAGTTGTACTACCACTCACACGATTATTCGTCAAGATCTTCACATGAAACCATATAAGTTGCAAATGTTTACCACTCTCACTTTTACCACTCAACTTTTATCACTCGATTATAATATAAGACTAGCCTACTGTCGGTGGATCAATGAAAATATGAATGACGAAGTGTTAAATTTAACATTTTTCAATGATGAAGTATGGTTTCATCTAAACGGATACATTAATACTCAAAACATGTGCATGTGGAGTGTTGGCAACCCACAGTTTTTTAGAGAGACCCCACTGCATCCAATCAAAGTTGGTGTGTGGTTAGCAATAACATGCAGAATTATCGGTCCAATATTTTTTCTATGGTAATTTAAACACTGCCACTTATAGAGCCACTATTTTGCAACGAAATTCATGATGATGAACTCCACAATGGCTTCTTCCAACAAGATTCTGCTAGACCGGACATTGCCTTTGAAATATTAAATTATCTTAAGGAATTCTTAGACGACAGGCTAATAAGCAAAGACCGATTTCCATCACGTTCTTGTGATCTAATTCCTCTGGACTTTTTTCTTTTTCCATATTTAAAAAATGCAGTATTCAGCAGTCCAGTGCATACAGTAGAAGATCTGCGAAACAATGTAATAAGAAAATGTGAAGAGATAGACAACACACTAATACAAAATGTGTTCAATAACAAAATGTGTTCGTGAAAATGGACAACACATTCAAATCTGTTGTAATGTTTGTTCTTCTTTGTTATAATTCACAGCACTATAAAATAAATCAGTGTTAAATTTATGAGAAGGCGTTTTATTTACATCTAATGAAATTGTTGAACTTAACATTAAAAACAATGCGACATAACCTCAAGACCACTGACAGCTACTTAAATATAACATTTGATAATTTGTTTAATTTAATGTCTGGAATTAAGAAATGACCTACGTCTTCAAATTCATGGCAAGAGTGGATTCCAAGACTTTTGGGACTCACGTTAGATAACTTTGCTGCTGGTTTGAAATGGTTACGATTACGATGGTTTCTTTCGGGATTTCTGTAGTGTAAAATCTGCTATTATATCTTCAAAGTCTATTTTTTAAGAATATCACTTTCTATGCACATAATTGACAAATTAGTTAATCGTTTTTGTAACATAGTTGTTCGTAATTCATTCTGTATTTTCTTTAGCAGTAAAAATGATCGCTCTCCACTACAATTGCTAACCATTAAGCAAAGGAACATTCTTGTGGCAACTTCAACATTTGGAAAAGTTTCTTCTAATTTATCAGACTTTATTAATTTATGTAAGTTTGAGATACTCAAATCCGCTGATTCCTTTGCTATGTTCTTTAAATACTCCCTTAAATGATAACATTCTGATTTGAGCTCATATTCTTCGTGATAGAATTCAAATTCATTCCATTTTTTGTCAACTCGTCAGAATCGATTGTTATTAATTGACAAAGAAAACTAAAACGTTTGTCAATTTCTTGGTATGCTGCCGAACGATTTTTTAAATGTGCATATAATGTGTCGATTATAGGAATAAACGTATCTAAATGAAACTTTTTTATGTCATTCAACTGTACAGATTCTGATGGTCCTTGCGAATTCTTTTTCTTTCAGAGTTATCTTTATAGTCAGCATTTGGATTTTTTTGTTTATCAACCGATTCGTACTCGAATTTATTGCGTACGTTATTGATATAATCGTTCAGAGTTGGGTAAAGTTTCGTTTCAACGTCCATGGTAATAGTGCTATTCTGTAAACTTAAGCTTGATTTATTCATAATTCTCAAATGATCATTCCATATCTCCGTTAAAAGAATAGTATTTAATTTTTCCAATTTTTTGCTAAGCATTGGGCTTCGTTTCTTGTTTCTCCTGGTTGATTGATGTCACTTGCAATTGAGGACAAAGCTTCAGAAATAATTAAATATCCATTTTGTAAGGCATTAGTAGCATTAGCACGTGCACACCATCTAGTATTCGGGAGAGACTTCAGGACTTTATTTGTGCCCAAATGCTCTGTCATAATTTTCCATCGTTTGGTGGAAGCAGAGAAAATATTGAAAAATTTTTGGATGAACTGAAAATATGCTACAGTTTCGCAAACACATTTAACAGCCTGAACACCTACAAAATTTGGCGAATGTGCCGCACATGGGACAAAAATTTCAATTTTACAATGTTCTTTATGACTTTTCAGCCATATTTGATGCATTATCATAACTCTGCCCACGACAATCTTTTATATTAATATCAAGGCTTTCAATAAAGTTAAAAATAGTATCTGCTATGTATTATGCTTATTATGCTTATCCATAGAAAAAAAACTGCAAAAATCTCTTAATAGTCTATCCGTCTTTTATGTATCTCACGATGAAGGTCAGTTAGTGAACGTGAGAGAGATCTGGTGTAGAATCCACGCTTATAGAGTAGTATTTTGATAATTTTATTTGGATAACAATTGATTTTAAAACTTGCTGTCCCATTATATTAATAAACTCATTACAAATATTTGCAGACAAATATGATGTAATTCATTTTCCACGATTTCCGCAGTTTCCTATATAATCAGCAAGAAAAGGATCAAATTCACTAATCAGTTCTAAGCATCCCAAATAATTCCCGTTATTTTGAGACCCCAATATCTCATTATCACCAAGGAAAACAAGAACTCTAGAAGCTAAAAATTTCACTACTGCGACAATTCTTCTAGGTACATTATTCCAATAATTGACTTCTGTATTATATATATTGGGACCGCAACTCACTGTCAACTCGTCCCTTAGTTTTTGTTCTTGCGACATAATTTATTATTAATTGCCTGTGCTGTAAACTGTTCTTATGCTTAAGTAATAAGTTACTTATATGCTTCCAATCTTTATATTGAGCACTGCGGGCGGTTGTCGTTCCCATGAGTTACGAGATTTAGAAGTAAAGAATATTCAGAATTTGGAGGAAGCCTTACTTGTGACCATTCCTAACACAAAAATCCTTCACAATTGTTGGTACATACTACAATATTGGTAAGAAGTAAGTATATTAATCTTCGCCCGTCGGGAATAAACAGTACAACACCCCGATCCTTTCTGAATTATCACAATGGCAGATGCACGAAACAAGCAATGGAAATCAATAAATTTGGACATGTTCCTAAGCAAATTGTTACGTTTCCTAATTTGCGGGGAACCTCAATTATATACGGGCCATTCGTTAAGAAGGTTTTCTACCACTGTTCTTGCGGACACTGGAGCCAATCTTACCGAAGGAAAACAACATGGAGGTTGGAAGTCGAGGGCAGTAGCAGAGCAATATATTAAAGACTCATAAATAATAAAATAAAACGAGCACAGAAAATGTTTCAATCTATTGAAAATACATAAGAAGTTGCAAATATACCTGAATCTACAATTGGATTTGATGACCAAACACTTGACTTCGACAACATACCATCAAACCTGCCTGTAGCAACCACTTCTGCAACTGAAAACTTACCTTCAAGAAGTACCACACAAGTCTGCACTTTAAATAACAATCCTGTCAATAATTATTATAATAGTTTATATAATAATATAATATTATATAATAATATAATATTATATAATAATAATAGTTTATATTTTCCACGTTTATAGTAAAAATAAATGATCTAATATAATATTATATATTACAATATCGTAGAAAATTGCTATTTTACATAATATCAGTAATCAGTAGAAAATATTGCATTTACTACTCGAGATGAAAGCGCTTTTTTGGTTCGGTGTGATTGCTAACTAGCTGGCGCCTGTGAGCAAACTCTCACCTCACCAAACAAACGCTACTTTCATCTCTTATTGTAAAATATACTATTCTGCAATAGCTGCTGAGCAATATGAAAATCACGAACTATTTTTTTATAGTTTTTTCACTAGCCATGATATAATGTGCCAACTGAGAAAAATGAAATTAAAATCAACCGGAATTATTCGAGAAGATAGAACACAAAAATGTCCATTAATTTCTAGCAATCAGATGATAAAAGACACCGATCGAGGCTATTATGATTTTAGATTTTACCAGAAAAACGAAATTCTTGTGATCAAATTTCATGATAGTATACCAGTAGCACTTGCGACTAACTACAGTATAGAATTATAGAAGCGCTGGGATATACAACTCGCTACTCCCGTGCAGAAAAAAAGCAAATTCAAATTTCCATTCGAAAAGTAATACAAGAATATAAGTCACATATGGGTGGTATCTTCTTCTTCTGGTACCATGACCGTTCAACGATCGTTGGTTATCATGTTGGCTACCATGTTGACGAGCGGCCTGGAAAAGCTAAACCGTAGACTTCCAATACCACTGCCTCAAGTTCTTTATTTGTTCTTGCTGGGCCCCGCTTGCCTGATATTTTTCCCTCTATAATAAGCTGTAGCATTTCATATTTTTCCGGGTGCTTTATAAAATGACCATAATATTCTAATTTTCGCCGTTTGATAGTTTTGACTATTTCCAGATCTTTTTCCATGCAATTGAGAACGCTATTGTTGTTGAATTTGTCCACCCAACTTATCTTTAGTAATCGTCGGTATACCCACAATTCGATTCGAGGCGTTTAAGCATTACTTTCGTGAGTGTCCATGCCTCCATGCCATACAAGAGAACTGGAAACACCTAGTAGGAGCGTGTTTTCATTCATAATTTGAAAGTTAGATCGTGACTGGCTACCACTTTTTTCATTTTTATAAAGCCGGCTCGGACTTTTTCTATTCTGGTTTTGATCTCGATGCTCGGGTCCCATTGATCGTTGATGTTGCTACCCAGATGCACCAATGTATGCACCCTTTCCAGATGTGCGCCCTCAACCATTATACTATTACCCCTAAAGTCCCTGATGTGCTTTACTGATGACCATATATTTTGTTTTGTTGACATTGAGTTTTAAGCCAAATTGAGTACAGGTGTTGGAGATCTTATTCATTAGATTTTGTAGATCTTCTTCGTTGTTCGTTACAATTAGTGTATCGTCTGATTATCGTCGTATATATCTTCTGAATAGTTACAGAATATAACTAAGAATTTTACTAAATTACAGAATAATACTAAATAGAGACAGAATGCAGCCCTGTCGCACTCCTCTTTTTTTTATTGAGTCTTCAATATATTGCTCTGCTACTGCGCTCGACTTCCAACCTCCATGTTTTTTTCCTTTGGTAAGATTGGTTCCAGTATCCGCTAGAACAGTGGTAGAAGACCTTCTTAACGAATGGCTCGTATATAATTGAGGATCCCGCAAATTAAGAAATGTAACAATTTGCTAGGAACATTTCCATATTTATTGATTTCTATTGCTTGTCTCGTGCATCTGCCATTTTGATAATTCAGAAAGAATCGGGCTGTTGTACTGTTTATTCCCGACGGGTGAAGATTAATATACATACTTCTTAATAATATTTTAGTAAGTACCAACAATTGTGAAGGATTTTTGTGTTAGGAATGGTCACAAGTAAGGCTTCCTCCAAATTCTGAATATTCTTTACTTCTAAATCTCGTAACTCATGGGAACGACAACCGCCCGCAGAGCTCAATATAAAGATTGGAAGCATATAAGTAACTTATTACTTAAGCATAAGAACAGTTTACAGCACAGGCAATTAATGATAAATTATGTGGCAAGAAGCAAAACTACGCTACGAGTTGACAGTGAGTTGCTGTCCTAATATAATACAGAAGTCAATTATTGGAATAATGTACCTAGAAGAATTGTCGCAGTAGTGAATTTTTTAGTTTCTAGAGGTCTTGCTTTTCGTGGTAATAATGAGATATTGGGATCTCAAAATAACGGGAATTATTTGGGATGCTTTGAACTGATTAGTGAATTTGATCCTTTTCTTGATATTGACTTCCTGCGATAATTAATGCTCCAGTCGTATTTCAGCTGTCTGGTGCCAGTACAAATTGGCAATCAGTCGAATATCTTTGCCATTTATTCCAGTCGTCTTTAAAATTGGAATCAATATATCATGCCGTACTTTGTCAAACACTTTTTCAAAGTCGATCTCACAAAGGAATACATTGTGATTGACGTCGGACATCTTTGGATGAGTACATTAAGACCAAATAATGCCTCTCTAGTTCCGAGGCCGCCTCTAAAACCGAACTGACTGTTCAACGAACTGACAGCCGAAGAGCTGTTATTCCTTTATCGCCTAGTAGCTTTAAAATTTCTGTGCTCACTTGATCCGGTCCAGTCGCTTTCCCATTTTTTGCGAGTTTTATTGCTTGTTCTACCTCGCTTTTGGTAATTGTTGGACCTGATGTAGCATCAATATTTCAATTCAGATCTTTCATTCTCAAAAATCTCTGTAATATATTCCCTCCATCTGTCAAGTTGTTGGACTACGTCTCTTATTTTGTTTCCATTTTTATCTTCCAGATATTGAGTTGGACTGAGTCGATTACTGCCAGTAACATGTTATATCTTCTTATGTAGATTAAAGAGATCGTGCTTCGCTTCATAGTTTTCAATCTCCCTACATTTTTTTGTATGCCATTCTGATTTTCTTTGCCTTATTTTGCATCTTATTTCGGAGTGTATTCTCTCATATTCGTCTGCCTTTCCATACTTACATTTACGTCTTTGTTCCATAAGGTCCAGAATGTCATCAGTCATCCAGCTTTCCTTCTTCTTTTGTCTGGGTTCTCTCAATTCACTGTCTTGTGTTTCTTTCAGTATCTCTCTGTTTCTGTTCCACATTGATTCTATACTATTCTACCTTGCTCTTTTTCTTGTAAGATACTTGTTATGTGTCTTCTCGTGTTTTCATCTGTCAGCTTGTCCCTATTTAGCGTGGTTGTTAGGCTTTTTGATCTTTTTAACACGCAGTTTTACTCTCCCTAATAGAAGGCTATGGTCCGTTGGTACATCTTCACCTGGATATGTTTTTGCAGATAGTATGGAGTTTCTAAATCTTTTGCAGATGAAATCAATCTGATTTCAAACATTTTTTTCAGGTGAATCAGAAGGTGATCTCCATGTTTATGGGTGGTAGGGACATGCAAAATTCAAATTCGTGCTAAAAAATGATGGTGGCCTCTATTTACACAATTTATATTTACACATCATATCTATCTATATATATTACATATCTATAATTATATCTATACATATATACATATCTTCAGGAAAATGCATCTCTGCTGGATGTACACAGGAAATTAGTGTTGGCCTACCTTTATAAAACAACTTCTTCTGCTCCAAAAATACCGGGACCACAAACTTCCAAACTTGGGGGTGGAAGAGTGAGTTTGGATGTCCGCTTTGATGGCACAGGCCACTTGGTTGTACCAATCAATCACAAGACACAACGAAGTTGTGCTTTATGTGGTAAAAAAAACAAAAAGACTTTGTTATAATTGTGATGTTCCCCTACATGATATATGCTCACGTCCATGTCATACAAAATAATTAGAGTTCAAAATTTCTGTTTAATTTTAATACAGTTTTTTTTATCTCCATTAAGTCAACATGCTAAAATGGGACGTCTTTTTTTCTGTAAGTATTGGGTTTTTTGAATAAATTTTGTTGTAATTATATTAATTAGAATTCTTTTAGTTAATGTTAAGTGAGAAAACTGTATTTTTCTTTCACAATTAATTCTGGCCAGTATTGAGTTAAGAATGCTTCAAAATCATAATTGAATTTTTATGCCACTAGATCAGGGGTCGGCAAAGTGTGTCTCGCGAGCCACATGTCCACATGTGGCTCTTTTGGTGTGAGCTTATGGTTCTTCTGAAATATATTGAAACATAAAAAAAAATCACAAAGAAAGAAACAGAACTGTCAATATTCGGAAGTCTTACGACCGCCGCCACCAAGTTCATAACTCACAGTCACAGTGCGGATCTTGGTTGTTTCTTTCAGTAATTGTGTTTCGCAGTCAAGTCAGTGCATAGTTCAAAATTGTGCTTTTTTTTGGACATAATTCTCAAAATTCCTTTCAAAATGGCTTCGAAGAAAAAAAAACATATCCGATAGAGATCGTGAATTCCAAAGTGAATAGACTGAATCGTTTACGTTTGTACCTAATGCAGCTGGTCTTCCAACTTGCCTTATTTGCCATGAAAAGAAAGCAAACAAAACGGCTTATGGCGAGAGACATTTTGTTGTCGAGAGACGTATAAACATGCCGCATTTGCAAGGAATTATCCCTTCGTTAATGTTAGAAAGAAGAACATTCATTTAAGAACAGAAAATTTAAAAAATAAAGTTTGTCTTTTAACTGTTGAATGCAGTCTGCAAGTAATGCTTGGCAAACTTTGTCGTGAGTCACGAAATCGTCAAAACCGGAAGTAGGTACAAAGTACCTGCTGAGTAGGTACAAAAAAAGTTGTTTTTTAAATGTGGCTGACACACTTTTTCACAATTTTAACAATAAAGCAGATATTGTGGATAAAATCAGAAGCTTACCATTGTCTGCCAAAACTGCAAACAGATAGGACAAGAAAAAATTTCGTTAAATCTATGCCAACAACAAGTTGAGGAATGAGCATCAGCCATATCAATAGCGGTCGATGAGTCTTGTGACATAAAGGAACCTAAGCAAGCTGTCTTCTTTGCTCGCTATATTTCATCAGATGGTCCCAAAGAAGAACTCCTGAGATCATTACCACTCAAGGGTCAAACACGAGGAGAAGATATTGAAAATGCAGTGACCAAATGTCTGTAGAAAAATCACACCCCACTTGCTAAAATTGTGTAAATTGCAATAGATGGAGATGAAAGTATGGTAGATAATAAAAAAAGATTTGTCGCAATTTTTAAAGAAAAATTGATTATGACGTGTTTTCTTTTGATTGCATAATTCACCTGGAAACAATTTGCACACAAACATTTCTAGAAGATTAAAGAAAAAGGTAAAGGATGGATGGAAGTATGGATTTGGTCAAGGCCACCAATAATATTATTGCAAAACGCTTAATCATCGCCAATTATGAACAAAATATAAACATATGACTTTATAATAAAAAAATCATCCGTGGCTCTTGATCCAGTTTGAAATCATTTTAAATAAAAAAATGGCTCTTAAGTTTATAGAGTTTGTCGACCCCTGCGCTAGATAGAAGATTCTCCAGAGTGCAACCAATCATATAGCGTTCTTAACTCAGGGATATTTTTTTTTAATTTTCGTGTAATTTGCAAAAAAATATACTTAATTTAGTAAAATAAAGTGAAATATGATGTTTTTACACTGTTATCTGATAGGTTGACCTATGTCGTTAAATAGCGTATTGCCTATTCTGCCGACAAAAGGAGAAAGGCAGTAAGTCTTTGAGAAAAGAAGGAGTTAATTTGTTGCGTCTAGACATTTCCATGTTCACTTTGAAAATGAAATTTGTCATTTTATAAATCTCGATTGTTGAGCCAAAACTATTTTTTCTTATTCCAGAGATATAAATATGTCAAAATCTCATTATGATGGCACTATTGTCAAGACAAGATCTTCTCAAAACCAGACAGGTGATACTAAATCATTAAGAATTAGAAAGGGAGAAACGCACTATTTAAACTTAACTTTGTAAACTTGTTTTTCGATTGTTTTGCATAGTTGTTTTTTGTAGTTTTATTAATAATTGTAAAAACAAAAATAACTATTGTTTCGATAACAAATTCTTATCAACATAAATTCTTATAACAGTAAACACTTGATCACAAACAGTAAACATTGAATGTTCCAATCAAAAGAAACAACTATCTAGATATAAAGCCCAAGAGAGAGAACGATTTTAGTACCAATGTCTACGCAGTTCTCCCAGTAAAATGGAAACCCCATAAATCCGTCGATCCACAGACCCGGCGGGTTGCGTTTGGTGTGCTTGTAGATTTTGACGGCGCACTGGACGTCATTCGCTATGTCGTCATCCATCAAGGAGTTACAGCGTATCCCGCACCCCTTACCTAAAAACCGGATTAAAATTAATCGCGAATTAAAATTCGCCCCCGAAGATTCCACAAGAGGCATTGTGTCCGGGATCTTTGTCCCATACATTTTTGAGATTGAGAAAGGTTTAATTTGCGGAATATCGTTTTTTTCAAGATGGGTAATATCTTGAGAAATCTTTCAATTTTGAATATAGAGGTGAAACTAAACTAATAATAGAAATAAGTTATAGATACAATCATACCAACTTATTAAACGGAACATAGCTAGAATATATAAATATATTCAACCTTTCCGTAGCTCTATAATATTATTAAGTCTTTTTAAGGCTTCAAAACAAATCTCATGTTGAAACACAACAAATATTTGTGTGTTATTTACTAGCACTCAGTCCACTTTCATGGCACTAGAACAAGAACTAGATAAATAGCACTGTCTTTAAGATCACAGCTATTCACTTGGATTAAATAGAAATATGTGATGATCTGAAAACAATGTTATTTATTTAGTTCTTGTTCTAGTGCCATGCAAGTGGACTGAGTGCTAGTAAATAACAGACAAATATCTGTTGTGTTTCAACATGACATTTGTTTTGTAGTCTTAAAAAGATTTTACAATATTATAGAGCTACGGAAAGGTTGAACATATTTATATATTCAAGCTATATTCCGCTTTAATAAGTAGGCTTTTAATTTTTCTTAAACTGAAGTTGTTTTGCATTAAAGTAACAAATTATCTTTACTAAAGCTCAGAAACAGAAACTCGATCATCAATCTCTTTTAAAGTGGTTTGTTACTTACCGGGACCGCCGCACCACAGATCTTGAGGAATCTGGAAGAGTCCGTGTCTACGTATCGTGCTTCCAGATTCCGTGCGTATCGACAAGGCGGCCGTGTTGAAATTGGATCCGTGTTGAATGATACACTTCCATTTTTCCACTTCCCATTTCGTGAATCCTTGTTCATACATGACGCGCTCAATTTCACTTCTTGTGACTGTCCTTGTCAAATTTGGGGACAGAAGGGTGCACAAGACAACGCCGGCGATTATCAGTTTCATTGATTTTTCTATTCATAAACCAATTATATTTTATATAAGATAATTTGATGATTAGATGTATTAGGGTGTTTTATGGGAATGTATACTACTTTTTTTAACAATTTTAGTATAAAATAAAACACTTTGTGTTTTATTGAAAGTCGGCAATTATATATATATATCGAATATGTCACTATTTGTCTCATAAAAACACCTTTTACGACTTACTGGCATATTATTTTCACATTCCGCCTTTAATATTTTCTGTTTCAGTTGCGGAAGTGTTTGTGGTTTTATATCTTAGCCCTTGCTCTGTAGATATCCCCAAAGAAGAAGGGGATGTTAATTTAATTTCGACTTTTGGCGGCAACCAATCGACATCGACATTTCTGGCGATAATTTGGCCTGGAAACAGTTGACAGAGTAATCTTATTAGCATAACCACAACAGCCCAAAGTATTTTGGAAGAATCAGCTGGTGTTAACTCAGTCTTTTTCGGGAGCAAATGCAAATATTCATAAAGAATTCTCCACAAAGCTATTGGATTAACTCCAAGTTCCTGAGAACGATGGCGAATCGATGAGGACACAGATTCGGACACGTTGTCTCGCACAACTGCAATGCTTTTAGGCACTACAGCATTACGACATGAGCGTAACTTCGGGCTATCTACAACGCGAAGTTTTCCTTCAAATGCACGTCGTATAAGAAGATAATAGTTTTTATTGCCACATTGTTTCGAACCAAACTGTAATCGACTAATTTTGATAAAATGTTTACGAATATCGCTTACCATTAGTAAATTTCGAATGCCCTTATTTCTCGAAAGTGAAATAAAAACTATCGAAACTAAAAATATATAAAAGCGGCTACAAGTCCAAGTAGTATACCTTCCCATAGAACAACCAATATAAATATATTAACAAGAAATGGACGAAAAATTGATGATTTTTGGACCAAACTAGAATCTTATAAAGTTCACCTTAGCAGTCCATTTCAACAGTCAAGTCCATTGCCACTAAAACTAGATAATTTCGTTGCATCAAATTTAATTCTCAAAATAAAATCTTTTCGTTTTAATCGTCTTTTGTTTTTAATCGTAGCAATATTTACTTTGATTTTGAGAAATATTAATTCTTTACTTACCGTGAAGTTAGATTGGCACTGGTTTATAAGATTGTTGAACCAGTTTGAAACATAACAGTTTCAGCAATCTTATATACCAAGTTTTATGTAAGCAATTTACGTGTTTGTTTTTTATATTGATTTGTTTGTTTGATTTATTTCGTTTTGTGTTAATTTAATCAGTCATTGTTCTATGCTTAAAAACAATCTGCAATATAGTTAAATATGGAGAAGAAGTTCAGTCCTATAGAAAATTATTAAACATATTTTATCTGTCTACTCTTGTCTGTCTAGTCATGTCCGTCTACTCTTGTCGCTCTTGTTGCTCGACACATTTTTCCCAGAAGACGCAGAGGTAGAAAGCGACACACACCGACAAATCAAAGGGGCAATGACAGGGAAAGGAGGATCGAACGACATCATTTTTTCGCTTATGGAGGTCGAATTGGTCATTGCACGAATGCACCCAAAGAAAGCGCCAGGTATCGATGGAATTTCATCAGACATTGTTCAAGTTACGTTCAAATCTGCTCCAGGAATGTTCTTGACACTTTTTAATAAGTGTCTTATTTATGGGGGTTTCCCTGCCTGCTGGAAGCAGCAACTTGTAAAAATAATTCCCAAACCGGATAAACCTGGTCTAGCAGCAACAGATTTCAGACCGATTAGCTTGCTTCCTGCTGTAGGGAAAATCCTAGATGCACTTATTTTAAGAATCGAGCATTTCTACTACATTCACAATCTACTCAACAGAAATCAGTATGGATTTTGCAAAGGAGTTGCAAACGCACAATCGATGCAGTTACCAAAGTTATAGAGTTCATAAGGTCATCAAGAAATAAACAGCAATATTGCGCAGCCATATCCTTGGACATAAGCGGAGCCTTTGATAACGCCTGGTGGCCGTTAATTATCCATCGCCTTATCTCTCAAGACTGTCCAAACAACCTAATAAATTTTGCAAAGAGTTACTTCGCAGAAAGAAAAGCCATTACCTCAGAGCCAGGTATTTATATAGAAAAAGTCGTTAGAAAAGGTTGTCCGCAAGGTTGGAAGTCAGGTACAGGATTATGGAAAATTTTATATAATTCGATATTTGATAAACACCTTCCAAAGGGATGTGAGTTAGTTGCCTACGCGGATGACACAATGCTTCTCGTCAACAGCAGAACAATCACCTAGCTGAAACAGAAAAGTAACCAGGCCCTGGATACCCTTCGCCAATGGACACTAGAATGCAAACTCAACTTCAACGCAGCAAAGACAAGGCATTATTCTTCGGTAAATCACCAAGGCCAAGGAGAACGGCTTTTGCTCTTGGAGATGCACGTATTAATTGCCAAGAGTATATTAAGTACTTAGGTATTCTGATCGACAGGTGTCTAAATTTTAAAGCCCACATCAAGCAGACTTGTGCCAAATCAAAAACTGTACCTTAAGAATGGGCATAGCATCTGGGATGGAGTGTCTGGGGTCTTAATAAATCAGCTCTATCAGATATTTACAGGGGAGCCTTGGAACCGGCCTTGCTCTATGGGGCCTCAATATGGCAGTTGTCTTAAATACAGATGTCGTAAATCAAAGGAAAACTTGAAACTTCTAAGAGCGTTCCCCTTCGGGCTCGTTCCCCAAACGAGCTGTTGCATTGTAAAATCAAGGTTTCCGCACTCTAATGTAAATAACTATTAATTTGCTAAATGAACGTTCACAGCCAGCAATTGATACTGAAATAGTAAGGAGTATTTGAAGTGCGACTTTCAGGTTTGGAAAAATATCTTCGCCATACGCGATTATAAAGGTATGAAGCTCTATTGGCGTTTTTGGTTCAATTTATTTTCTCCAGCAGAGTAACATTTTGCTGTCACATATTTCGACATACATTTCTGTTCCATTAAAATCTGTATTATAAAATTCGCCCATTTTTTTACAATTATGTTCAAGACTGTTATCATCATTATCTTTATTTAGAAAATTTTCAACTTCCAGTAAAAATCAAAATTTGGAATTAAGATCACTTAGTCGTGTAAATCTTGTACTTATTTCTTGCTGCAGACGATCAAGAACACTTTTCATAACGCGAGAAATTTTACTTTCTGCGGAAAGGTCAACATTACTACCCAATTCTCCTGGCATTTTGCGGCGTCTTCTAACGCGGATTGTTATATCAATACCACATTTTTCACGGAGATACTTAGCCTTTTCTATTCCCTGTTCGCAGATTGCTTCTCGAATTGCTGCAAGTTCAATCACTAATGATTCAAGATCATGGAACGCTTCTTTAAAATTCATTTTAGGATCTTGTAATCTCAACTGAACTTGATCAATTCCCCTCAAGATTTCATACAAGAAATGAACCAAAGTTATAAAATTAAAATTCAATATATCTTGTAATAAAATTGTTGCTTGATTTCTGATGTCACTTGTAGTAGTACCGTCTTCAGCTAATTTTTATAATACTTCTACTAACCCTTCCAGCCCATCGACAATAATGCTAACCGCTTGTGCTCTGGCACTCCATCGTGTTTCAGATGCACGTTTAACAGTTTTCTTTAAAGATTTTTTAATAATTCCCATCGTAATGTGAGAAAAAAAGCTATATACTTTCAATTATACCAAAACATGTTACAACGATTGGATCTAGCCTAGCTGCAGTAACTCCTACTAAATTTAAGGAGTGGTTATCACAATTTACAAATAATGCTTTATTTTTTTTTTCTAAATTCTTTGTTGAACGCCATATATGTGACCTGACTTCACGGCAGCGTTGTCATAACATTGTTATCTAAAGTTTATTAATGAAATTTGATCGGAATTTAATTTTTCTGAATTTGTATTTTCAATGGAGGATGCATTTTTGGCATGCATTTCAATAAATCCCAAGAAAGATTCTTTGATAGAAACTTTTCTATTGGTCTACATACCTAAAGACTTGCGACATTTGTTCTCGATGAGCGATATCAGGAGTCGAATCAAATAAAAGTCTATAATATTTCGAACTGTGGATGCCAGAAGATGAATAAATTCAATTTTTGAATTTTGGTGATAGATATGAGACAGTTCCCGGCATTTCCATGGCATTTTTAAGATGATTTTCTAGTAGTGGATCAAACTGAGCTACAAGTTCAAGTAAAGATAATAAATTTCCGACATTGGTACCATCTTAAAGCGCTAGATTTTCATCATGACCACGTAGAATAAGATTTTGTATAATCAGATACTTTATGCAAGCTAATATTCGTTGCAATATATTTCGCCACCGTTCTTCTTCGGACTGCATATGTGGTTCTAATGATGCATCGATTCTCGTTTTATTAATCAATCTTCTTTCTGTTTCTTTCCACATTGTAAACGATTTTCGATGATTTAAAATTCTTTCATGGCTAATCAATTTATCTTTTTTGCTCCATTTATTAAAACCAAATGTAGTTACGAAAGATGATTGTGTAGCAGAATTTGATGTAATAAACAGTAAGCAGCAAAAGCAGTATTTTTTGGTGAGTATAATAACCAAGATCGGTTAATTTGAATTCCTTCTTCTTCTTTGCCGACTCGCCCATAAAACCAAGATTTTGGCATTAGACGATTAGCTGTTGTTGCTACTGCATTTAGACTGCGTTCGTTCTGAAATATGCGGGATCCACGAATAATCATTTATGTGCGAAGTTGATTCGATATTATTGAAACATTAATATTGAATTTTAAATAAGCAA
Organism: Phosphuga atrata; assembly: GCA_944588485.1. Classification (NCBI taxonomy): domain Eukaryota; kingdom Metazoa; phylum Arthropoda; class Insecta; order Coleoptera; family Silphidae; genus Phosphuga; species Phosphuga atrata. Next base: position 32,472,706 of record OX155904.1, read on the forward strand.
CATCTCTGAACTCCAAAACGTCTGGAACTACAGTAAGTGTGTCTTTTGCATTTTCTGTACTTTTTATTAGATATGGACACGGATTTGGAACTTCAGATGTACTTGGGCTCCCATATTCATCTTCAAAGTCTCGTATTTGTTGTGATATCGCATAAAAGTTTAGCAGTGTAGGAGTACAACCTGAATCTGATTCTGACTCTGATTTTACTTCTTCGTGCTTCTTATCTTCTGTTTTTTCTTTTTGCGATTTTTTTTACTAAATAGGATTTCATTGTTATTCTGGATTTTTCAGATTCTTTTTCTTGCCTCAGTTTTCTTTTTCGATTGTGGGAACCGCTGAGTTTTTTTCCAGACATTGATATGGTCTAAATAAAAAATAATTTTTTGTTATATTAATTAAGATATTACTTTTGAACATCTTACATTATAACACAAAACTGTTATTTGCTAGCCCTGAGGAAGCCACAAGTGGTCGAAACGTCGGCTTTGTAAATAATAAACGATATTTGACGCGTATAAAAATATAGGTATTACTATTTTAGCAAAATAAAGTGTTCAGAAAGAAAGAACGTTTTGTATACGGTGATGTTTGATTGATTTACAGCTAATTAATTATGTTACTATGATTAGTTACTTATGTTACTATGATTATTATAAATTAATAATTCAAATTTTGCTGAAAATCTTGGCCCTTGGACACCTTTTGGCGACCCTCTGCGAGTGGCGCCCGTGGCATGATACACCCCCTTACACCCCCTCGCTTCGCCTCTGGAATCCGATGGCCTGAAATGATATCGAACCACGATCTGCTTCGTTCTACAAACCAACTTCTAGTAGACGTTGGAATAAAGAGAAGAAAGTGGAACTGGATTGGACACACCCTACGGCGCCTACGACCTCAAAACATTGCAAAACAAGCATTGGACTGGCATCCCCAAGGCAGTAAGCGAAAGAGAGGAAGGTCAAAAACAACATGGCGACGCACAATTGAAGCCGAAATCACCTCCACCGGAAAATCGTGGAATGAGTTAAAGGTCGTGGCTCGAAATAGAGTCAGATGGCGACAATTGGTAGAAGCCCTATGCCCCACTGGGGGAAACAGGAACTAAGAGAGAGAGAGAGAGAGAGAGAGAGCAGCAAAAGATTTCAGACCGATTAGCTTGCTTCCTGTTGTAGGGAAAATCCTAGATGCACTACTCATTTAAAGAATCGAGCATTTCTACTACATTCACAATCTACTCAACAAAAATCAGTATGGATTTCGCAAAGGAGTTGGCACAATCGATGCAGTTACCAAATTTATAGAATTCATAAGGTCATGAAGAAATAAACAGCAATATTGTGCAGCCATATCCTTGGACATTAGCGGAGCCTTTGATAAAGTCTGGTGGCCGTTAATTATCCATCGCCTTATCTCTCAAGACTGTCCGAACAACCTAATTAAATTGGCAAAGGGTTACTTCGCAGAAAGAAAAGCCATTATCTCAGAGCCAGGTATTTATATAGAAAAAGTCGTTAGAAAAGGTTGTCCGCAAGGTTGGAAGTCAGGTCCAGGATTCTGGAAAATTTTATGTAATTCGATATTTGATAAACACCTTCCAAAGGGCTGTGAGTTAGTTGCCTACGCGGATGACACAATGCTTCTCGTCAACAGCAGAAAAATCACCGAGCTGAAACAGAAAAGTAACCAGGCCCTGCATACCCTTCGCCAATGGACACTAGAATGCAAACTCAACTTCAATGCAGCAAAAACAGAGGCATTATTCTTCTGTAAATCACCAAGGCAAAGGAGACCGGTTTTTGCTCTTGGAGTATATTAAATGCCAAGAGTATATTAAGTACTTAGGTATTCTGATCGACAGGTGTCTAAATTTTTAAGCCCACATCAAGCAGACTTGTGCCAAATTAAAAACTGTACCTTAAGAATGGGCATAGCATCTGGAAAGGAATGGGATCTTTATAAATCAGCTCTATCATATATTTACAGGGCAGCCTTGGAACCGGCTTTGCTCTATGGGGCCTCAATATGGCAGATATCTTAAATGCAGATGTCGTAAATCAAAGGAAAACTTGAAACTTCTGAGAGCGCAATGTTCTACCACCATTCGAGCAGCCAAAGCCTACCGTACGGTCTCTACGGAGGCGGCCTGTGTCAACTCTTGTCTTGCTCCAATAGACTTAAAAGTCAAACAAGCTACACTCACCGTCAATATGCACTCCATGTCAGGGCCGTCCCTAGCAAGTGCTGGGCCCAGGACAAAAACTTATTTTGGGGCCCCTTAGACAATTTTTTTTATAATTTAAAATCTACAAAATAATATTGGATTTTGAAAATTGTAATGACAAAACAAGAATAATAAATACTGTTTATTTGTTTTGCACAAGAAAAATAAAAAAGTAAAATAAACATCTATCTTTACTTAGTAGTAATGCATAAAATAATGAAAAACAATGTAAAATGTAAACAAATACAAGATTAAAAATTCTAAAATTTAACAAAAACAAAATAAAAATCATTAAAAATAAAAAAATAACATTTTATATCTGACCATATTTATTTATTAGGTATATCTAAATGTATTGTTCTAAAGTAACTAAACTAAACGAAATTAATTTTTCCTGCCTTTATTTCTGAAAATGCATTAATGATTTCAGTAAAATTTAAACTTTCACACAACCCGTGCTCAATTCACATTAATGTTAAATTGTTTAGTCTTTTCTGGCTCATACTAGTTCTCAAATAATTTTGGACTAATTTGAACTTTGAAAAACCCCTTTCCGATGCCGCCGATCATCGGGAATTGTCAAAATTATTCGTAAAACTGTAATCAAATTAGGAAAGGATTTTCTAAGTTGTGATATTATTTTTAAACACTCTAAGGGTGATATTCTTATGGTGCCTTTCTAGAAAATTTCGCAAAATATCTTAAGTTCTTCAAATAACTCGCTACCACTTATATCACGGTTTTCGCCGTCAGGTGGAATTAGACCTAGGTCACACAATGGGTGTTCTTTTTTATTTCAGTGTCGCTTATTGTTTTTATATCGGGGATGTTATATAAAAATCCAAAATTTATTTCATGACTTTTTAATTGTGTAAATCTTTCCTCTACCGATAAAACTGCTTGATCGACCACACAGAGGAAATAGTCCTGATCAAATTTCAATTCAGGATCTCTGGTTCTCAAATCTTCTCCTTCGTATTCATGTAGTCTTTTTCTCTGGGGTTTTCGGGTTTCTTTAAACTTTATTTCAATGTCATTTGTACTACAAATTTCACGTGCAGCGTGTTTCGCAGTGGAAAAACCAATCTCTCTGAATTGAATTAGAAATGTTTTCAACCGTTTGTTAGTAGCGATACAGCCAAACTTAAATCCGCTTCGGTTTTTTGTAGTACTTTGCTAACCTTATGTATGCAAGCAGAAAGTGGTACCATACTTAAGGATAAAATAAATTCATAATTTATTCCATTTTCTCATAGACACTGTGCTTCGCTTTTAATTTTTGGGTGTTTTGAAGTTGCACTAACTTCTGCCAGGGAAAATGTAAACCTAACTGGAAACCTAACTGTCTTAACGGATTCATGTCGGAATTCCCACCCGGTGTCAGAAGGGGGCTTTAATGTCGAATCTGGTATGTGCTTACAAGATATGGCCCATCTTTCAGCAGAGGCTGAGAATAAGGTAGAAAACCGTTGAATGGTACTAAACAAATTCATAGCCATCGCTACACTGCAGCCATGTCGCCTAATGTCAAATTTGAGGAATGTGCCGTGCAAGGTACAAAAAACGCCCTAGGATTTTATTGCAAAATTCTAGACTGTACACCTTTGTTTTTGCCAATCATATTGGCGCCATTGTCATACGATTGCCCTTGACAATCATTTAAATTAATATTCATAATTAGTAATTGTGTTTGAAGTTCGTCGAATAAATTGAGATTTTTTACTGATTTTCACTTCGACACTAACTTCTACAATTCTAACTATAAATATACAGTACAGTCCATTTGAACGGAAAAATATTTTCTTTATTTTATTTTGGAAATTATTTCCTCTCTAACTTTTTACTGAGCAACTCAATAATTTGATTTGGAATTCGTGGTCCTAAATAGTGTTCATTGGTAATTCGTCTTAAATGCTCTGCCATGCGAATGTCGAATTTTGAAATCATTTCAATTAGTCCTAGGAATTTTCCGTTATTTTTTGTGAATATCGTGCAATTGGAGCAAAGTAAAGCGTCGTTGTGCTTGGCTAAATATTGAATTGATAATATAATTATTTTTAAATCACCACGCCAATGCTCTATTTCGCCATTTATTAGTCGCTGTTGAACAACGTCGCATGTTTGATCTTTATTGTGTCTTTGTCTTTTTCAATTAGATATATTTGCTTTGGGATTTGTTGTGCAGCATAGATGTTTCGTGTTCTTTCAGTCTTCTATATGCTTCCAATCACAAATTCCTTCGTGGGCCAAACCTGATCTTGCACCAATGTTGAAAAACAAGAAACATTAATAACAATATACTATATTTTGGAATTTGTATTTTCAATGGAGGATGCATTTTTGGCATGCATTTCAATAAATCCCAAGAAAGATTCTTTGATAGAAACTTTTCTGTTGGTCTACATACCTAAAGACTTGCGACATTTGTTCTCGATGAGCGATATCAGGAGTCGAATCAAATAAAAGTCTATAATATTTCGAACTGTGGATGCCAGAAGATGAATCAATTCGTTTTGAATTTTGGTGATAGATATGAGACAGTTCCCGGCATTTCCATGGCATTTTGAAGATGATTTTCTAGTAGTGGATCAAACTGAGCTACAAGTTCAAGTAAAGATAATAAATTTCCGACATTGGTACCATCTTAAAGCGCTAGATTTTCATCATGACCACGTAGAATAAGATTTTGTATAATCAGATACTTTATGCAAGCTAATATTCGTTGCAATATATCTCGCCACCGTTCTTCTTCGGACTGCATATGTGGTTCTAATGATGCATCGATTCCCGTTTTATTAATCAATCTTCTTTCTGTTTCTTTCCACATTGTAAACGATTTTCGATGATTTAAAATTTTTCATGGCTAATCAATTTATCTTTTTTGCTCCATTTATTAAAACCAAATGTAGTTACGAAAGATGATTGTGTAGCGTAATTTGATGTAATAAACAGTAAGCAGCAAAAGCAGTATTTTTTGGTGAGTATAATAACCAAGATCGGTTAATTTGAATTCCTTCTTCTTCTTTGCCGACTCGCCCATAAAACCAAGATTTTGGCATTAGACGATTAGCTGTTGTTGCTACTGCATTTAGACTGCATTCGTTCTGAAATATGCGGGATCCACGAATAATCATTTATGTGCGAAGTTGATTCGATATTATTGAAACATTAATATTGAATTTTAAATAAGCAACATCTCTGAACTCCAAAACGTCTGGAACTACAGTAAGTGTGTCTGTTTCATTTTCTGTGTCATTTTCTGTACTTTTTATTAGATATGGACACGGATTTGGAACTTCAGATGTACTTGGGCTCCCATATTCATCTTCAAAGTCTCGTATTTGTTGTGATATCGCATAAAAGTTTAGCAGTGTAGGAGTACAACCTGAATCTGATTCTGACTCTGATTTTACTTCTTCGTGCTTCTTATCTTCTGTTTTTTCTTTTTGCGATTTTTTTTACTAAATAGGATTTCATTGTTATTCTGGATTTTTCAGATTCTTTTTCTTGATTTCTCAGTTTTCTTTTTCGATTCTGGGAACCGCTGAGTTTTTTTCCAGACATTCCATTTTATTTAGACCATATCTAAATAAAAAATAAATTTTTATTATATTAATTAAGATATTACTTTTGAACATCTTACATTATAACACAAAACTGTTATTTGCTAGCCCTGAGGAAGCCACAAGTGGTCGAAACGTCGGCTTTGTAAATAATAAACGATATTTGACGCGTATAAAAATATAGGTATTACTATTTTAGCAAAATAAAGTGTTCAGAAAGAAAGAACGTTTTGTATACGGTGATGTTCGATTGATTTACAGCTAATTAATTATGTTAATATGATTAGTTACTTATGTTAATATGATTATTATAAAATAATAATTCAAATTTTGCGGAAAATCTTGGCCCTTGGACACCTTTTGGCCACCCTCTGCGAGTGGCGCCCGGGGCATGATACATCCCCTTACACCCCCTCGCTACGCCTCTGGAATCCGATGGCCTGAAGTGATATCGAACCACGATCTGCTTCGTTCTACAAACCAACTTCCAGTAGACGTTGAAATAAAGAGAAGAAAGTGGAACTGGATTGGACACACGCTAGGGCGCAATCCACAAAACATTGCAAAACAAGCATTGGACTGGCATCCCCAAGGCAGTAAGCGAAAGAGAGGAAGGTCAAAAACAACATGGCGACGCACAATTGAAGCCGAAATCACCTCCACCGGAAAATCGTGGAATGAGTTGAAGGTCGTGGCTCGAAATAGAGTCAGATGGCGACAATTGGTAGAAGCCCTATGCCCCACTGGGGGAAACAGGAACTAAGAGAGAGAGAGAGAGAGCAGCAAAAGATTTCAGACCGATTAGCTTGCTTCCTGTTGTAGGGAAAATCCTAGATGCACTACTCATTTAAAGAATCGAGCATTTCTACTACATTCACAATCTACTCAACAAAAATCTGTATGGATTTTGCAAAGGAGTTGGCACAATCGATGCAGTTACCAAAGTTATAGAGTTCATAAGGTCATCAAGAAATAAACAGCAATATTGTGCAGCCATATCCTTGGACATAAGCGGAGCCTTTGATAAAGTCTGGTGGCCGTTAATTATCCATCGCCTTATCTCTCAAGACTGTCCGAACAACCTAATAAATTTGGCAAAGAGTTACTTCGCAGAAAGAAAAGCCATTATCTCAGAGCCAGGTATTTATATAGAAAAAGTCGTTAGAAAAGGTTGTCCGCAAGGTTGGAAGTCAGGTCCAGGATTCTGGAAAATTTTATATAATTCGATATTTGATAAACACCTTCCAAAGGGCTGTGAGTTAGTTGCCTACGCGGATGACACAATGCTTCTCGTCAACAGCAGAAAAATCACCGAGCTGAAACATAAAAGTAACCAAGCCCTGGATACTCTTCACCAATGGACACTGGAATGCACACTCAACTTCAACGCAGCAAAAACAGAGGCATTATTCTTCTGTAAATCACCAAGGCAAAGAGACCGGTTTTTGCTCTTGGAGTATATTAAATGCCAAGAGTATATTAAGTACTTAGGTATTCTGATCGACAGGTGTCTAAATTTTTAAGCCCACATCAAGCAGACTTGTGCCAAATCAAAAACTGTACCTTAAGAATGGGCATAGCATCTGGAAAGGAATGGGGTCTTAATAAATCAGCTCTATCATATATTTACAGGGGAGCCTTGGAACCGGCTTTGCTCTATGGGGCCTCAATATGGCAGATATCTTAAATGCAGATGTCGTAAATCAAAGGAAAACTTAAAACTTCTGAGAGCGCAATGTCCTACCACCATTCGAGCAGCCAAAGCCTACCGTACGGTCTCTACGGAGGCGGCCTGTGTCATCTCTTGTCTTGCTCCAATAGACTTAAAAGTCAAACAAGCTACACTCACCGTCAATATTATCTCCATGGCAGAGCCGTCCCTAGCAAGTGCGGGGCCCAGGGCAAAAAATAATTTTGGGGCCCCTTAGACAATTTTTTTTATAATTTAAAATCTACAAAATAATATTGGATTTTGAAAATTGTAATGACAAAACAAGAATAATAAATACTGTTTATTTGTTTTGTACAAGAAAAATAAAAAAGTAAAATAAACATCTATCTTTACTTAGTAGTAATGCATAAAATAATGAAAAACAATGTAAAATGTAAACAAATACAAGATTAAAAATTCTAAAATTTAACAAAAACAAAATATATCCAAAACATATAACATAAATATGATCAATAAAATCATTAAAAATAAAGAAATAACATTTTATATCTGACCATATATATTTATCAGGTATATCTAAATGTATTGTCCTAAAGTAACTAAACTAAACGAAATTAATTTTTCCTGCCTTTATTCCTTTATTTCTGAAAATGCATTAATGATTTCAGTAAAATTTAAACTTTCACACAACCCGTGCTCAATCCACATTAATGTTAAATTGTTCAGTCTTTTCTGGCTCATACTAGTTCTCAAATAATTTTGGACTAATTTTAACTTTGAAAAACCCCTTTCCGATGCCGCCGATCATCGGGAATTGTCAAAATTATTCGTAAAACTGTAAACAAATTAGGAAAGGATTCTCGAAGTTGTGATATTATTTTTAAACACTCTAAGGGTGATATTCTTATGGTGCCTTTCTAGAAAATTTCGCAAAATATCTTAAGTTCTTCAAATAACTCGCTACCACTTATATCACGGTTTTCGCCGTCAGGTAGAATTAGACCTAGGTCACACAATGGGTATTCTTTTTTATTTCAGTGTCGCTTATTGTTTTTATATCGGGGAAGTTATATAAAAATCCAAAATTTATTTCATGACTTTTTAATTGTGTAAATCTTTCCTCTACCGATAAAACTGCTTGATCGACCACACAGAGGAAATAGTCCTGATCAAATTTCAATTCAGGATCTCTGGTTCTCAAATCTTCTCCTTCGTATTCATGTAGTCTTTTTTTCTGGGGTTTTCGGGTTTCTTTAAACTTTATTTCAATGTCATTTGTACTACAAATTTCACGTGCAGCGTGTTTCGCAGTGGAAAAACCAATCTCTCAGAATTGAATTAGAAATGTTTTCAACCGTTTGTTAGTAGCGATACAGCCAAACTTAAATCCGCTTCGGTTTTTTGTAGTACTTTGCTAACCTTATGTATGCAAGCAGGAAGTGGTACCATAGTTAAGGATAAAATAAATTCATAATTTATTCCATTTTCTCATAGACACTGTGCTTCGCTTATAATTTTTGGGTCTTTTGAAGTTGCACTAACTTCTGCCAGGGAAAATGTAAACCTAACTGGAAACCTAACTGTCTTAACGGATTCATGTCGGAATTCCCACCCGGTGTCAGATAGAGGCTTTAATGTCGAATCTGGTATGTGCTTACAAAATATGGCCCATCTTTCAGCAGAGGCTGAGAATAAGGTAGAAAACCGTTGAATTATACTAAAAAAATTCATAGCCATCGCTACACTGCAGCCATGTCGCCTAATGTCAAATTTGAGGAATGTGCCGTGCAAGGTACAAAAAATGCCCTAGGATTTTATTGCAAAATTCTAGACTGTACACCTTTGTTTTTGCCAATCATATTGGCGCCATTGTCATACGATTGCCCTTGACAATCATTTAAATTAATATTCATAATTAGTAATTGTGTTTGAAGTTCGTCGAATAAATTGAGATTTTTTACTGATTTTCACTTCGACACTAACTTCTACAATTCTAACTATAAATGTACAGTACAGTCCATTTGAACGGAAAAATATTTTCTTGCTTTTATTTTGGAAATTATTTCCTCTCTAACTTTTTACTGAGCAACTCAATAACTTGATTTGGAATTCGTGGATAATCCGTTATTTTTTGTGAATATCGTGCAATTGGAGCAAAGTAAAGCGTCGTTGTGCTTGGCTAAATATTGAATTGATAATATAATTATTTTTAAATCACCACGCCAATGCTCTATTTCGCCATTTATTAGTCGCTGTTGAACAACGTCGCTTGTTTGATCTTTATTGTGTCTTTGTCTTTTTCAATTAGATATATTTGCTTTGGGATTTGTTGTGCAGCATAGATGTTTCGTGTTCTTTCAGTCTTCTATATGCTTCCAATCACAAATTCCTTCGTGGGCCAAACCTGATCTTGCACCAATGTTGAAAAACAAGAAACATTAATAACAATATACTATATTTTTTTATTATGAGTACAGTAGCCACTTTCGACAAATTTTTCGACAATTGGTAAACATCTTAAATAATGGGATTCGTTAAACCTTCTACCACAGTCGTCAACTGGAAAGTTAAAATTACGAACTTACGTTGGATTATTGTTTACGAGAAACATCCTCATAGTATCAGTAACATTTAGTGGCCAATTTCCTGGATCATTTTCAAGACAGAAAACTTTTATAGTTAATTTTACACATTACTACACTTTCATTATTAGTTTCATCACGTTTTTCTTCACACATTTCACTCTCTGCGCTTCTAGATGTAGTTGCCACACATTCCAAATTTGACAGTTTTTCCTTTTCAGTTTCAAATTTCTCATTACCAAATTCATCATGAAGCTCGCGGTTTTCTTCATACAAGAAAATCCATTTCACTTTCTGTGGTTAGAGATGTAGTAGCCGCACATTGTAAATTTCTTGACTCATTTCCATTATCAGTGACAGCACCGGTCTTTAGAAATTTGAGCATGCCTCCTCGTTGAAGATTTTGTATTTCTGTCTGTATCTTTCCTTTTCTTCTTTTCTGCAAGCCACTCTCATATTTTCTTTTAAAAAATTACAACAAAATTTCCAAGTTGGAAAATGAATTTTGCAAGCTTTTCTAAGCCGCCGATAAAACTAGACTAAGAAAAGCTTGCAAAATTAATTTTCAAACTTTGCAATTTTCATTTAAAAACGTTTAATAAGTCTATGCAGATAAAATTTCTGTAGCGATAAATTATCGCTACCGAAATTTTATCTATTTACAGTACTGCAAGAAATACATACATCTATTTACAGTACTGCAAGATGTTTTCATGGACACTGGACACTACCACTCACCACTAACACCAATTTTGCGTGTGCAACCAGTGTTTTTTAATACTGCGGAACTCTAGTGAAACCTTTGTTTTGCCACGTCTCTTTTGACTCGAGCAAAAAAAAAAAACATAAAAAACTGAGCGCAGCATAAATGTTTGGTGCAGGCTCACGTTCGTGCCACCCGTCAGATGTTAGCCACATGAAATACTGTCTGACCTTGCAAAACACATTGTCCACTCGAATATATACAGATGGCTCAAAATCCAAATACGGAGTCGGGTCAGCTTTCGTTGTATACAGGGGGGGGGGGGGGGTTTGATGTTTAGATTAGAAAATTACTGTTCTATCTTCCAAGCAGAGCTCGTCGCAATTAAGAGGGTTCTACAATATGTCTCCGCAAACACGGACCTCATCCAATCTTCTTCAATCATCTGCGATAGCCGATCAGTGTTGGAAGCCTTAAGACATCTTACAAGACCCACATAACTTTTAGTGGAAACGTGGCAGGCGGCAATAGACTTATCAGGCAGAGTCAACTTACGATGGCACTGGGTGAAAGCTCATGCCGGAGAATTCGGAAATGAACTCTGGCAATAGTCTGGCAAGGCAAGCTTCAGGCATGAATCCTACTGGTGAAGTAGGATCCCACTTTTATCCCACTTTCACACACTAAAATACCTAGGGACACTCTGGACGAAGAATTTTATACCCAACATAGCAGATTGAAAGACAAAAATTGATCTACAGCTGTCACACCACGCGGTGCAACTGATCACTGGTCACGGAAACTTTCAGGCCTACCTCCACAGATTTGTAAAGAGGGAATCACCGCTATGCACATGCGGCGAAACGGACTAAGCATCACATGTGCTATTCAATTGTCCTCTCATAGAACACTGGATAAGCCAGACAGAATTAAGAATTAATGGAGCCGAAGGTATCTGGCCAAAGAATGAAACAGAATTAAAAGCAGCAAATAATAACAAAACATGGTGAAAAACTTTAACATCAGTACAGCTCAATTTAAGAAACTTGACCATGATTAAACAAACTAAGTGGTGAAGCGTCATTACTATTTTTTATAAATTTTGGTTAATATTCAAATAATATTTTAATTATGAAAACACCGGCAATACAGGTGCCCGCTCTCATTGAATCTTTTGGTTGTACTGAAGCTTAAGAGATGTGATTTTATTTGAATACGAACTTATTTCTTATTGAATTTTTTGTTCCCAGTTTATCAAAAATCTAAAACTGGTGTAGATATTTTAAGACTCTTTGTAAGACATTCATTCGAAGCAGTCAAATAAATATATTTGTGTGTGAATTTGGCATAGCAAGTTATGACCGTTCGATTATTACAAAAATTTTAAATAGAAATATCTGTGAATTTTGGACGATATCTAAGTGTCATACACCGCGGTGTCTAAGGACGAATTTTCTTCTGGGAAATCCCTGGATTCAACATTCCCCATCCTGTTTAAGAAATCCAGATGGCTCAACCACGTGGTAGAACCTCCGAACTCTCCGAAGTTTGAGTCCATTGCAGATCAGATTATTCAAACAAAAATAGCTTTAAACCCAACTCCCGACTACGCTTATTTAGTCATTCAAAAATTTATATACTCGAGTAACGTACTCGGAATAGAGACGCATTAAGTTTACCATTGCGACATAACGTCGATGATTCAAAGGATGCTTCTACCTATAGAATTAAATTGCCACCAATTTCACTGCCGAGTTTCGACGGGAAAATGAAGAATTGGCCTGCCTTCTACGAGTCATTTAAATCAGACATACACAACAACAATGATCTGTCTGACTCGCATCGTGTGCAGTACTTAGTAGGTAAACTTACGCATAATGGCATACACTATCTGAACAATATTTTAGATTTAAAAGGTTGTTTTGATAATGCTAATAGCTTGGATTCGTTCGCCGAGACTTTTTCTGCATCAATCTCTGTTTTAAAACAGATAGGTATAACCGATTTGATCGATTTCATTTTGATGCACTGTGCGATTCGTAAGATAGATGGTCAAATTGTGCAAACTTTTGAAATGTCAGTTCGTGACTCAGAAATAGCTACTTCGACAGTTTCATGCAAGATCAAGTTAAGATTTTAGAACGTTCAAACTCAGTTCTTTCGTACTCGAAATCACGAAGTAATTCTAGTAAACCGCCCTCTTCAGCGACGCGAGGGCCGCGGTCTCATAGTTCAGTACTTTCGTTGCGACTGATTGTGAGAAGGTACTAACGCATGCAGAAGCCGTAGTGGAGGCCTACGCTCAGTTCGCTATCGCGCGCTGTCCGTGTTGTAAGGATGAATAAAAACTTGTTTAATTCAAGGGCGCGTTTTGAATTTATAAAATCTAAACGTGGTTGTATTAATTGTGTAAGTTTTTCTCATAGCATATTGGGATGTAATTCGCCGTCTGTTTACGAGTTGTGCAAGAAGCATAACCATACTCTTTAACATTTCGATAATAAAGCTCTAAACACAACTACATATATATATATATATATATATATATATATATATATATATATATATATATATATGTTGTATTTGAGGTTTTCGCGGATAGATACCTGTGTTGTATTGTTTTCTCGGGGATTCCGCGTTGATGTTGAGGCTTGGTTCTGAAAAGAACCGGATTCTCGACGTTTCGGCGAACTAACATTCGCCATTCTCAAGAGATATATGCGTCCGTGCGAGTCAAGCGTTAGACGCATACTGAGAGCGCTGAGAGCTCGTTGCATGGGATCCTTTGTTTTGTGGCGGTTGTGGGCCGTGAGCCCACATCCTTCCGCCGTCTTTTGTTTTGGTTCGGTTTTTTTTTTCCTGTTTGTCTTTCGGTTCGGTTTTAGCGAGAAACGTTAAAACAACGGCTCTTTTCAGTTTTTTTTCCTGGTTTCTTCTGTTGTGGCTTCTGGTCCTCGGTTTGGTTGATCCTGCTGTGGCCTCTTGTCCTCGGCTGGTCCTGCTGTGGTCCTTTGGCTTCCTTCTTTGTTTCTTCTGTGTTGTCTCATTTGCTGTGTTGTCGGTGTGGTCCTTTTGTTTCTCTGGGGTTGCTTTGGGTACCCTGTAGGTAGAAAACAGTGTTATTTATTGCCTGAATGTGGTTTGTTGCAGTTTTGGGAATTTCCACTTGACGTTTGTTTTGTAGTTTACGGTTTGTTGTATTGTTATATTGTCGCATGTTGTCAAATGTTTTTTGTGTAAGTCTTGCTATGTGCTCTGTGATTGTCTCCATTTCGAGGTCTTTATGTATTTGTTCGTTGGTTATGTACCATCGCGAGTCTGTGATTTGTCTTAGTATTTTGTTTTGTATAATTTGTAGTCGGTATTTTGTGTGTTTGTCAGCTTGCTTCCAGCGCGTCGCCGAGTATGTCATTATTGGTCGTATTACTGTCTTGTACAGTTTCAGCTTATTTTCCATGTTGAGTTTGCTTTTCCTGTTGATGAGGGGATAAAGATAGCCATTAATTTGTTTGGTTTTCTTCACAATGTAATCCATATGTCTTGCGAAGGTTAGTCTTTTATCCAGTATAATACCTAGATATTTTACCTGATTTTCCCATATTATACTTGTATTATTAATCTTGAGGCGTTTTGTTGGAATGTGTTTGAATTTTCTTCTTGTGAACATGATGGCTTGAGTTTTCTCAGCGTTAAGTTGTATTTTCCACGTGTTACACCAGCGATTTATCTCATCTAGGTGGTTTTGTAGTCTCTCGGTGATGGTGCTCGCCAGGATTCCTCTGGTAAATATAGCAGTGTCGTCTGCGTATAGTGCAATTTTTGTGTTTTCCATTCTTGGTATGTCAGCGGTGTAGATGTTGTAGAGCAGGGGCCCCAGTATGGATCCTTGGGGGACACCCGCTCCCACTGGACGTGTCGTCGACATCGTGTCATTTAATTTCACCTGGAACGTTCTGTTGACGAGGTACGAAGCTAGTAGCTTTATCATCCCCATCGGGATTTTGAATTTATTCATTTTATATATTAAGCCTTCGTGCCACATCTTGTCGAAGGCCTTTGAGACGTCCAGGAGTACCGCTCCCATGGCGTATCCTCTGTTGAAGGCGTCTATTATCGCTACGGTTATTCTAGTTGTCTGGTACGTTGTGCAATGTTCTTGTCTGAATCCGTACTGTTCGTCCGGGATTATTTGTTTTTCGTCAACTATGTCTGTCAGTCGATTGTGTATTATTTTCTCCGTTATTTTTCCAAGTCCTGTTAGTAGGCTTATTGGCCAGTAGCTTGATGTTTTGTTCCTGGGTTTGTTGGGTTTGGAAATGAGTATTGCTGTGGCGTGTTTCCATTGGGTCGGAAACGTTCTGAGTTTGAGTGATGCGTTTACGATTTGATTCATTCTGTCTATAGCGGGCGGCGTTAGGTTCTTGATTGTCACATTGTTAATATTATCACAACCGGGTGCTTTCCTGTTTTTGAGTTTTTTTATTATCTCGGCTATTTCCTCTGGCGTTGATTCTCTTATGTCGCAGTTTTCTTCGCTGTTTAGAATCCTCCTTACCGTTTCGTAGATTCCTTGAGAGTTGTGGATTGCGTTTGGGATATTTGCTGTGAATTGTTCTTCGAGGGCGTTTGCGAAAGTCTCTGTCTTGTCAATGTCAGAGGTTGCTGTGCTGCCGTCGTTCTTTTTGATAGGTGGTATTGTGTTGCGGTTCTGTTGTCTTGGCTAAGTCCCACGGTTCGTCTTTGGTGTCGTTTATTCGTTCTAGTTTGTTTTCCCAGTCTGCGTTGTGTTGTTCTTGTAGCGCCAGTTTTAGTTGTTTTGTCAGTCTGTTCAGGACCGTTTTGTCTGTCGGTGCTAATGTACGTTGGTACGTCTTGTTTGCTTTCCGATTTGCGCGTATTAGGTTCATTATTTCTTGAGGGTGTGTAGTTGTTTTGTTGAAGGTTAGTTTTCTTGTGGCGGTATGGAGCGCCTCTTTTATTTCGTTCTCGAATGTTTGCGCCGCCTGTTCTAGGCTTAATGGGTCTGTGATATCTGTGCAGGTAATATCTAGGTTCTCTTTGAACTTTTCCCAGTTTGTTAATGTTTTCTCGCACGTTCTTCTCGCACTTTTCGTTTGGACGTTCATGTGCACGGGGTTGTGATCGGAGCTCAAGTCTTCAATACAGACTATGTCGATGTTTGCTGTGACGTTTTTCATTACCGCTATGTTCAATATGTCCGGCGGGTGTCTATGGCTCGTTTGGGGCTAGAACCGTTAGTAGGCGGTTTTCTGTGTAACGTTTTAGTTCTCTTCCTTTTTGATATGTTTTTCTGCAGTTCCACTGTGTGTGTTTTGCGTTAAAGTCTCCTGCGGCTATCGTTGCCGTGTTATTTCTAAATATTTTATCCAAGTCTGGAGTGCTCATTTCTTTCTTTGGTGGCGAGTATAGTGAATACAAGGCCAGTGGACCGTCTGCGGTCATTATTTCGATTCCTATCGTTTCTGTGTTATCCGTTGTGTCAACTTCGGGCAATTCGTGGTGTTTCAAATTCCTCTTGATTATTATGGCAACTCCGCCTGCGGCTTGTTGGCCCCTGTCTTTCCTGTAGGTTTGGTAGTTTGGTATGTTCAGGCGATTGCAGCGTCGCAGGTGCGTCTCGTTGATTAGCGCCACATTAATGTTGTATTCCGTCATGTGTGCTACCAGTTCTAGTTTCTTACTTTCGACTCCGTTTGCGTTCCAGAAAACAATCTTTAGTTCGTCTACTTTCCGTTCTCTAGTCATTTTTTTATGATTTTGACGATGTTTGTGATGGTTTTTGAGTAATTTTCCAGTTCGTCGTCGTCTGTTTGTACAGAGGCGTATTTCTTTAGCAGTTTCGCTAGTTCGTCCGTTACTTTGTCTATTGTAGTCTTTGTCATCGGTGTTTTCCTTTCGGTGTTTTGTCTGTTTTCGCTGGAGGTTGCTTGTGCTGTGTCCCGGTATGTCGTGCTTTCCCTAGCTGCAGCTTGTCTGTAACTGTTCGGGTTTGTCCTGGGAGTTGGTCGTTGTCTTGTCGTCTCTGCGGTTCTGTTTGTTGGTTTGGCGGGACAGTTCCTCCATATTGAGACGTGTTCGCCTCCGCAGTTTGCGCATTTGGGTGGAAGTGTTGCTGGGAAATGTTGGGTGGAAGTCTCGCATAGGTGCGTGCTGTGTTTTCCAGCACATTTCATGCACCTATATTCCGCGTTGCAGTTTTTCTGCACGTATCCATAGAGCTGACATCTATGGCATTGTACTGTGTCTCCTCTAGGCTTGAGCGGCTCTATTCTTACGCTGAGGTATTGTATTCTCTCCATTTGGTAGATGGATTTGTACTGTTTTGGTATTTCCACTAATACCATTTGGATAGGGGTCGCGTTCCTTCCCCTCATTCTTGTCACCTTGATTGCCGGGTAACCTTTTTCGGCTAGGTCGTTGAGTATTTCTTCTTCCCCGACTTCGGTGGGGATTCCTTTGATCACCACCTTGAGGTTCTTCTCGGAGCTCAATTGGTGAGTATGGAACTCGTAGCTTTCTTCTTTCATTAGGCTGTACATTTCTCGATAATCCGTTATCGTTTGTGGTTGGATCCTTATTCCGTCTCTTGTCGACGTGGCCCTTGTGAATTTTATGTGTTTGCTGTCCAGTTTCTTGCTGAGTCTGGTCCATTTTTCCTTGTTCCGTAGGATGATTGGGGTGTTGTTCTTTTCTTCGGTGGGGTTTTCGGTCTCAGTTTCTATATCGGCTTCGTTGTCACTGTCCTCTGTGTCTAGGCATGAATACATGTTCATACTTACCTGTGATCCTGACGTACTCGCTCTCTCTAGTTTGGCAGTTTTCTTGGGAAACTTGAACGTTTCCTCGTCCTCCGGGTCGGTTTTGCGCTTGGGGGCGGCTTCGGTGGAGCTTTCCGTGTCCATCGGTGTAGGTTTCCTCCTTGGGGCGGCTTCGGTGGCTCTCCTCGGGGCGGCTTCGGTGGCTCTCCTCGGGGCGGCTTCGGTGGCTCTCCTCGGGGCGGCTTCGGTGGCTCTCCTTGGGGCGGCGTCGTTGGTCCTCTCGGCGGCGGATCTTCTGGTCGCGGCGGTGTCCTGGGGCTGTTCGGCGTCGGTGTTATTCTTCCTGTTCAGGAGGTGGTTGAGCAGCCTGTCCAACCCGTCCTCGCTGATGGAATCCAGGAAGGCGAAGTCCTGGAATTCCTGGGCGGCGGCGGTTCCGTTGGCGCTGGTTTGTTTCCTGATTGGATTCATGTTTTTCGTTGGAGTTTGGAATTTATTTGTGTGAATAAATTGTTCGGTTTAACTTGTGCTTCGTTCGAAATTCGGTTAAGCTATGATGAGAGAGCTCTTTCGTGCGATGCGACTACTTATAGCTGGCTGGCTTCGGGTCATGCGCGTTGTGTGCGGTGCTTCGGTTTGGTCTTGTTGGTCGTACATGAGTCTGGGGTGTCTGGGATTGCATTTTGAGGGTGGATATGATCGGTCGCTATGCTGGGGGCAGTCTCAAAGAATCGTCTCTCGTGTTCATGAAGTAGTCTCGTTTTTCTATCTCTATGGCTTCTCTGTATACTCGTGACATTTCTTGACTAATCTGTGCAAAGTCCTAGAATTTCTAAAGTCCATCGAGTGACCGGTGTTTGTGTGTTGGACAAGTGCCGATGAAACTTTGTCTCTGTGTCTGACTGAAACTACATGTTCTTGAATCCTAGCAGATATTTTTCTATTGGTACGTCCAATGTAGGTTCGTTCACATGTTCTGCAAGGTATTTCGTAAATTCCATGGGATTCTAACGGGATGGTGTCTTTAACGCTGCGTAGCATGGAGGATATTTTCTGGCTAGGTTTGAAAATGGTGTCGATGTTGTGTCTTTTAAGGATTCTGGCGATTTTGTCAGTTGATCCATGAACATATGGTAGGTATGCTGTGCTAACGGGTTTCTGGCGTTCTTCAGTTCTTTGGCTACTGTTCTCTGTACGACGGAATGCTCTGGATATTAAGCTGTTTGGATATCCATTTGAAGAAAGAGCTTCTCGTAAGATCCTCAATTCTTTCGGTAAGTTAAGCTGGTCGGCTAGTCTTTTGGATCGGGTGGTAAGAGTGTTGACTACAGATGCTAGTTGTTTGGGATGATGGTGCGAAGAAGCGTTCAGATATCTGTCTGTATGGGTTGGTTTCCGGTACACAGTGTGACTCAAGGTGCCGTCAGGTTTCTTCTGTACCAAAACATCCAAGAAAGGAAGTCGTAGATGCTTTTCTATCTCCATTGTGAATTTAATTTGGTTGTGTTGGGAGTTAAGATGGGTAAGGAATTTGTCCAGTTCTGGTCTGCCGTGGGGCCAGATTACAAATGTGTCGTCAACATATCTTAACCAGAGTGTAGATTTAAGTGTGGCTGATGAGATTGCCTTTTCCTCAAAATCTGTAAGAAATATGTTGGCTATTACTGGGGATAGAGGTGAACCCATTGGTGCTCCTAGGACTTGTTTGTATATTTGACCATCGTACCTAAAGTATGTATTCTTTAAACAATGTTCTGCCAGATCTGATACATACTTTTTTGGTTTTAATTTTGATCTTAGGATGTTTAAGGCCTCAGGGACCGGTACTTTTTTGAATAAAGATACAATGTCAAAGCTCACAAGGAGGTGGCCGGGCTGGAGTTGGTGATTTTTCAGTATGTCTATGAAGTGTTCAGCATTGCGGACATAGGAATCACAATCTTCGGCGTATGGTTGTAAACATTTTGCTAAATGTTTCGCAAGAAGTTGGACCGGTGAACCAACGGAGCTTACTATTGATCGTAGTGGGGCTCCATCTTTGTGGATCGTTGGTAAACCATATATCTTGGGACACCGTGAAGATTTCTCTCTTCGTATAAGATAATTCATTGTTTCCTTGTCAATGCTAGACCTTAGGATCCTTTGTCTGGTAGTTTTCTCAAGATAGGTTGTGGGGTCCGTTGTACTGGGTAGATAAGCTGTATCATCTTAAATTGTGGTCATTTTTCTTTTATAGTCAGCTATTCATGACTACAGAGCAATTTCCCTTATTAGCTGGTAGGACCACAATGCTGTTGTTTTCTCTTAGTGCCTTGAGGGCTTTGAATTCCTCGTATGAGATGTTTCTTGTCGGTGGTTTGACAGATCTTAAAATGTGGCATGTTCCCTGTCTTATTGTCTCGGCTAATGTGGCAGGGAGTTATGAAATAGCAGTCTCGATACCAGTGATTATGTCTTCTTTGGGAAGGCGAGTTGGTGCGATTGCAAAGTTGAAACCCTTGGCCAGTACGGTTTTGGTAGGTTCGTCTAGGGGCTGGTCTGAAAGATTGTAAACCACTTTGTCGATGTTGAGTGGTTTTGGTGCAGGTTTTTGTCTCTGTCTGAGAAGGTTGTATTTTTCTTTCTGTCTATTGGTAATTAATAATCTATTCTGTTCGGTTCTTAGCCACGAAATGTCACGTGTATACAGAGAAGGCATATAGATAGACAAACGAGTCTACTGCATGAACACGAGAGACGATTCCTTGACTCTGCCCCCAGCATGGCGACCGATCATATCCACCTTCAAAATGCAATCCCAGACACCCCAGACTCATGTACGACCAACAAGACAAACAAACAACTCTGCTCTGTAATCATGAATAGCTGACTATAAAAGAAAAATGACCACAATTTAAGATGATCCAGCTTATCTACCCAGTACAACGGACCCCACAACCTATCTTGAGAAAACTACCAGACAAAAGATCCTAAGCTCTAGCATTGACAAGGAAACAATGAATTATCTTATACCAAGGGAGAAATCTTCATGGTGTCCCAAGATATGTGGTTTACCAAAGATCCACAAAGATGGAGCCCCACTACGACCAATAGTAAGCTCCGTTGGTTCACCGGTCCAACTTCTTGCGAAACATTTAGCAAACTGTTTACAACCATTCGCCGAAGATTGTGATTCCTATGTCCGCAACGCTGAACACTTAGACATACTGAAAAATCACCAACTCCAGCCCGGCCACCTCCTTGTGAGCTTTGACATTGTATCTTTATTCACAAAAGTACCGGTCCCTGAGGCCTTAAACATCATAAGATCAAAATTAAAACCAAAAAAGTATGTATCAGATCTGGCAGAACATTGTTTAAAGAATACATACTTTAGGTACGATGATCAAATATACAAACAAGTCCTAGGAGCATCAATGGGTTCACCTCTATCCCCAGTAATAGCCAACATATTTCTTACAGATTTTGAGGAAAAGGCAATCTCATCAGCCACACTTAAACCTACACTCTGGTTAAGATATGTTGACGACACATTTGTAATCTGGCCCCACGGCAGACCAGAGCTGGGCAAATTCCTTACCCAACTTAATTCCCAACACAACCAAATTAAATTCACAATGGAGATAGAAAAGCATCAACGACTTCCTTTCTTGGATGTTTTGGTACAGAAGAAACCTGACGGCACCTTGAGTTACACTGTGTACCGGAAACCAACCCATACAGACAGATATCTGAACGCTTCTTCGCACCATCATCCCAAACAACTAGCATCTGTAGTCAACACTCTTACCGCCCGATCCAAAAGACTAGCCGACCAGCTTAACTTACCGAAAGAATTGAGGAACTTACGAGAAGCTCTTTCTTCAAATGGATATCCAAACAGCTTAATATCCAGAGCATTCCGTCGTACAGAGAACAGTAGCCAAAGAACTGAAGAACGCCAGAAACCCGTTAGCACAGCATACCTACCATATGTTCATGGATCAACTGACAAAATCGCCAGAATCCTTAAAAGACACAACATCGACACCATTTTCAAACCTAACCAGAAAATATCCTCCATGCTACGCAGCGTTAAAGACACCATCCCGTTAGAATCCCATGGAATTTACGAAATACCTTGCGGAACATGTGAACGAACCTACATTGGACGTACCAATAGAAAAATATCTGCTAGGATTCAAGAACATGTAGTTTCAGTCAGACACAGAGACAAAGTTCATCGGCACTTGTCCAACACAGAAACACCGGTCACTGGATCGACTTTAGAAATTCTAGGACTCTTGCACAGATTAGCCAAGAAATGTCACGAGTATACAGAGAAGCCATAGAGATAGAAAAACGAGAATACTGCATGAACACGAGAGACGATTCCTTGAGACTGCCCCCCAGCATGGCGACCGATCATATCCACCCTCAAAATGCAATCCCAGACACCCCAGACTCATGTACGACCAACAAGACAAACAAACAACCGAACCGAAGCACCGCACACAACGCGCATGACCCGAAGCCAGACAGCTATAAGTAGTCGCATCGCACGAACGAGCTTTCAGTATGCGTCTAACGGTTGACCCGCACGGACGCTTATATCTCTTGAGAATGGCGAATGTTAGTTTGCCGAAACGTCGAGAATGCTGTTCTTTTCAGAACCAATCCTCATGGAGGAAGTAAAGCAACTAAGAGAAATGGAAGAAAGAAGAGAAAGAAAGGAAATAAAAAATAATATTGTGATTCATGGGGTAAAAGGAGAGAGATGGTTAGATGGTTAGAAGACGCTAAGAGGTTATTGGAAGAAAGATTTAGAGTAAAAGAAGGTGTAGGAAGCATGTTCAAGATAGGAGATAAAGGTTCGAACCAAGGGCCAATTGTCGCAAAATTGCTAAGTTGCGACGTAAAGAGGATAGTCATGCAAAATACATGAAGGGGTCTGATATTTTTATCCAAGACGATCTTACTAAGAAAGAACGGGAAATTTAAAAGGATTTTAATGGAAATAACAGTAAGAGACATGGAAATAATGGAAATAACAGAACGGTGATTTTCTCTCTTCGGATTCACGATATATATTTAGATTTAGCACTACTGAAATATTTTACATCAAAACTAACTTCATTCTAGTCACACAATTCTACTACCAACATGTCTTGCCAACCTAAAATATTTATGTGCTGAGTCAATCCCCTTAGCACTCCCACTTTGGCTTAGCACATCTCCTTCGTTGATCCTTCTCCTTTCTCGCTTCTTTTCCTGGTTCGGAACAAACGCTGTATCGATGCTTCTGGAATGTCGATCTTGGGAGAGGCTTTGTAAAAATGTCAGCCTTCTGCTCGCCGGATGAAATGTATTCGAGAGCGAATTCACCAGCCTTGAATCGTTCCCGTATGTAGTGGTAGCGCACCTCTATGTGTTTTGTGTGCTTATGGTACACGGGGTTCTTTATAAGTTGGATTGCGATCTGGTTGTCTAGGAACAGTGTTGCATCGACCACAGTGTCTGGGAGGTCGTTGATCAGTCTCTAGATCCATATAACCTCCTTCACTGTGTGACAAGCAGCCATGTACTCTGCATCGGTTGTCGAAAGTGCCACGCTTTGTTGTCGCTGGGAATTCCAGGATATCGTACTGTCTCCGAGCTTGATGACGTATCCCGTGGTCGACCTTCGCGTCTCGAGCTCCCCCGCGTAATCCGAATCACTGTACGCCCTGAGCTGCATGTCATTTTCTGCTTTGAACCTGAGTCCCTGGTCGGTCGTTCCCTTGAGGTACTTCAATACTCTCTTCACTCCGTTCCAATGAATTTTTGTAGGGTGTTCCATGTATCTACTCAAACGATTTATCGCATAGGTAATATCCGGACGCGTAGCAACAGATAGATACATCAGACTCCCTATAGCTTCTCGGTACGGGGCTCGCGTTCTCTCATTCTCTTCTATAGAGTGTGCTTCCACACATAGCTCTGCATGTGGATTAGCTGGTAGTGATACTACATTTGCGTTATCCATCCGAAATCGATTTAATACTTCTTTACAGTACGTTTCCTGGTGCAAGAGAATCGATCCGTCTGTCTCGCGTTGAATTTGCATCCCCAGGAAGACGTTGGATTCGCTGTGTGTGATCTCGAATTCCTTCTTTAATTCGTCAAGTAGAGCGTCGATTGTCTTCTGATCTTCTGCTACGACGAGTCCGTCATCTATATAGATTGCTAAGATGAGTTTCTTGCCGTCTTTGTTGCTCGCGAACAAGCATGTGTCCGCGCTGTTCGCCTTCAGGTCGAATTTATTAAGAAAATCCGTGAAGCGTCTATTCCAACAACGGGATTACTGCTTTAGTCCATAGAGGCTGCGATTAAGCTTGCAGACATTGTCTGTCCCATCTGTATATCCTTCGGGCTGTCTCATGTAGATTATTTCGTCAATTTTTCCGTATAAGAACGCTGTCTTTACGTCAAACTGCTGAATTTTCATCTTCTCCCTCGCGGCTATTGCAAGAACTATCCGTAGCGAATCAAAACGGACAACCGGGCTGAAAGTTTCTTGGTAATCGATACCGTACGTCTGCCGGAAACCACGTGCCACGAGTCTGGCTTTGAATCTGTTTACATTTCCTTTCTCATCGCGTTTCTTCTTGAATGTCCATTTGTTGTCGATTATTTGGCGACTGTTTGGAGGTTCTACGAGGTCCCACACGTTGTTGCGTTGTAAAGACTGTATCTCCTCGTTCATGGCATCTCGCCATTTTCTCGCTTCGTTACTCGCGATAGCTTCTGTGAACGTTGAGGGTTCTTGGTCTTTGGCAAAAAAAACGTCGTCGATGTTCAGGTAGTCGTCAAATTTGGCGGGCGGTCTCAAACTTCTCATTGTGTTCTGGTTCGAGCATGACCTCAGGCTCCTCATCGTCGTTATCCGGTTGCTCGACGTCCTCTGTCCTGTCTTCGCTCGTACCGACCCACGTTTCGATCTTGTTATCGTCAATCTCCTCTCTTCGGGGTTCTGTCTCTCCTGTAAATACGACGTCCCTTGCTATCTTTATCGTTTCTTCTTTCGGATACCAGATTCTATATCCCTTCGTTTCCTCGTCATATCCTACGAAGATCCCGCGCTGCCCCTTGGCATCCCATTTTCGTCTCTTTTCTCTGGGTATGTGAGAGAATACCAATTCCCCGAAGACGCGTAAGTGCGTTATGTTTGGCTTCCTCTGATGCCAAAGTTCGAAGGGTGTTTTGTCTTTAACACTGCTGGTTCCAGTTCGGTTTAAAACATACGTCACAGTATTCACAGCTTCGGCCCAAAATCGTTTTTCTAGATTCGTTGCATGGAGGATGGTTCGAACAGCCTCGACAATTGTGCGATTCTCCCTCTCAGCCGAACCGTTTTGGTCAGGGCTGTAAGCAACTGTTCTCTGGTGTTTAATTCCATACCGATGAGTGATTTCTTCGACTTCATGATTGATGAACTCTAAGCCATTGTCGGTGCGTTGAACTCGAACACCTCTCGGGCACTGTTTTTCGGTTTTCTTTAGATAGTCCTCGAGACAACGCTTTACCTCTGTTTTCTCGCTTCTGTACACGCTTCTGAAGTGCGACAGATCGTCTTTGAAAAGTAGGAAATACCGGGCGTCGCCCATGGACTTCTCCTGCATCGGACCACAGACATCAGCGTGCACTATTTCCCCGATCTCGCTCGTTTTCGTTGTACTCACTGGGAAGGGGAGCCTGTGTATTTTACCCACTGCGCATTCTTGACAGAAATGTTCGTTCGTGTCCCTCGTTCTGATCTGGAAATGATCGATTGTTTTCTTGACTTGCCGATAGTTTTGGTGCGCGAGTCTTTCGTGCCACGTTTTGAGTGTGTGACTGGACGAGATGATAGCTTGCGGTGGCTCCAGTAGCTCTATCGACTCTGCCGGTGATGATTCGATCTCTGGTGGAATGACTCGAATTTTCATGACGAAAAGTTTCCTTTGGCGTTCTCCCACTGCAACGATGCGCCCATTCTTGACCAGTTCGCACGTCGTCTTGTTCGACCGCATCTCCATACCTTTGTCCATAGCCGCTCCTGCTGAGAAGAGGTTGTATTGTAATTTGGGCACATAGAGAACGTTTGACAGGTGGTTTTCGCTCCATCTTGAGCCTTCGAATGTGGAGACGTTTATGTTTCCTCTTCCTTGAGCCTCGATGTGCGCTCCATCGCCTACTCGTACAAGCATCTCATAGTCGAAGGCCTCGTAACTGACGAACCAGTCTCGCCTGTTTGACATGTGGTCGCTGGCTCCTGAATCAAGATACCATATGCCGTCGCTTCCCTCGCTGATATGCGCCGTGGCTACAGTCTCGCTCAAGAAGCTTATGCGCCGGATTTTGCGGTGTCTCCTCTTCTGTCTTCGGGTTTCTTCTCCGTGCACTCTCTTGCCCAGTGACCTGGTCGTTGACATTTAAAACACTTGCCTGGTCTTACAAAGTCGCTGTTTCGGTCATATCGCCCTTTTCTTTGTTGAAATTTCGATGCCAGAGCGTTTCCTTCGCGCTCATTCTGGGAAGAGTTCCGTGTCTCTTCTATCAGCAACCTCGAGGTGAGATTCACCAATGTACGCTCCGTAGCGGAAGTAGACTCCCATGCACTAACGAAGTACTTGTAATTGGCAGGAAGGGTAAGCAGAATCTTTGTTATTATCATTGAATCAGATATTTCCTCACCCATTAGTCGGAGACGATGTGCCAGATCCTCGAGTTTAGCAATATGGGTGGCTAAGTCTTCCGAGTTCTCTTTCTCCATCTTGTACCATTTTTGCTAGAGCATGTGAACGCTCGCTTCAGATTTTTGTTCGTAGACATTCATTAAGCGTGTCCACTTGTCCATCGATGTTTCACAGTTAATGATGTGGAGGGTGGGTTGAGGCCCAATCGTTGTCACTATTATCTTTTGCGCCATCCCGTCCTTCTTTCGCCTTTGCTTCAATCCTGTTTTCATGCTGTGTCCTTTCATTCGCCGTCGCGTCAGCCGGGAGCGGTCCGGGTATTTTGCTTGTGCCGTTTACGATGCTCCACGCATCTGACGCATTCAACATCACACGAACCTGGAACTTCCATACACTCCAGTTCTCAATGTTCTTAAGTTTTGTAACACGCGCGAGTTCACTTTCCATTTTCAGGGGTTATATTTTTCACTTGCACGTGGCGTGGAAATAACCTACGAAAATGGCTCGTCTATTTTTGAACTTTTAAACTCAGTCTCTAAAAAATATTCACCGTGATCCTGGGCCCATAACCTAATGGAAATAACAGGAAAATCACCGTTCTCTCTTCGGATTCACGATATATATATATATATATATATAGATTTAGCACTACTGAAATATTTTACATCAAAACTAACTTCATTCTAGTCACACAATTCTACTACCAACATTAGTCTTGCCAACCTAAAATATGTATGTGCTGAGTCAATCCCCTTAACAGATTTGCGACAGAAAGCAAAGATTCTAAAGGATAGAGGGCACCAAGTGAAGATCGGTTATAAGAAGATGGAAGTGGATGGAAATTGGGTAACATGGGAGGAGTCACAGAAGATTATGAAAAAAACTAAGGAGCAGCAAGCCAGGTGCGGGAAGGGAGGAAAAGGGGAAAACAATTAAAATTTTATTTTGGAACGTGGCAGGATTACTAAGAAAGCGTTCTTGTCTGATTTCCAAGTTATTGACTTAGTGGAAACTTGGACAAAACAAGAGGAATGGGAGGAGTGCATTAAGAGGTTGCCGGAAGGCTATAGATGGAGGCCCCAATTTACAAAAAAAGATTCTATTTTCGGAAGGGCAAAAGGTGGAATAGTAACAGGGGTGGACAAGGCTCTCAGGGAAAGAGCTTCCGCAGATTTACCCAGAAGAGAAAAAGATACGGCGAAAGATATATGTGAAGGTCTGGTGATAAGGGAAATAGAAATTGAAGGGCAATGGTGGGGGGTGATGACGGTGTATAATAATAATAGATCTATGGAAATACAACAAAAAATAGAAGATTGCCTGAACGAAGGGGAACACGAAAAACTGCTGATAGGAGGAGACTGGAATGTAAGAATTAGGGAAGGGCAGCCGATGGGAATTAGCAGTAGTGGAGGTGAAATTACGAGGAAATCTAAGGATAAAGTAATAATTGCTCAAGGAAATCTGTGGTTGGAGTGGGTGAAGAAAAACCAATGGGAAGTGCTAAATGGGTGCTGTGTAGGAGACTGGGACGGGGAATTTACTTTTGTGGGAGGTAGTGGTGAATCCGTTATTGACCTAGTGGTGGCAAATGAGAATTCAATGGAGTCAATAGAAAGTATGAGGATTGGTATTAGAGGGGACTCCGATCATATGCCGGTAATTGTGAGCCTGAAAGAAAAACACGAAACAAGGGGAAGTGGGGAAAGGATAATATATAAATGGGATCAGCCCGCACAAGAAATATATGCCACGAGGCTAGCAAAAGTTGATTGGAAAAACCTCAAAGATATGAAAGAAATAACGCATTGTATGAGAGAGTCAATGGTGGCAAAAACTATGGAGATAACTGGAACCAAATCCACATGGTTTAATGAAGAATGCAGGAAAGAAAAGAAAAAGCTGAGAGAGGTGGTAAAAAGATGGAGAGAAGGAAAGGGAGTCAAAGAAGAAATTAAGAAACAAAAACTGCAGCTTGAGAGAGCTATGAAGACAAAAAAAAAGAAGATGGGGAAAAGAAGAGGGTGGAAGAGATATCAAACATTAATAATGAAGCGGAGCTGTGGCGGTTCCTAAGGAAAAACGGAGGTAGAGGACAAGGAGTGACAGACAAATTTGAGATAGAAGATTGGAAACTGCACTTCATGGAGTTAGTAGGAGGGGGGGTAGATCAAGAAGAACCGATGAGGCACGAACCCGGTATGAGGATAGTGGAAGAAGAGAAATTTTCAGTGGAGGAGGTGGTAAATATGGCAAAATCCTTAAAGAAAAAAAAAGGCGGCAGGTCAAGACATGGTACCGAATGAGGCTTGGATGATGGCAAATGAGCAATGTTTGGAGAGAGTGACAGACGTATTCAATAAAATATGGCGGAAAGAAGTTGGAATTCCAAACAGTTGGATGGTGGGGGAAGTGATACCTGTCTACAAAAGTGGCGAAAGGGACGAAATGAGAAACTATAGGGGTATAACACACATGTATTCATCCTTTAAAATGTATGCGAAATTATTGGAAAGGCGTTTGGGGGAGGAAGTGGAAGGAAAAATGTTGCTACCAGAAACGCAAGCAGGTTTTAGAGAAGGAAGGGGAACTACTGAACATTTAATAACCCTGAGGTATATTATCGACCAGGAATTAGCAAGTCCCAAGAGTAAGCTCTTTGCTCTGTTCCTAGACTTAAAGGCTGCATATGACACGGTAAATAGGAAAATGTTGTTGGAATGTATGGAAAAAAAGGGTATATCTGGAAAATTGAGAGATGGTATCGAGCGGCTGTATAAAGAAACGTGGTGTAGGCTCAAAGTGAGAGAGAGTAAGTCGAGCGCTTTCAAAGTAGATATGTGTCTGAAGCACGGTTGCACGCTTAGCCCGGCACTCTTCAATATATATGTGGCAGATTTGGAAAAGGTCTTGGCTGCTGGACAAGCAGGGGGAGTGGTGGTGGGGAGGAAGAAGTTGTGGAGTCTGGCGTACGCGGATGATGTGGTAATACTGGCAAAATCGGCAGGAGAATTGAAAGAATTGATTGAGAGATTGGAGAGATTTTTTGATAAAAGGAAACTGACTGTAAATGTAGATAAAACAAAATGGATAAAGTTTAAGAAAGGTGGGGTGTGCAGGAAGGAGAGGTTCGAATGGAAGGGAATAGAGATTGAGCAGGTTGGGCATTTTAAGTATTTAGGGTTTGTATTTGGGAGTGGGTGCGTTAATAAAGAGCATATAGAGTACGTGGCAAAAAAGCGTGGGTGGCGGCAGAAAGGTTCTTGAAGGTATGGGGAAAAGAGTTTAGCACAAATTACGGGGCGAAGGAGATGATGTGGAAGGCTTGCTGGCGAGGTATATTGATGTATGGAGCTGAAATATGGGGGGTGAAGGAAGAAGAAGGCGTGGAAAAAGTGCAACTACAATTATTTAAAAAGGCCCTGAAATTAGACAGATCAACTCCTTCCTACATAGTACTGTAGGAGCTATATGCATTTAAATTTAGAATTGAAGCAAGCCGACGAGTAGCAAGGTATGAAGGTAAAGTGAAGGGAATGACTGAGGAAAGAATTGTAAAAGAAGTATTCAGGGTAGCAAGTTTGGAGTAATTAATGGTAAAAGAGAGACAAATTGGGAAAGGAATGGAAGGAAACTCTATGAAGGAGGTGGTATGTCTATCATGGAAATGGAGGGGCTTAGGAGGGAAGGCGTGCGAGTTGACGAATGGCTAGTGGTAAGGCTGAAGGAAGTTGAACTGCAAGAACATCAAAGGAAAATAATGGAAAGTAGATATAGTAAGGACTATGCGGAAATACAAATATTTGAAGAGCTACCTAAATACTTAAAATCAACAATGGGCCTGAATGCCCAGTCAGTAATTGCCAGGTTTAGATGCGGCTGTGAAGAAAGAGGGCGAAAGTATTGGATGGATGACAAGTATAAGAGTTGTGGTGTATTTGAGGTAGGGAAAGACGTGTGGGTGCATTGATTTGAGGAGTGCAAAAAAGGAGAGTGGACCGAAAGAGAGAGAGTGTTAGGGCCGAATTGGAAACAGTGCATGAATAAGGATGGTAGTGGTTTGGTAATGATGGAAAGGATAAAAGGATTTAAGGAACAGGGAACGGAAACAGAGGAATGTCCAGTGTAGTTTTTTTTTCTCTCTTTTAACTCTTTTTATGGTGATTATTAATTTTGTTTTTTTTTTATATTTTGTTTGTTTTGTTTTTCTTTGCGGAATCTAAATTGTTGTTTTTTGGTATTGTAAGAGGAAAGGTTTATGTTGTTTTTTTATTTATGCCAATAAAGGATTGTATGTATATATATATATATATATATATATTGTGTATATATATATATATATATATCAAATGTTTTTTTTAATCAAAATGTTTTTCTATTTCAAAGTTTATTGAAAGTAATGAAAATGAACAATTTTAATTTTATGTGCTAAGTAATGAAAATGAACAAGTTTACTTTGATATGTTTTTGTTCAAACAAAAGAAAGCAACAAAAAGGACAGCATAGCATTTGTTTCTGTGGTGTCGTCTGTCTGTTGTAAATTGTTGACATTGTTAGTGTTTTACAATGGGCATAAATCCCGTTGTTGCGGCACAAATTGTGGCGGCTTTAGAAGAGGGTCGCGGTCAGCGCGAAACTGCGAGAAACGTTGGTGTAAGTCACTCGAGTGTGCAACGAGTATGGCGGCGGTTCGAAGAGACAGGTCTGCTCACTCGAGGGACCTTATTCAGGCCGAAGCAAAACTCCAACAGCTAAGGATGATTGCTTTCTCGTTTCTAGTGTTTTAAGAAACCTAACGGTCACGGCAGTTACCCTTCGAAATCCTCTGCAAGAAGTGAGAAATGTAAACATAAGTGAGTGGGCAGTTAGGAGACGACTTTATGCTGCTGGATTATCTTCTCGAACTACAGCTACTGGTGCACGAGAATACTTGACTTGGACAATAGCGGATTGGAGACGCGTATTGTTTTTCGATGAACCGCGATTCTGTATTACGGGCTCAGATAGACATGTAAGAGTGTGGTGACGACAAGGCGAGAGATATGCTCAAGCGTGCAATGCCGAGCGACTACCATTTGGCGAAGGATCAGTTATGGAATAGGGAGGCATATCTTTTGACACTCGCACGGAGTTAGTCTTTATCGAGAATGGGACGTTGACTGTGCATAGGTATCTGACAGAAGTTCTAGAAGACCATGTTTTACCATTCCCGGTTATTCTTGGAGACGACGCAACATTTATGCATGATAACGCACGGCCCCATACTGCACGGATAGTTACTGAGTATCTTGACGAGTGTGAAATCACACGATTTGTTTGGACAGTTCGCAGTCCAGATTTAAATCCAATTGACCATATTTGGTATGAGATGGGTAATCTTTTACGGAGACCAATGCCGGCCCCCAGAAATTCTATAGAGCTTCGAGACATATTGTTGCAAGAATGGGACAATCTTCCGCAGAACGTGATCCAAAATCTAAGCCAGAGCATGACACGTCGTTTGCAAGCTGTTGTCACAGCCAAAGGACTACTACTGCGTACTGCAGAACTTTCTTTTGTTTCAACAAAAGCATAGCAATGTAAAGTTGTTTATTTTCATTACTTAGCATATCGAATGAAAATTCATTACTTTCAATAAACTTTGAACAACAAAAACCTTTTGTTTTATTCAAGCAATCAATTAGTAAACTGTTACAACCGAAAAAACACGTAAAAAACTAAAAAAAATTTAAAATAACTTCAAATTATGGAGTGACCCTAATTTTATGCTCGGCAGTGTATATATATATATATATATATATATATATATATATATATATATATATATATATATATACCACTGAAATAATTGATATGGGATCCTTTGTTCAATGGCGGTTTTGGGCGTGAGCCCGTCCTTCCGCCGTCGTTGGTTTTGTTTTTCTGTTATTGTTTTGTTATTTTTGTTGTTGTCGTCTGTTTTTGTTTGTCCTTCGTTTTTTTTTTTATTTCGTTTCCTCCTTGGTTTCCTTCGGTGGGCTGTTAGGTTCTGCTTGGCTGCGGGTGGGTCCTGTTTTCATGGTTGATTCTTGGTCCTTTGGCTTTCTTTCTTGGTTTTATTTGTGTTGGTAGTTTTCTCTTCCTCTTTGGGTTTCTTTTGGGGGCTTCGGTTCTTCTCTTGGCGGCGGCTTCGGTAATATTTTTGGGGGTGGCATCTGTGGTTGTGCTTTTGGGGGCGGCATCGGTGGAATCTTCGGCGGCAGTTACAGTGGAATCTTCGGCGGCGGTTTCGGTGGAATCTTCGGCGGCGGTTTCGGTGGAATCTTCGGCGGCGGTTTCGGTGGAATCTTCGGCGGCGGTTTCGGTGGAATCTTCGGCGGCGGTTTCGCTGGAATCTTCGGTGGCGGTTTCGGTGGAATCTTCGGCGGCGGTTTCGGTGGAATCTTCTGCGGCGGTTACGGTGGTCTTTTCGGCGGGGTTTTTTTCGGTGTTCTTCTTCCTTTTCATTATGTAGAGAATCATTTTCTCTATGACGCTGTCCTCCAGGGTGTCCAGGTAGCCTGGGTCGAGGTACTTTTGCGCGGCTTCGTTGAGGGTTGTCGGTGTAGAATTTGACATATTGCAGCTGCGACGGTCGCTGATCGAATGATGATGATGAAATAATAGATTGTTTACCGTCGGTCTTGTCTCAGCCGCCGTCCAGCTCGTCTGCTTCCCCCCCTCGCATCACAGTTGGCCTCACATGCGAAACTTCGTTGTTTCAATCTTCCATCGATGGACATAAGGGCGATAATGGTGTACATTGCGTACATGCCGAGTCTCTTAATGTCCCAAGCAGAATATTGGCGTCGTCGCATGATGCCGCGGTGCTTCTTGTTGCCGATACTAAGGCTACCTCGACGATCTTAAGGCATGATTCCACCGAGGCAACTTTTTCGGCAACATGTAGCATGCGGCATTGACGCATTCCACGCAAGTCTTTCCATTGAAGGAACACGATGCCAGAAGAAACATTTCTATTTCTGGCATGCTACATGTCGAATGTTGTTGCCTTGACGCATGCGTCACCTCAAGACAAGTTGAACATGTCGAACAGTGTCGTCGCTATCCAACAGCAATCGGATCGGGCAACTTGTAACATGCGACATGGACTGGAATAATGATAGAAACACAACATTCATTAAAGATTACCATAATTCACCCAGATACACATACAAACATACGGACTTGTTTACGTTCGACAATGACCGATGAGAGACAAAATTCAGTTCTTTAGCTCTATTGTCAACAGAGAATGAAATAGCATCACGATTGGATATAAGAAAAGTAAGAAGAGAATAATACTAAGAAGAATTTTGCTCTAAAACCATGCAAGAAAATGCTATAAAATTTTGTTAATAATGTTTGTGATGAGATTAGTTATTTTGGATTAAATTAGAGACTATTACTATGGCAATTTGAACTCATTCTAAAAAATATTTTCTTAGGGGCAAAATAGTAATATTACCTCTAGGGTGCACATATGCGTTATTTATAAATGATTTACCATATTTTCTCTCAAATACAAAATATATAATAAGGACCGATTTTTCAATCCACAGATAAACAACCAGATAAGCTTTAAACAACCAGATATACGAAAGAGACGATATAAGTGATGGATAGTAGGGAAAGATCCTTCCAGGGGTATGGCACTCTTATGGGAAAATTTGTGATAGAAGTTTTAATTCGAAGTACTTATTATAGATGGCTTGGTCGCTTATATTAACTGATAGATGGCACTGAGCACCTAAAATCTCTAGTAAATAACTAGTGTTGTTTACATTTATATTAGCAAAATGTCAACCAGCGACAAGTATCTAAAGTCAATCAGTTTAAAGATGATGTCGCCAATGTGTCAAATATTCATTCGTTATATTTTGTCGATTGTGTGAAGTGTTATATATGCGGTTAAGGAATTTTACAGCCATGGTAGCAATATAAACTACCCTTGAGATCCGACCCTAAAAGCGCGGGTGTCTCAATATGAGAGGGATTCGAACATGTGTTAACAATATAAGATGGTAATAAACCCAAAACAAAGTTCTTCACCCAAAACAAATAGACTCTCTTTTCCTGCCACCACATGGAAGAATATATCCTCTCTGCAGGACATTATTAGTACAAGACTCTTGAAAATAATTCTCTGTACATTAGTTATAATCTAGATTGAAAGGTAAGTGTGCATGTTTTTACTGTATTAAACATGATTGGTTTATTACCATCATATCCCTTATTTTCAGACAAAAGATTCCATATATTTCCGATGTGTTGTTCCTGGTTTTGAAAGTAATATGAAGGATGACCCTCTACAAAGTTTTATATATATTTTTTAATGTTAATACATATTTAGTATCTTATTAGTATATGTAAAAAACATAATTAACAAATTGTTTTTAATTTTCA